>CM043021.1:84956033-84983833 GCA_023690525.1 Holotrichia oblita | reverse complement strand
CCTGAGGACGCCCAAATCGTAGACAGAATATTTTAAGTAAAATTCATATTTGACTGGTATGTTAGGATTTTCATAAACATAGAATGCATTAACTGATGTCTAGCCTAGCATCTAGATACTCGATTTTCTTTCTGGAATAATGTGTACTTTTTCGCGGAAAAGTTTCAATATGGGTGTGAATTTTTTGACATATATCACATGATACAGCATTACCTTAAAGAACAAACACTTTATAATAAAAATAAATACTAGGAACTGTTACTACTACTCTACCTTTTGGATTTTTTCCTCCCTTATCACATGGGATTTGTCCTCCTAACAAAAGATCGCACAATCGTCGAATTCGACCTTCTGTAACATCATGTAAAGATATCCTTCAAAACAAAAAACTATGGGGGATCTACGAGTTTTTAATTGGCTTGTTTCAATTGTTGTTGCAAGAAAATGTCTTGCTCATTTTTAGTGTTGAAGCTGCGAAAACGTCCTAATACGTTTTGTCTGTCTTCAAACCCAAACTTATCGAAACACTTCATCAGACACTTACGAACGGGACCAGTTTTACGTGATTGAATGTCATTTCCTTTCCAATTCGTGTGTTGAATTGCTTTAACTTTAGACTATCGAATTCTGTTTCGGTTGTGCTTCTCAGGATTTTATTTTCGTTTTTTTACATTAATTTTTGCTAGTGTGTCTGCACTATCACTGTCACTTAACATGTTCAAAATATATCAAATTCTTCACTTTGAACACTAAGTTTTTAAAAAACCTTAGCTGATTACATAAAGAGTCAACAAAATGAATGATGAATGGCAACCATCCGAACATAAGTCGTCGACTTATGTTGTTTCTGCTTCCACTATGTACTTTGGCAACCTGTTTTACAATGGTAATGGACAGGGCTTATGTTGTTTCTGCACTCAGTATGTAGCCTTAGAGCTAAAGTATGATATTCTGACGTTAACTTATTTTCCTTAACATATTGACTTATGATGTTTCTGATCTCACCGATTTTCTAGATTATCTAGAAAAAATTTCCAACTATGTGCTCTCAGAAGATCAAGAATCCTAAATATTAATCTCGGAAATGTTTTTGTTGCACCAGGGTCAACCGACATTCAACTCATCAAACCAAAGACCTCAACACGACAACATTTTCAATGTTGTAGCCACCCCCTATAAAATAATCTTAAAGAAACAACATCACAACAAAATATTGAAATTAGAACGGTTAGTAAGGAAGGCTATAAAGAAACGCGTCAAGGAAAATATAGAGTAATTAGGAAAATAAAAGGCAGTATCCTGAAATGGACAGTTCCAAAAAATGTGTGTTAATAATCTGTGCTTAGTTAGTTAAACTAGGTGATAACCTATTGAAAACGACACAGAAATGGAATGCTGGATATGAGAGTGAATGCCCACATCGTAACTCTATCTCAAAATGGTATCATTATTTCAAACAAGCTGGCATAGAAATCGCCACGCAGACGAAAGAAGAACGACCTGTAAATAAATTAAATACAATACAAGTGGAAATAATAGAAAAAGTTGGAAGTATTTTGAAGCCAAGGATTCATTCTCTGCCTAGATATTAATTAGATATTATTATTATTAACTAGATATTATTAATTCTTCGTCCGGATATATATCGAAATTATCATTACCAATTAAACATACGTTGTGCAATATAGCTGCTACCACAATAATTTGTGGTATAAATGTCAAATCCACATTCTCTATTAGATTCAATCTTCGGAAACGTCCTTTTAATAAGGCAAATTCTTATTGAATAACAACTCTCGCTTTACCATGACTATAATCGTAATTTGATTCAATTTCATTTAAATATCCATTATCTTTAAATGGCACCATCACATGGACAGATAGAGGGTACTTTGAATCACCTAGTAAATACAGTACTTTTAAAGCGATCAATAAATAGACGAACAATATCCTGTACGATCAGTAGATTTTTATCAGCTGATTATTAAACGCCATTAAACACCTTGGCGTTCGAGCTACCACTTGTACTCTGTAAGTGACGTCATAAACTCTGTGTTCGTGCTCTGCTCGCTTTATAGAGCACCTATTCGCACCGCACCCCACCAAAACGCGTCTTCAGTTCAGAAAAGTCTTGGCAAAGTGCGTGCCCAAGATTCTGTTTAATGAGCAAAAAAAAAAAAAAGAAAAAGGTTGATAATGATCAATCGATTTTAGACGAGTATGGTGCCGAATGGGATGATTTATTGAATCAATTGATGAGACTTGGGTCTGCTACGAATCACCACAGATCCGAAATTCAGCTTCGAATGGCCACTGCCAGAAGTCGAGCGTACCAAACGGACATTCTAAAATATCGTGGCTACTGTGTTCTTGAATAAAGATGGGAACCATCTTGATGTGATCAATGCCAAGATTCCGGCTAGGAAGTATCGTAAAGTCAAGTTTCCACAAAACAATAAAGAGAAAAGATTACTCAGCTTACCTACTTCAGCTATTTTGTCTCAAAAAATTCAGTGTGGTTTTTTTTTAAATAATGATGATTATGACTTCATGAGATCATTTATATTTATTATAACAGATCGTTGCACAATACATTTTAATAAGAATCTACTAATTGCGTTTCAAAACAAAATAATGAAACTTAAACGAACAAAAGACTTCTCAACAGAAAGAAAAATTTAAAATAACCCATTTCAAAGAGAATTTTAATAAAAACATCATATATCTAATAAGTTACAAAGAAACATAAATGTGTAACAAAGACTTAAATAATGGTTTTTTATTTTAACAGCTATTGTATTTACTAATAAAAAACAAACCTTAATGAATACTTTTTCATTACTCTCTTACAAAACATGAAAGTAAGAAAAAAGCACATCTAATGAGGACTCCCATAGAAAAAATTTATGAGAATTACAAAATAAACAATCTAAGTCACATTTAATTATTCTTTAAACTCAAGTAAGTATTCATAATTTAATTTTACACAAATATACTAGTGTTTAACAATACATTTTTTATTATTCATATATATTCTCGACTATTATGTAATTTATATTTCTTATTGTTTACGTCTACAAGAAATTGTTTCTGTAATGTGCACCGGTTAATTGCAATAGTAAGCACTTTATACGGGATATTTTCGCTACTATTATAAAACTATGGAATTTAAAAAGAATGCATTATTTTCCGATAAATTGAAATTCTAGACCGCGGTATGCTCTTTGGGTTGGGAATATGCAACCTTCAGTAGTTACAAACATGCATGTTAATATGTTAAACCTTGTTCCGTTGATGCTGATCATATCCAAATATGTATGTATAGAAATATTTTCCCTTACTGATTTTTGAAAAAATTTAATTTCTAATATCTAATACATAATTTCCGCGATATTTATTAAGTATTAATAAGGGTAAAATTGCAATGAATGCCTATATGAAATACCACTATCTAAAGGCTTCTCTTTTTTTTTATATGTGCAAAAAAATTATATGTAGAAAGAGAGGAAAAGAATAGAGTAAAAAAGTAGTAAAGTAAAAATTGTATATCGCGTGTTTGCGATCATAACGAGACAGACGAAGAATGACACAACCTTCTCAGTTGATAAGCAAATGGTAGCAGATTCAGCCCTTCAGTGCGGTTGGAATAACGTTATAAAGGTTAACAACGTTATATGAGAAAGATCTCTTAAAAAGCTCAGGGCGATGGACTGGCCGCGTCAAAATATCCTTGGTCCAGGCTTCTTGAAAAAAAAAATGACTTCGAAGCAGAACAGAGTTACAGAAAAAGTTAACCCTAAGCTTCGTATTCAGCTATTTAGCCTACTCAAGTGCATAGGCTATGATCATCACTGAAGACCTCGTGTTATTTATGAATAAAGAATGACGCAAAGACTCCTCAACGATAGTCTCTAAATCTGTATTTAAAGTTGATCTTCACGGCGTTGTCTACAATTTCGGAAACAAACGAGTAGTACAACTGTGTGTCGTTCTGCGTATACCTGTGGCACGCCTGAAACTGCAGGTCTACAAAAGAAAATACGATCCCCGAGATGTACGGTACTGTGCAAGAAAATCTGGGACAACTCTTATAAGCATAAATCCCAAGTTTTTATCTGTGTAAATGGATCTGCCGTGACATACAGCGCATACAGCATATTCCGATTGTCATTAAGTCAATTGACATTCCATGAGTACGAGATCTTAATTACACTTAAACATATCTGTCCCAGATTTTATTGCACAGTACTATACGTACTTCCTGGCTCCAATTCAAAATGTACGACCGGAAAATGTCATCCTATCCCTGGCTGAAGCCGATGAAATAGAGGATGGACAGATGGACATGGTCTTTATTTATAGTCCATACTTGATATTGTGAACTATAAATATGATGGGTCTACGGACGATACAATCGGTTGTATAATCCGTTGTACAACCGTAGTTGATTCGACGCTTTAAAGCGGTCTACAGACTAAAAAATCGGCTGTACAATCTGTTGTAACATCTTCGTTGGTTTGGCGGTCTACGTGTGGAGGAAAAACAGCGACTGACTTATCTTTACGTTTATATTTTCGACTTGTAGTACGACAAGTCCTACAACCGAACGTATCGCCTGTAGACCCCTCCAAAGAGCAAACTTAATTGTACTAAAATTTAACTGAAAGTCTGATATTCCCTCTTAGTATACGGGCGTGAAAATCGCAGTGAAAAAGCCGATTTCGTTGAAGATGCTTCATTTTTTGCCGACAAATTCAATATAGTTAGGCACGCACACACGAAGGGGACTTTTAATAAACGATCTATTCCACCGTCCGGATATGTCATTCCTATCCTACCAATCTGGCCTTCACAGGCTAGACCTGTTAGTGCGCACAAACGTAAATATGGCATCTTTTAATTTCCTGACGTGCTTGAGGAACAGTTCGGTTCGATAGTTGCAAAATATTTCACATTTTAAGAGGACAGATGTGCGGGTGAGATATTTTATAGTACATTCTGTAACATTTGCATCTATTACGTGCAAATAATCTTCAATGGAAACAACTACCTTAGAAGTACACTTTATTCGATCGTTAGTTCGTTTACATCTGTCATCTATTCTATTCTACTTTACATTGGTGCCAACTGTAATTGTATGGGTAACTGTGTACATGTTACACGCTTTTTTTTATAATAAGTAGCAGTCATTGAATTTTGATGGGAGTCTTGTCAGTCGTTCTTGCCGCTTTGAAAGATCTTTGCCCGGAGTGGAGTCCGCTTCAGTAATTGCCTTGTGATTGTTATCAGTTTTAGGTCTATCCACATCTTCGACAGTGTTGGAGTCTTGGATTGGGTATAATTTCTTTTCCGACCTTGCCTGCACGAGGATGGCTCTGTCCTTGTCTTCCATGCTTGGGCTACATCTGGACTTAAGGTGTATTCTGTTTCGTCGATGTGTTAAGCTCTGTCTTCATTCATATGTCCCATGTATATACCTCATCTACATCATCTGGTTCCTCTATTGCCTTAACCTTTTTAACATATCTGCAACATACTCCGAAATGATTTAGTTTCTTGCACCTTGCACACTTTTTTCCCCAAGCGGGACACTGTCCATACTCATGTGTATTATCGGATTTGCTGCACCATCTTGCTTTTATCCGAGTTTACTGTACTATTTTTCCCTATCTGTTTCTTGTACTTTGTATTACTTTGTTCATTTGCCCTACATACATATATCGATGCACTGATCTAACGTTAGATTTTGTTATTTTAAAAATGTTTCTCTTAAATCATTATTTTTCATCTCGCAGACGATTCTATCTTTAATCAACGAATCAGTGATATCTTCGAAGTTACTTTTCTTTATGTATTAATTGATTTTCTTGTTGATTACATAAGAAAAATAAGTACATGATATAAGTTTCATTTTTGTATGGTTGAAAATATTTTGCAAACATGTCTAATATTGCTTTCACTGCACCATCTTCGATGTCTGTGATGTCTAAATTATTATAAATGTTCATGCCCTTTTCATCCAACAGGTGTAGGAATATGGCTTTCTGTGTTGCTTCTGTTTTTTTTTGTAACTCTGCTGCGATCCAATAATTTTCTATTATTTGGCGCCAGTTCTTCCATGCTGACGCTGGATCATTATCAGGTTCAAAGGTATTTGGAGGACTCAACTTCATTTTGTTATTCTACGAGTGTTTTATCGTGGTTTTACCGCTGCCACCATGTATCTAACATTTTCATCTATTATGTGTGTTTTTACAATTTTTTGCAGTTCTAGTGCATTTATAGGAAATCCAAAATCTGAGGCAGCTATGATATGAAATTTTAATTCTCTCTCTTCGTTTACTGTTAGAACAGTTTGACCACCCGGTAGATTTGTTTGTACATACGAGGGAGCGTTTTTATATTCGCGGAATGGGAGATAAGGGGTGGAAATAAAAAAACCAAATTATTTTTCTTTTTCAATATATTCACCCGGATATTCAAGACGGATACATTTTTCACATCTTTCAATTAATTTATTTATACCCTCATAAAAACATGATTTCTCTTTATCTGCAAAATATGCCGAAACTGCCTCCTTGACTTCATCATCGGCAGTAAATTTTTTACCCCGCAGCTCTTTTTCCATTTTCGGAAATAGGTAATAATCACTCGGGGCCAGGTCTGGGCTGTAGGGTGGGTGATTCACAATTTCGAAGCCCACCTTATGCAGGGCAGCTAACGCAACGCGGCTCTTGTGGACGGGCGCGTTGTCGTGCAAAAGCAGCACACCTTTCGTCAATTCTCCCGGTCTTTTCTCTTTAATGGCTTCTTTTAGTCTCTCTAATATTGAAGCGTAATATTCTCCGGTTATAGAAACACCTTTATCTTTATAATCAATCAACAATATTCCTTCCGAGTCCCAAAATACCGTTGCCATGAGTTTCCCAGCTGATTGTGACACTTTAAATTTCTTGGGAGGTGCTGTGCCCTTTTTATGCCACTACATGGAGTCTTGTTTGGACTCAGGTTCATAATGATGAACCCAAGTTTCGTCTCCAGTAACAATTCGACTCAATACACCATCCTTGTCCTTGTTACAGAGGTCCAAAAATGCACGCGAACACTGTACGCGCTGTTGTTACTTGGTTGGTTACTTGGTTTATGTTACTTGGTTGACGATAGCTCAAAGACTAACTGTCTAATAACAATGAAACTTCGTATTTATACTAATTATGAGTCGCTGCACAGGCCACGTCCCCAATGTGCCTAATCACCCCCCTACAACTCGCTCATTCCGCGAATATAAAAACGCTCCCTCGTATGTATACGTTGCTAAGTTTATTTTGTAATGTTGATCTTGGTATTTTGTACGTTATTGGAGCTTGTCTTTGAGACGTCCCTCTCTTATTTTTCTTATAGCTTCTTCTAGCCTAACATTTGTGTAATTTCAATAGTTTCTATTACCGAGTGTTTCTTATCTGTAGCGTCCCATGTTCTAAAATTACCACCAAAATTTATATAAATAGATTTATTACTCACCAATAACAATAAAAGAGTACCTCAACAACGTGAATCATCAGTGCCCAAAATCACCCTTGAAAACCAACGAAAACGCATGGGAGTCTTTGGACACCCTCTAGCAACTAGTCGTAAGAGTTTGACTTGATGGCATATGAACAGAAATCTGCTAGAGAGACCTACGAACGTTTCCTTTGATACTCCTATCCTAGGTAGCCGTAGATTTGGTTATACAGGGAAAGTTATAACGACTAAAAATTCGCGCATTTTTAACAAGGACATTGTCAGGTGATTTAGGGACCTATTCATTCTTGATATTGGAAAATTTTGCGTCACCTTTTTTATGGTATAGGAGAGAAACACATTTCAGAAATTGGACAAAGTCACCCAGGATGGCTAAAGCCACCCAAGTTTACGGTACTCATTATACGCTTCATGTTTTTGTTTAAATAAGTTTTGTCTCTTACTTTCCGTAAATATGATCTCTGATTATATGATACATTTCAATAAATTCTAACAAAACATCGTTTGCCCACTCACTTTTCTTTTGACTATAAATAAATTATAATTAAGAAAAACAAACTTTTAAAAAAATTTCCACGCGCAATAATAACCGGCCACTAACAAAAATAATTTTCTCTCCAGAGCAACAAACGGTTAAGAAACCTGATATTTCACACATCCGGCACGTCAGGCAGCATCGGCATTATTGACGTAGCGATTAGGAGTGAAGGATTTGATTGTTGTCATGTCAATTTTTTTTTAATCCCCTTTGTGTGTGCCTACCTAATGATCTCGTCTTTAACTTTTTAGTATCAAAAGTGTACTTTCCGATTCAGCACTGTTTAACAAGGAAATATGTAGAAAACTCAAGCATTTATTTCCCCTTTTTGACAAGACAACTTGGTCAAATTTTTAACAAAAAAATAACATCCGGGAATCAGGATAGTTTTTACGATTTCTGCATTTTTTTAATAAAGAAAGACAACTTCTTGTTTTGCTCTTTTTGGCTATGATTTTTAATGGTTTCTATTTTAACGCAGCTAAATTTTTCTGGTCTGATAACTTTTCATCTTTTTTATCCCAACTCTTGTATTTGTTTTATTATTTTATAAAGTCTGGTCTCGAGGATCGTGCATTATCTATCCTTCTGTATTCAAATTTTAAATTATCATCAATTTTTTCAACACTACTTGATCAGGATACTTGATTGTTCGTCATTTCTTTTCATGTAGAGGAAAATTACATAAGAATCTCTGTTTTCTAATAAAATTAGCACGCAAATTTCGATGTTCATATCAGTTATTTTCGTTTTAATATATTTTCGGGTAGTTTTCCATGTATCGACCGATACTGTTCCCAGTGGTATAACTTGAATTTATAACTTGCATGATGAACACAGTTTTCATTACTTTGACAGAATCGGGGTATCATATATTATCATCCCATTGTTGGAACTACATACATACACACGTACGGACATTGTACCTACATGTAACGAAACGACGAAAATTCCACCAATATACCGTGAAATTCGTTAGCGAATTATTGTTATTTACATGATTCAAAACTGACCCCGTTTTTCAGTTATCATTTCGCTCGTCTCTATAACGATATATTTTTCGTTTATAACCACTTTAAAAAAATCATTGATCACAATCGATAACTATTCATTATATCTAAATATAAAATAGTAACGTAATTTTTTTGAGTTGTCCATATCATGTTTCGCGCAAGCGACATGTGGATCCGATTAAATGTGTTTATTTATGCACGTTGCTGATTCTTCACCCGTATAATCTCGGGCCATACTAAACGCCATTCGGTTACGCTAGAATTACGCATTTAGAAAAAACGAATTCAATTTCTCGAACAAAAAAAAACAACGGCCATGTCACGCTGTTTTTCTGTTTACATGTAAATCTTACGTCATTTTGACATTAATAGAGAGAGACAGGAGCATACAAAGAAATTATATTTATTATATAATTAGTAAGTGATTTGTTCGAGCATGTAATGTTGGGAAGAAAAAAATGTTAATAATCCCAATTGATTTAATTTACTATAAATGGAGCGCGTTGCAAGAAAAGTTATAGCTTAAATTATCTTATCCATGCGAGTGTCTTTTTAAGTTAGAACGGTTTGCAATTGTCACGGAGTAGCATAATGTTTTGAGTAAAATTTTGCAATCTTTTTGCTGTATGCAATTTTTTTTTATATATCGTAATTACAGAGTCTTTCTTTAGGTATCTTCAATCAACATTTCTTCGATCCTCCATACAAAATTTAAATTCCTTTTACTGGTCTCAAATTCGACAACCACATATTGGTATTTGGTAAAAAAAGTGTATCAAAAGTAGGGAGAACAAATTTGTTCAAGTTCAATAGATTCTTCGTTTTCGTCTTCAGCATTTTCATCTTAGCATAATTACACAATATTAAGTTTTTTTCGGCTTGAATTTTGTAACTTACACATAACGGCCATTAAGTTGTCTTTAAAATTACTTGCACAACTGTCAGATTCGTTATTAATAGGCTTATAATACGCTAGTTTCTTTAAGACCCTTTTATAATCAGGTAATATTATACCACACCCTGCAAACTTAAATCTTCGGCAGCCAACGAGGGCATTTGCTCCACACTCCACACTCTTTCCGTTGGTCTAAAATAAGACACTTCGAGTGGTTAGAAAAGGTATGCCGATTTCGGTGGAAGTAGCAATAAATTGAATATTGTTTTTAATACATATTTGTTCCCGACGTTTTGAACTGTTAGAGTAACCATTTCGGATAGACCAGATGAGGTACTTTCAAAACCAGCCTCTAGGTGAAAAATTTTTAATTTTGTGATTTCCCGTCTTCGAAAACAATCATTGTCACCTTCTTTTTCTAGTTTGTTCCTATCTTTCGTTATCCTTCATGTTTTGTGGTAGTTATAGTAGCTTCGATAGGACTTGCACATCTTGAATCATATTCGAAAATCCATTGAAATTGCTTAAACCAAACTTTTAACATGACAACATGACTCGACAAGTTAAGGCCCAAAAGAATTTCCTTGCATTCGAGCTGAGAAAAATATGGCATAGTTATCTTGTAAAAGCATTCGTCAAAACAAAATTGATCAAACCAGTCGTTTTTACTTCTGTTATAGACGGTACTAGGCGGGGAGCATTTACGATTCAGGTTGGGTACAAATGCTGGGCTTTGTATATTACATAGATATGGTCTCAGAATATGACATGAAATTGTTACGGTAACAATGACGTCTTCGAGAAAAATCATTGTCACCTTCTTTCACTAGTTTGGCCCCGTATTTCGTTTTCCTTCATGTTTTGTGTTAGTTAGTAGCTTCGATAGGACTTGCACATCTTGGAACGTATTCGGAAATCCATTGAAATTGCTTAAACCAAAATTTTAACATGACAGCATGACTTGACAAGTTGAGCCCCAAAAGAATTTCCTTGCATTCGAGCTGAGAAAAATATGGCATAGTTATCTTGTAAAAGCATTCGCCAAAACAAAATTGATCAAACCAGTCGTTTTTACTTCTGTTATAGACGGTACTGGGAGAGGGCGGGGAGGCATTTACGATTTTAGGGAATTCAGATTGAGTACAAATGCTAGGTTTTGCATATTACATAGATATGGTCTCAGAATATGACATGAAATTGTTACAGTAACAATGACGTCTTTGAGAACAATCATTGTCACCTTCTTTCCCTAGTTTGTCCCTATCATGTTCCTTCATGTTTTGTGTTAGTTAGTAGCTTCGATAGGACTTGCACATCTTGGATCGTATTCGGAAATCCATTGAAATTGTTTAAACCAACTTTTTAACGACTAGAGTCAATTCCTTTCTTTTCTGAAGAATTTATTTACATGCTTCTATGTTCTAAGTGAAAGCTCACTATTATCACTTGCAGAATTGGTTGGGTTCGAAGACTTTGTGTTTCTTGGAATCTGGATCTTCAATGAAACTACTGTTCCACTGAAGCTATCTTTACTAAATAGCTACAGGTCGACCAGAATGCCGTGGCAGTGATCTATTATTAATGTAACAATATAACAAGCGTGAATGAGTGCCCTCGACTTCTATACCTCCAACGCATGATCCATTGAATCCGTCTGTTGAAAACTCATTTTTGAGATATTGGCGAATGCCTATTAATAATATTGACTGAGATTTCTTCAAACCTTGGTATAATTTCTCACTGCAAGAAGTTTAAATAAAGTCGTACATTGAAATCACTATCAATAGAGAATGGTTCTACAATGCTATTATTTTTGAGAGTATTGTATTCAGAGCTGAATTATTTTGAGCTCATTGTTCTGTGACCAATATTTACAAATACTAGGATTTTGTTTGGCGTTGGTACTAAACTAGGATTCGTCACTAAAACATACATTCTCATTAAAATCATTTATTTCAATATTTTTGTCAACTATAGTTTGACAAAACTCCATTCTTCCAAAATAATCCTCCTAAAAAATGTGTTGGTGATTCTCGTTATGGAAGAATAGTGTTGCCACCTTGAAAATATGGAAGTATCCAGCCAATAATACCAATTATACCCGCTTTTGTGTGTACCAGTGATAAGTAAAACTGTTTAGTTGATATTAAACATTCGACTGCTGTGTTCAAAATTTAACAATCAATTTGCTTCTTTAATGCATTGTTGGGCAACAATGCAGTTTGATCTATTTGTTGTGTTACGGAAATCAGTTTTCATATTATTTAGATCGCTAAATATATTCTTTCCCCTGAGCCATCAGTGAACGGCAGGATTAAAAGAAATTCTATCAAAACTTTCAAATTAAGAAAACGGGACATAAAAGGAGCTCCCGTCATCTATTACCTAGTTCTTGAACATTTAATAATGTTTCAGAAATGGAAATGTTACTTAATCTTAAAGATGAAAAGATTAAGCGTTCAAAGGCCTTACAATATCAATAGCATTCAATATGATGTCTTTAAAAAATAAAACGATTTTTAATTTGCTACTTCAACATAAAAATTTCAGCCATTTTTCCAATGCAGTTGTGGTTGCCAATTTTTTTTCTAAAACACAAAAAGAATATGAATGCCTATGATTTAAATTAAATAAACCTGTTTCCCTAATATCATCTCTTTTTATATAATTTAAGTGAGTTGTAGTGACGACACAGCTGAGTGCTGCAATGTCATCCTTCTACCCAACGTCTCTTACTTAAGCGCAACTGCCACGAGATTCTGGTCGACCTGACATACCTGAAAGAGCAAATATTAATCCTTATTACTTATCCAAAAATGGGTCATTGAAATACTCATAACAAATAATAAAATATCACTAGATTTTTATCTGATAAAAAAAACTTTGGGCGTACTTCAACACAATCTTAACGAAAATGTTAACGTCTGAAGAATCGGACAATGATCATGTTGATACCAGTGCCAATCTATATACGAACACCTACACAAGAATACAGTAAAATTGTGTTCAAGGAAGGTGCTCACTGATAGATCTAAGGATGTTACTTCAATAGCTGAATGAATATTGTCACAATTTTGAAGTATATACAGGTAAAGGTGGAAATTAACACGACAAAATCAAGTTCCAAAGGTAGACACATCATTTACAGAAAAGCTGAAGATCGCCCAAAATCTATCATTACAATCAAATAACGCACAGTATATAATTTGGATTTACAAAAGCATTAAGGGATGAGTAGAAGAAGAGGATGGAATTAAATATATTAATTTATTATTAGAATGAATAATGATCAAAAGGAGTTGGAACTTAACTTTTAAAGAGCGAGAATCAATATCATACTTTCAAATTTAAAATTCAGAAAAACATACTCAAATCGTAGCCACAATAATTAATTTAAAATACATAAAAGTAGTAATAAAACTGCAGTTCTCTTTGTAAATTCTGGTCGTGCTTCCTTTTTCACGGTAATATCTTCTCATAAAATCAAAACGCATAATTTATTAATAGGAGTATTGAAAACACAGAATCGAATGAGAGACAATAACTTATTGCAAATATGTAACATTGTAAACTAACATCTATATTGCATCAGTATCCATATTAATCTTATATTATACATCTTTGTTATTACTTCAGGCTTTGTTTACTACCACCAGTCCTTCGGATTTTATCGGTACACACATATAAAAAGTTTGAGTATCTGCCAAAAAGTTATAAAATAAAATTTAAATTTCCTAATTTTGCAACAAGACAAAGAAGGTGTCCCAGATTTATTTATGAATTATACAGCAAAAAAAATGAATTGTTTACAATGTCATTGCATAATTTACCGTACGATTCAGATATTTCCGTGATAAAATGTGAAGCAGTCGACAATTAAATCGTAATGTTTTGATCCTTCACTATTGTCAACGCATACCTTTATTGTTGTTGTATAATTAATGTATTTCTAATAGAGTAATAATGCATTATTAACGTACATGTCATTGTTATATTTAAAGCAAACTAAGTATAAGCCTTGTGTATTGTTTATACTTGCAAATTAAAGTTAATCTCGTACAACATATATTAAGTAGGTTGTACTTGCGGATCATAAAAATTATAAAATGTGCTGTCTACATCAATCCAGGAACGGGTGTGGTCATATTTCTACTTACGTTTAAGATGCATTCTTTTAGATTTGTTTTATCTACTATAGGTACATTAATTCTTAATTAGAAGCAAACAGGGCTGTGCTTAGCCAACAACAACTGTAGATTAAATCAAAAATGCAGCTCAGATTTAATTGAAACATATGCTGGACTAGAAAATTTTAAATATTTAAAATGCTTGACAAATCCACTTCCGGTCTGGTAACCAAATTTATGTTTATTATCGATATTTATCGATTTATCAAAAACCGATGTTTGTATTTAATTAACTTACGAAATATGAGAATTACTTTTATTAATGGTGCCTTGTGTTCAATAATCTAACGAGTATACAGTAGGTGCATAATTTTTTACGTATTGGTATTAAAAGTACTAGAAATTCTATAATGCGGGTATTACTAATGAGAACAGTTCGGATATTATTATCCCTGACATAGAATGAAACGACTTGGAAACATAGTCCTGCAAGACGTGGTAAAGAGCTGCCTCTGAGTTTTTTGCTGGATGGAATGACGCAATTTTTTGTGATTACGGCGGCATAATATTGCCCGGTTATAGTCTGATCACGTGGTAAAAAGTCTATATAAATAATTTATCTTTCGGCATCCCAAATAACTGTAGCCATAATCTTCCCTACAAATGCCAACTTCCGAGGGGGGTGATGAACCCTTGTGCATCTATTCCACCTAAGTGGCACAAGACATCTTATGGATGTCTTATCTAGGTCTGTAGGTATTATCTCTGAATGTCTACAAACCTAAAAAAGACATCTTATGGATGTAGTTTCAACGACATCTTTAAAATGTTCATTTATAACATCCATAAGACGTCTTTTACACGTATAAAAACATATTTGAGATAGAATACAATTTCATTGTTTGAGGTTAGGATATTACTATATTTTTGGAGAGTGAAGCCGCATAGATACAGATTCAGTGATATAGAACTTACGGCAGCTTCAAGTTGGTATTTTTGACATGGCTACCTACCAAATACATTTAAAAAATGTCGGTCACTAGCGAGTTCTTTGATAACAAGAATAAAATTGAAAAGAAGGCCTACAACCTTGTAGAATCGTTGAAATATTATATAAAGCAACTAATTTATTATGACCTTATAATAAAAACAATGTTATGAAGAGAATACAAAAATCCCACAAGTAACTGCCATTTTCGGCGCCAGCACAAGCATCGTGTGTCCGAAGGTAGCACATGACACATTCCTCACAGCTTTATTTTGTGGTCCTCACATCTTCACCATCTGGCTATTTTTCCACATAATAAACTCCAAATCATTCTTACTGTCATCGACAATATTTTCGACACCAACACACAGTATCTTTCGAAGCGTTATTAGCTTATTTTTTGGATTTGTTTCCTCAAAAGGTCATTTCTTTTTCGCGACTTTTTTTGCTAGGTTATCGGCAGATCCCCTTTAATGAACGAAATTCTATCTTAGACGCATTTGACACACAATTATAACAAAGTTTTGCGCCAACCTCCTCCTCCTCTCCACCCTCTTCCTCCCGTACGTGAGGCTTGACAAAAGAAAACAAAAAAGCTTCTAGATAAACGTGAGAAAATGCTGGGCTTAAAAATCAGCTTTCGTTTCAAGATTAGGTAGAACTCAAACTGATTTCCAGACAGAAAATCACTAGATTTTTTGCTTATTGGTAAGAAATTTTTAAGTTTTCAATTGACTTTTGGTTCTCTTAATGCATATTTTTGGAAATTTTCTGATTGATAGGGTTGAATTAGTGAGATAGAACCAATAATAAGTAAGCAGTTGACTCGTTAGCGTTTTGGACTTCATTTTTACAGAAATCTGTATTTTTGAGATTGAGTTGGTGTGGTTGTTTTAGAGTATGTTTTATTTTTAAGTTTTCCATTAAGAGCTCCTTTAGGATATTAAGAAATTGAGTTGGACGATTGGAAATTCTAGGATTTTAATTGGCTAGGCTTGTTCACCACTTTTTATAGTGTAGACGACAACGTCAACAATTTTTGTATTTCTGTAACCATTTTTTTCACACCTCTTCACATTTTAACGGAGAGTGTGGACAGACAAACCATATACTGACTGATGGGAGAAGGCATCAATAGGCAGAAATCGAAAATCCTACTCGGAGATGACCTGTTGTGGGAGATGCTCCTCGATGGGATGTCGAAGAAATTCAGCCTTGAAAGAAACTTTATTACAAGGCTAAGTTTCAGAAGTGGATGGAATCAAAACACCATCACGGAACTGAACAAGAATGCCGAAGGGCAGTGGCGTAGCTAGGTAACCTAGGCCCCTGGGGCAAATTAAAAGATGGGGCCCCACTGCTATGTAAACTGATTAGGTTTTATCAAATAAAAATATGAAATATACAAATACTTTAAAAATGCTAAGCTACTTAAGCTCTTTTTTTGTGCACTGCAGGGCAGGTAATAAAAATATTAAACAGTAACAACATAAATTACAATTAATACTTGGTGTAAGTTTGGCTAATAAAACGAAATAGAGAAAATCCAAGGGTTTATTATATACCTAAAGGTCGGGCCTACCAACTGACTAAATAACAATTATATTTACAATTTTTTCCTAGCTTATATTATTTCCTAGCTATTATAAATAATTATTATTACCTTTGGGCATATCCAAAACTTGCCGCAAAATGTGATCATATCGGGCGACAAGCTCTACAAAGGACAGAAAATTTCCGTGGTATCCTTCCTGACTTAAGTCTTCTTGATGTCCTTTCAAAGCCAAAGAACTCTTTGTTAGGATAAGTATGATATCGAATAGTCTTTGAAGAACCATTTTCCAAAATGATGCTTCTTTGCGAATTTCATTTTCAAGTTTCTTGTCGATAGTATTAGTATCGTTTTTTTTCAAAATTCATACAGAGCACATGCTTCCGAATGGCCTCTCAAACAACTGTGTTGTTTAATTCTTTCTGATAAATGCTTCCAATCTCGAATTCCCGTACACTAAACATTATTCCTTTGTGAAGCAAATAACCAGCAGGGTTGACAATAGGCAGCGTCTAGTATTTTGGAATAACACAACCAAAAACGATTAACTAGTCCATATTTAGAACACGAAACGTAGTACGATTTTGAAAAACACCTATTGTTCTGATTGATGTCTGTTGGAAAAAGTCCTGAAGGCTGTAAAGGCGGAGATATCTCCAACTGCAATAATTGTCGAATCTTCTTCAGTAGGCTTCTCAACCAACACTGCAGTTACCACATTATTTGAGTCACTATCAATAGAAATATTTTGGCCAGATGTACTTGCAGAAGGCTGACTAAAAAACTTGTCAATTTTGGGCAATTTTTGTTTACTATCTTCTCTTTCTTGGCGTTGTTTGCGTTTAAATGCACCACTGCATTTCTTGTTTTTATCCATAATTTTAGTTTTCTAATTTATTTAAACAATACAATATTAGATTGTGCTCGAGTAGGTAGGTACTCACTGTTCACTGATGACGTTAAAAGTAAAATAAAAGGAAAGAGAAACACAATGATACGCTACAAGTGTCGTTGGGGAATACCCGGAAAAAAAATTTTCGTTAAATGTTACCACATTTAACGGTGGAGACCATGAACGATCTCCTGCGCGCGGACCTGAATTAATGTACCTACTGCAGGTGACTTGCATTTTTTTGCGATATTTCGCGTTATACAATGAGCTGTAGCCGAAATCTATAGATTTGACACGATTTATTGACTTAACAGACATCAATATGAGTGGTAAAATCAAATAAAATTGAACCACTATATTGACCAGTACAAAAAAGTTTATTGGCACTAGCTTACTTATTCCTGATACAGCATTAATTTTTTAACCGTTCTTGTAAAACAAATCTTAACTTTCTAACTAATTCACAATAAAACGCACATCGATGAATAATAAAATGCACATATCGTTATCCGTCAAATTGACAACACTGCCAACCTACAGAAAGAATTTAGGGGAATTCCCTAGGCATAACTTTTGAATTTCTCTCAACTGAGTTGTCATGATTAAAGTGGGGTTCAGTTCGATCGAGATTTCTGGTAAGGATTCGAGGGCCCCCTGAGCTTGAGGGCCCCGGGACACTGCCCCGCCTAGCCCCTAGGTAGCTACGCCGCTGCCGAAGGGACTGGAATCGGAGTATATAGATCCAGAACCAAGTACTCCGAAAGTTTATGGAAGTTCCCTAGCATCCTTGAGGCGGAAATACACGCTATAGAAAGATGTGTCCGATTTAACCTTGAAAGGAAGTACCGGAACCGGAAACAGGAGATTACCACCCTGACCGACACTCAAGGAACCATTAATATGTTAATAAGTTGCTATACAATCAGCTCACAAATGACTTGGGATTGCCTGTCTAAGGTAAACGAGTTAGGCAAGGAGAACAAAGTCATCCTCATGTGGATGCAAACTCGCAAAAAAGAGAGCTAGAGCATCTCCTTTGGGGCTTGAACCTTTTTGCGGGATCAGTCACAGCATAATATTAGAGAAACTAAAAAAAGAAATTGATCAAAAATAAGTCAAGCACTGGTTTGATGGTTTGGAAAGAGGCAAGCGAAAACAACTTATTACCATGAGCAAAGACAAACTTCGCTTACTGACAGAAATCCTATCAGGTCACTGTCGGCTCTGAAGGCATATATAAACAATTGGGCCAGCAGAGACAGCAAAATGCCGTTTTTATGAGGAGGAAGATTAAACTTCCATACATATCCTCTTTGAGTGCGTAGCACTATATGCAATTCAAGGGCTATGCACCTAACATCTTATGAAATAGAAGAGGGAGATTTGCTCAACATCAAGCCATCCCACATTCTAAATTTTCTAATGCAGATAGGCTTAGTAAATCAGGTATGAAGTCTAGGCATCCTCAACCACACAGCAAGAAAGGGGAGACACACAACCATGCACTATAAATAAAGTAAACCGAAAAAAATCCAAAATAATATTTTTATACATTAATTGTCTTTATCAATGGGAGACAAATTTAAAATTTCATAAATCACATTCCCCACCGATTATAAAACGCTTATCTCTTTCGAAAACAGAATCGTCATCAGAAGTGTTATTAAAACATAAAACTACCAAAACAAGCAGTAAAATTAGACGTACACCTATATACTATACCTTATAAATCGAATGTGGTAAATTGCATTACTTGATATTATATTTTTTTAGGTGAAGGTTGCTCCTAACATCCTAATAGGTGTTTATTTACGAGATTATTATCTTACATATCTAGTACTTAACTGGAAGAAAATATGGAGAGAAAATAATATGCAATAATGTCACACAATTGAATGGGTTCAATGTGATAAAACAGTTAGATATCGTGTCATGACTATATTTAGAACATCTTTGTATTTACAAGATATTAATTAATATTTCTTTTACTTTCCTAAACTGTTCCGAACAAGAAATCCTAAAAGGGTCGTTCTGTTTGATGTAGAGTAGTTACTTAAATAGTTACTTATTCAAAACATTCTTTTTCGAAAAAATGAAGGCAATTCATTCAAAAATTAAATGCAGAAAACGTGATTAATCTACTAATCCACAGTTGTAGAAGTATTTGGATAAATAAATCAATTCAAATCTTGTTCATTATTACTAAATATAAAACGCAACATTAAATATTACGGTGTATAAAAAGTTGCATACCTTCACAGCAACAATAAATTGAACAAGCTAAAGTGACAGCAACAAAGTAACAGGTATTGCAGATTTCTGTATAGCGAGTTTTATCTTAGACGTTACCTGTAATTACACTTAGTGCAACTTAGTGTAGATGGCGGCACTTGAATGAAAAGAATTTTTAATTTAATGATGAATTAGTATATTTTAAATTAAAAATGTATATAACATTAAACAAACTTCAATAAATCATGCACTGTTACTTTAATATTGTAATTTCATGGTTGTTTATGTAATTAATGTGGAATTTACTCAATTAAGACGGATACATAAAAGAGGTTTCAAGTATAATAACCATAATAATGTGCTTATTAATATGTTATATCATATAAATTGTATACATAAGAATTGTTCAGCTTATTTCTTCTCCTCCAAGCAACTATTGTATTAAACATAGAGCAACATTAAAACTATTCTGCAAACGAGATCCTTTTTTATTATGTACCGCATGCAACGCAGAATTATTAAATAATAATACAGGGTGTCTCAGCGAGACCGTTCATTAAAAGTTTATGGCGTTCTGGCCAAAATATAAATTTAAAAATTTAAAATTATATATAAATAGTCGATTATGTTCTCTTTAATAAAAATATGATTAGATTTTTAGCGCTTCCGGTTCTACCGGAAGTCGCCATCTACTTTATCAGTTTTAATGGAACACCCTGTATATTTTTATACAATTGGATTCATCTATTTTTAAGCTTTACGAATATCTTTACTTTTTGCAATTTGATTCGAACGTTTTGTAGTTATTCGATTTTTTCGGAAAAAATTTGCTCTAGCAGACATTTATTCAAAAAATCAGAGGACACTCGATTTTTTGGATATCAATTTAAAATTCATAACATACTTAAACAACATGTTGGAGTATATTTTAGCGCCGAGAACAGCTGTCTACATTGCGTGGTTATTTTACTATCGCACGTTAACTCTTCGAAATTTTGAAGAACCATAACTTTTTTGAAATGGAACCCCTTCCCCCCCCTCCATATTTTATTACTTAGTCGTCTTCCGAGTCCAATTCTACATCTTTTATGTCCCGCATGTACTATGACTAAAATTAATAATTTAGGAGATAATTAGATTTTTTGAAAAATACACCCAAGTCATCGATACTTATCCAGTGTGCCATGGAATTTAAACGTTCTCAAAGATTTTTTTGTCAAAGTCTAACGTCAAAATCACACTTCGTCGTTTGATACTTGTGAATTAATAATTACGCGTTAAATATGCATTATTGCAATAAAGTGTTAAAATGGATAACAATAACGAAAACAATATTTACACCTTAATATTCGAAAACAGGTGAGTAAGTCGGTTAGGAATTGGCCTGCAAAATCTCTGGATATGACACATGTGGACTTTTGCCTTTGAGGACCATGTGTGCGAGCAACATTCGACAGACTCTCTTCTCAAGATCTACAAAGAGCAAAACTTGAGGGTGTTCCTTCACGTTTAATACTGTGCTCAAATGCGAACGGCCACCATTTTGAACAATTATTATAAATTCTTTCAGTCTTTTTACACCCATTTCTTAAAAATAAATTAAGAATTTCTTGATTTGTGTGAACATTGTTTTCGTTATTGTTATCCATTTTAACTCTTTATAGCATTAAACGACGAATTGTGATTTTGACGTTAGACTTTGACAATAAATCATTGAGAACGCTTATTTTCCACGGCACACTGGATAAGTATCGATGAGTTAGGTGTGTAATTTCCATTTGAAAAAATGAAGTTATGGTTTTTCAAAATTTCGAAGAGTTAAGGTGCGATAGTAAAATAAGCCCGTAATGTAGACAGCCGTTCTCAGCGTCAAAACATACTCCAACATGTTGTTTAAGCATGTTACGAATTCTAAATTGATATCCGAAAAATCGAGTATTCTCTGATTTTTTGAGTAAACGTCCGCTATAGCAATTTTTTTTAGAAAAAAATCGAATAACTACAAAACGCCTGAATAAAATTTAAAAAACTAAAGGTACTTATAAAGGTTAAAGCTAGGTAAATCCAAATATGTAAAAATATATAGGGTGTTCCATTAAAAATAACAAAGTAGATGGCAACTTCCGGTATAACCGGAAGTGCTAGAAATCTAATAATACTTTCATTGAAGAGAACATAGTCGACTATATATAATTCTAAATTTTCAAATTTATATTTTGGCCAGAACCCCATAAACTTCTAATGAACGGTCTCGCTGAGACACCCTGTATATTATATTATTAACTGTTACATACAGTCGAATTTTTTGATCTTGTCCGTTACGTCACTAACAGCGTAATTAAACACAGATATACATAAAATATTCATCACCGACATTTAACGTACACTGGCTTGCAATAAAATCTCGTACACCTTAATGTCAAGCAAGCTAATTTTTTAAGATTATTTTTCAATGTAAGCTGACTTTAGATTTGACAGATGTAATAGATTATGCGTAGAGGTTATGATAAATTATATGGAAGTAGTGTACTTTTGAAAATGAAACGTCAAATTAGTAATGTCACAAAAAGGTGAAATCAATGTAGGTAAAACTAGGTGTACGAGATTTTATTGCAAGCCAGTGTACATTAGAGACAAATGTCAACATGACATACGAGTCGAATAATACTGACATTACTCATGACGTAACGGACAAGATCCAAAAATTCGATTGTACCTGTAGCTAGTTACAATAATATTCTTTTAACACGATGGTGCACATTATTTTTTTATTGCTGATCTTGATTGCCGGTTGGTAGCACTGGACGATCCAGCAGCCAGCAGCATGACAGCAGTCTGAAATGTCATTTAAAAATTCGATTGATTTGAATTAATTTATTGATTATATAGTTTATTATTTTACTTTCTTGGAGTATATTTTTCAACACAATTATTATTACTCGTGTAAACAATGTATTCCATTAAATTTTAGAACTTTTAAACATCCTAATAAAACTAGAATTGCACATTTTTACAAGTGCCATAACAGTAAAAGATCTAATTTTTAAAAGTTTCTTTGCGTCTCATTTTTCTCTTTTTTACCTATCTGTTCTATTTATAATTATTTAATCTACCGTCCTGTTTACATCTTATCAAAATATGTACATAAACTCTAAACGAAACGAATCGTTTTTATCGGATTTATCTCCGATCTGTAAACAAACAGGTACTTGCAACTAGCAACGTGTTTCACTTTTGTAATAATGATTGACCGCAATTTAAATTTAATTTAATAATAATTTATTGAGGGAGACAATGTTAGAAATTAGGTATTTAAGTAGGTATTATAGTTAGAACAATGTACATACGAGGAGCTATTGAAAAATTCTTAACCTACTATAGAAGCAAACAAAATTTGAAAGTAAAAATATTTTATTATTCATCATACTCTTCTCTTAATTGGATACATTGATTACAACGAATCTGCAACGCCTCTAAACTTTTCAAAAAGAAATTTTTATCTTTTTATCTGCAAACCAGGCCTCTGCAGCTTCTATCACCTCTCATACGAGGAGGGGAGGAGGGATCCCAGTTATTGTTCCACCTTTACCCAGAAAAACAATCATGATGACTCCATTGTCATCTTAAAAAACTGAAGCAAAACTTTTCCAGTAGATTTTTGAACACGAAACTTCCTAGCTCTTGGAGACCAGAGTGTCTCCATTCCATCGATTGTTGCTTTGTTTCTGGGTCGTAGAAATGTACCCAAGATTCATCCATCATGCAACATTTTCAAACCAAGCACAGCTCCAACGTGATGCATTCATCTTTGCACCCTTGCCTTCTATTTAACATTCAGATGTTTGAGGACAGTTTCTTCATCGTTCTCACTTTAAAAACTGATTCGTTAACCCTAAACTTATCTAGGAATTGTTCTGTTTGATCTATGGAATAATTATAAGTTAATAAAATTTAATAAACATTTTAAATTTAAATGTCAATCATATTGGCAGTCTATTACAGTAAATTCAATTTTTTTCAGTTTTGTAATTGTTTTATAATTGATTTGCATATTTATTTGCAAATAACGCAAGAACCTTTCACTTTTCATATTCTGATCAAACTGTTGTGATATATAAATATGTGTTTGCTTTTTTTATAGTTCTTTTTTATCGAACATTCATTATAAATCAAAGTGCTGCTATGTTAACTAAGAACTAAAAGAATAAGTTTTCAACATTTTAGTTTAAATCGTTAAAATGTTCAAACACTCTTTTGCAAGTATGATAATAAAATTTGATAATCATCAAACTGAATTGGTTCTAGTCTAGTTTTGGAATGGCAGCTCAAACTCAAAATACAAAAAATTCCATTCCTCTATATATTATGCAATGCATAAAGGGATCATTCAGATAAAAGAATGAGGTGACAACCCTATATAACTTTCCATTACCACGGATGTTTATTTTCTAACTCAATATTTTGGCTTTTAATATTTTAGTGCACAGATAGGACATAAATATGCAACGTTGTCAGACTTGCAATTCAAGTTTGCTATCATACGCAGGGCTAGCTGGCCGATCGTAAATATTACAACAGTAGTGAGGGTAAACTGTTGTGTGATCAGAATTAATACAATGCTGCAATCGGTGCTGTTTGAATTTTATTGTGAACATTACTTGAAAAAGTTAGTCGCAATTTTGTTGTACTTTTAACTATTGCATATATTAAATGTACTACCTAATAGCAGTAATAGCAGTAATTACACTACTTGCAACGATTTTTATAACGGACTTAAATGTAAAATGTTAGTATCTTGTATTGTTTTAAAGATAGAAAATGTATTCTATTCATATAAAATTTAATATTAAAAAAGTATTATAACAAGCTCGAGTTTGCCACTAGAAAAAGAAGGCAAGGAAGGGGTTGGTCCACAAATTAGGATGAATATTTTTAACGTACCATGAATGATTTACAGCTGGTAGCATCGACTTCTTTAAAAAATATTTGCAAACATTTTTCGGGAAATCAAAAGAGTGAAAACTACCGAGACATCGTAGCTAATTTGCTAGAAAACTATAAAAAAATTAAAGTGCCGAACGTAGCTCAAAGCTCATTTTTTGTCGTCACATTTGAATTTCTTTCCTGCCAATTTAGGAAAGATGATGATGATGAGCAGGAGGTAATGATTCTATGAAGATATTGCAGAAATGGAAAAACGATATCAGGGTAGGTTGGACTCCGTCATGATGGGGGATTATTGCAGGTTTCTCATTAAACCAACATAAAGGGGTGTTTCAATAAGAGAGTAAGATTTGAATTTCCTGCCATGTTTGACAATCATAATAATATCACGTGATTATGACATGATAAATCGAATGTTGACAGATGGGAGTTAGTAACCAAGGAGACCAACGTGAATGGTGAAAGTTTGATTGCCATCATTCGTAAAGTGTATCCAATATTCATTCGAAAGTACAGACTCGGTTAGCGATGTCAAACACGTTCGCGTGAGTGTGGCCGAAAATCTAGTGACGTCGATTCATCATCGTGCACAAGAAATGGACATTACAACAGCCACTCTTCACCGTATTCTCACTAAAGATTTGCATTTCCACGCCTACAAAGTCCGAATTGGTTCAACAACTTCTGCCAACTATACCTTATTTCAAAAAGAGGGAGACAAAATTCTGAACAGACCCCCAGCCCAAATTACAACCTATAAAACTGATGAAATCAATTTTAAGTAGCAAAATTAAACTTAAATATCTATCTGAAAGATGAAGTTTGTACCAAATTAAATTGTATATGAATTCTTCAGAGATAAATCCACAGTTATAAGGCAACAGAATGGTAAATGTAGTCACAACATATGAAAGTAAATAAATTTGTCTAGAAAACACATGTTATTTAATTTATTTGTTGAAAAGAGGTTCAAATAGTACATGTCATTATAGATAACATTGTCATTAGATAACACAAAAACCGGTCAATTTTTAATTTTTTACAACGCTTTCAAGATGTCCACAACTGTCATACGTCATTCCCCTCCTCTAGGTCACTTTAACCATTGCAATTTAAATAGGGAAGGCACTAAGTGTAATACATCATTGAAAGGGTAATTTTATGGAGAATTCAGTAGCGTGATTACCTGTTGTGTTACTTTTGATTTTAGCGCCCTCTAACGGAATACAAATCGCTTACTTATTATTATTTTAAAACACACTCCAACTGTTTCCATTCTCTCCTAAATAGAGTACACCATTTTATGTTTTACTCGTTAAAATTTGATTTAATTTTAATGACAGTATGTACTTGACAACTATGACAACTAAATGTCAAAAATATTACGTATTTAATTGCTAATAAAATTAGTTTTCAAATGATGTGTCACACTTTGGAATAGGTAACCGTTTTTTTATTCCGCTAGGGCGCTAAAATAAAAATAATAATAACACACTTACTGCTTTCCCTATTTGAATTGTAATGGTTAAAGTGGTGAAGGGGATGGGAATGACGTTTGACAGTTGTGGACATGATGGTGTCCCAATAAAATTAAAAATCAACCTGTTTTTGCGTTTTTTCACTACTATTATTTATTTCAGCCAGGACTTTATCTAATGTTGATAGTTCATTTTTGCGAAACATGTTGTGAACTATCTGACGAACAACAGTTTCGACAACCTCATCAAAAGATTCGAGTACAGAAGGTCTACCAGTTATCTTTTTTATACAGGGTTTCCACAGCCAAGTGGGACATAGGGAGAATACATATAAAATCGGTTTTCGGTGAATATTATCTCCCTAATACTACTTCATTCAAAATTAAGGGCCGCATATTATAACTGGGTTAACAATGAACATCTCCACAATCATAGTACAAAGAAAGTCATTTTAATAAAGCCAAAAAATTATTATTTTTAAATCTATTGTTCGTGACTTCCTAATAAGGCTTTTAATACGTGAGTTAGTGCAAGCGTCCATGGCGCAATGGTTCGCACGACGGCTTAATAACACAAATGCACGGATTGTTTAGGGTTCGAATCCCGGCAGATTAGTTTTATTTTTATTTTTTGTCTCCAACAATAATGCTACAAATTCAATAACACTACAAAAATCAGATATTTTGAAGATCATAAAATCGATTTTTTGAGGATTAAGGTAAATAATGAATAATTTTTACAATAACAAAAATGATCACGTGCTATTATATTATTCGATTATTAATTGTTACTAACGACGAATCATTTGTCAAAATAAACAACAAAACTTAATCAAGATTTTAAAAAATAAAATTCATTTCTCGGATTCGAACCCCAAACAATCTGTGCCTTACGTTATTAAGGCGTCGCGTGAACGTCTGCGGCCACTTGCACTAATTTACGTGTTAAAAGCCTTATTAGGAATTTACGTACAATAGGTTCAAAAATAATAATTTTTTTGGCTTTATTAAAATGACTTTCTTTGTACTATGATTATGGAAATGTTCATTGTTAACCCAGTTATAATATTCGGCACTTAAATTTGGATGAAGTAGTATTAGGGAGATAATATTCACCGAAAACCGATTTTACATGTATTTTCCCTATGTCCCACTCGGCCGTGGAAACCCTGTATACTGCCGGTCTTGAAATTTCATAATGTTAGGTAAGGAAGACATGTAGGTACTTGGGAAATCTGCTTTATCGTGTCACCTTTTCTTATGTTGGGTGTATCAATTTGTTACAATTTTTTTTTTGTAAGCATTCATAATGTTCTGCGTTTCAGCCCTATTCAAGTGACTTGCTTTCTCTCGGTCCTTTAGAGGAGAATACACACCTATGCTTTATTATAAACAAAAGTCTAGAAACGTAAGCGTGTGATATAAGCAATGACGGCACAAAGCGAATGTTATACGGTGTGATTTTGCCTTGTTCTTAACCAATAATAAATAACTATCATTGGAGTCTGTTCAGAATTTTGTCTCTGTCTTTTTGAAATAAGGTATAGGCAGCGAAGAGAGTTCACCAATTGGATCCTTAAGCATTTTCACGTTAATCGGTTCCTGCGATTAATTTTTT
>CM043021.1:84810275-84955533 GCA_023690525.1 Holotrichia oblita | reverse complement strand
CATGTCTTTGCTGATCGGGTCCTTGAAATGCATCAAACTGATCCGGAATTTCATCGAAAAATCATCTTGTGTGATGAGGCCTATATTCACCTCCGAGGCTACGTAAACAAACAGAATTGTCGCATTTGGGGTTTGTAAAATTTGAGAATGATTGTTGAAAAGCCTCTTCATCCTCAACGTATCAGTGTTTGATGCGGTTTTTGGTCTGGCAGGGTCATTGGATCTTACTTTTCGAAAATCAGGCTGGAGAAACTGTTACGATGACTAGATTGCGCTATCGAACGATGATTAATAATTTTGTATGGCCAGAATTGGAAGACATTGATGAGGACGACGTTTATTTTCAACAAGGCGTGGAAAGTTTCCTGGCCGTGTGATTTCTCGAAGAGGCTGTCACGATTAGAGTAGGTAAACTAAGCGACTATGAGTGCAGTGACTCGACGTGGACACGCTGTATAAGCTGTAGTTTTGACAGCTAAAACCTGTGTAACATCAGCAAATTGTCATAATTATGACAGTTTGACAGGTTTTACGTGAAAGATAAGGTCTATGCCCACAATCGATTCAAGATCTCAAAGATCGAATTAGTAACGTTGTCGATGACATACAGCCATTCATTTCATGAAAAGAGTATGGTTCCGCGGGCGTAGCTGTGGCGGCCATTTTGCTGATATTGTTTTCCATTATTAATGGTATACCTTCCTCTGCGATTTCCTGCAAGTATAAGTAAATGATGCTCCAGATTATTGGGGTGTTGGACATATATTTAGCGACAATGACAAATGTTGACCAATTTAAAAATCAGTTGAATTTTAAATGTCTTTATAGCTTGTAGATTGTCCCCTTCGAAGGTAGAAAACATTTATCTTTTAAGTTCTGTAGGAAAAGTTATAAATAAAGAAGATATCAGAAACTGTCAAAATCGAAAAACTGGAATATCAAAGATATGCTTAATACCCTTGCCGATCAATGTCCTTCATATTCGATCGTGAAAAATAGGATTGCAAGCTTCAAACGGAGTAAATATTCCATTGAAGATGAACACCGATCGGGAAGGCCAATATCTGTGTCCGTCACCGAAAATGTTGATGCAGTTCATGACATGATTTTGTCAGACAGTCGATTTAGACATGAGAAAAATTTCTGCAAAATGAATCCCCAAATACCTGAATATTGACCAGAAGTGGTAAAAGCTTGTCCGATCTGTACTTGGTTTAACAATCGATGGAATGTTTAAACATCTGCTGGAAAAGTTCTTGCTTCAGTATCTTGGGATTGCCATGGAGTAATCATGATTGATTTTTTTGGATAAGGATGGAACAATAACCGGGAATTATTATTCGACGTTACTGATCGCTCTACGAGAAAAAATTGTAGAGAGAAAACGCTGTCCAACTGTGTTCTGTTTTTGCACACAAATCGCATGTTGCCAGGCAAACTACACACAAGAAACAATAATAATTTATTTATATATTTTGTTTTGTACTGAGTGCGTTTGCAGCGACTCCTTAAGCTATATCGCTTAACTTTGACGTTTACTGAACGTTATTATATTCTTAGTAAAATCTGAGTTATTTGCTGCGGTTAAAGAAAGCTCAGAAACTAATACTTTATGAATACCGACAATAAAAGATAGTCATTGCATCGTGTACAGAATGAAGTAGCTCTTTTTTAATAGCGGAAAATACACATGATATGATATATGATGAATCGTGACAGTTTCTTAATTGTTTATTGTTGTTAAAATGGCGTTCTAAAAATATACATTTCGTAGATAAATGAATAATATTTACAATAAACCCGTTAAACTTCCGTATTGGGTAACAGCAATTGAATTATGTTTTATAACTCATAAATCATTTAAATTGAACAAAATTAAAGCCGCATTTGACAGTAATTGTAATTGGCGCCTTCGTCTCGTTTGAATAATTTTAATCGTCTAATGATTAAGGATACATACTGGATTAGCATCAAGAGTTTATCAGCATGACTTAACTAAAAGAAAGAAAAAAGAAAATGGCAGGTAAGTACTAAAGCATAAAAATAACTTCTTTGGTTAAGAGGAGCCTCTCGTCAGATGTAAATCAATAGGTCAGTTAACTTTAATCTTTTATCCTTGATACTTTGGAAAATCCGTTAAAGTGAATGACCATGGGCGCATCGGTTTTGACACGTGCCCTCAACAAGAAAAATTAAAGCTTAAATTCCAAGAAACGGAGGATGCAACATTTTTTACTGTGAACTCACCTGAATTTTACATGATGTCATTATTCAGAAGCAATTATTAGGATTTCGTTTTGATAATGTAGCGGAAACCGCAAATATACTTGCGGTTATCAGTATTAATTTAGTCTATCCACAAAACAAGTATGTTACACTGAATATTTTGTGGTTTTAAGTTTGATTTTTAAAAATAGAATAATCAGACATTAATCCTAATATATAATTTCAGAAATGATTGATTCATTTATAAAAAATACATTTCTTTTGAAAAAAAGGGGGAAAAGTATATAAGCAATCTTTTTATGTTTAAGTACATTTGTCCTAGAATTTAATTAATGCTATTATAGGTGATATCATAAAAATAAATTGTCATAGAAAAAACCCAGTTATATAATAAAAAAACATAACCTACGTGTGATTGGATTATTCTTTGACATTTTCTTCTAAGAAACTAATTTTTAAATTATTGATTGCAGTTATTATGTAAGACGAAATTAAATGAAGAGATTGTAAGAATTCTTATCTTTATCAGGTCATAATGTATTAACACAATCCTCTTTCATAACTTATGTATATATAGAAAGACAAACTAGAAGTAAATAATGAAGATTTACCATCTAACAATCAACGATATGCAAAAGATTAAGAATGATAAGGAATCAATCATAAAAAAATTGTTTAGTTTTCTTTCATCGATGTACAGGTTGCGCGAGTAAAAAAGCAACAGCCTGAAATGGTAAATGTATCGAGCTTTTCATTAAGAGCGACGCATTTTGTTTTTTCAATTAAAAGATTTGTGTGTTAGTTATGGAAACGATTTTATTTTTCAAATGAAAGTACAATCGATGAGGAAGCGCTGGCTTGAGCGAATACGTTGGACCCAATTTTCCATGACTCGAGCACATAAATCAGTCCAAATAGCAGGAATTTCGCGTTCAATGTTCGCCTGCAACTTTTCTAACGTTGCTGACTTATTGGCATAGACTAGTGATTTAATGTCCAAAGAAAAAAGTCTCACACGAACGAGGCAATGTCATTCATGAGCACCATTGCGTGAGATAACTCGCTCTCAGAACTTGGCCTTCAATAATTCGATTGTGTCGGTCGTATATTCTGTGGCACATATCGTCCAAGTTCATAGTGTCGAGCTGGTTCCAAAAATACCCCAACATCATGGCCCTGTAGCGATCGGTTGTTTTCATCAAAAATGAAAAATGGGCCGATGACACCACCGGCATGAAAACCACACCAAACATCTAATTTTTTCGTATAAAGTTGCGTCTCGTGTATCACTTCAAGCTGCTCACTCGTCCAAATGTGACAATTTTGCTTGTTGACAAAACCATCGAGCCGGAAATGAGCTTCATCCGAAAACATGATTTTCTTGTGAAAATCGTCGTTAGCTTGCATCTGGTTCAGAGCCCAATTAACGAATGTGCGACGCTTAAAATGATCGGTTGGCTTCATTTCTTGAGTTAACACAATGTTATACGGGCGGAGAGCAAAATTCGCCACAAACTGGTCACACTAATGAGGACTGCTAACACACACTCTCTCGAACGGCCACAATATTATCTTCACTTCGAACAGTACGTCGTCGCAGTGATGCTGGGACATTATGCAATTGATAAGTTGTTTCGAATTTTTCACCAAACGTTCGATAGTCCGTCTTGTTGGACGGTTTCGTCAACCGAAAATTGGCGTAAGAACACGCAACATAGTCGTCATAGAACATGAACGTTGATAAAAAAAGTTGAACAATTTGCAAACATTGTTGAAGCGCGTATCGACTTGCCATTCGCTGTTGGGAGCAAAGTGATTAACAGCGCGGCATCATAAAAGGCGATATGATGCTATCACAAAGCCATTTAAAAACACAACTTACACACACTAAACTACACCGCAAGAGTTGCAGTGATAGCCAGACAAGTAATACAGCTTACGGAGTCACTGCAACTAAGCACCCACCACACATAAAAAAAAAATTAAATGACATAGACTGACGTTTCAAAATCTGAAAGAATTGCGAAGCCAACTTCATTCGTATTCGAGCAATATTCACAAAATGCGTCGCTCTTAGTGAAGGGGGAGTGAGGGGACGGGGGAGGGGAGAAGGGGAGGGGCAAAAGGCATTATGTCAATTGATTATCTTCAAATCGGTGAAACAATAACAGAATCAAGAGTATTATCCAAACCTGTTGGATCAACTAAATGCAAAAAACTTGGATTTTCCATTATTACCGTGAATTGCAACTACAAAGAAACTGTAGAGTGAACTGAGCTCGGCCGAATAGTCAGAGAATATTTTGGACTATAAACTTGCTACGTTTTCGAAGATGAGAGACTGTTTCCTCTTACTCATTACAGAGTGTGCATAAAGGTTGATCATTATAGATCCCCATCTTGTGGAATTGATAACTAAGTTGTAGCAGAAGAAGATGTACAGCAGTGGCGACCTCTAAGCAGTAAAAATATAGGAAAAACAAATCTTTGACAAACATTATAGGACATCTACTTTGCATATGTCCAAAAAAATCCTAGCTGAGGTAATGAGCGACTTGAATGTTAGCGACCAACATCGCCAGATCTAGTATTTTATCGTTAAACTCCTTTTCAAAAAAATATCTAAAGATTCTATCAAAGGTCTTTCTTATTATTGGCAGTAAAGTTATTGGTCTGTAATTTTTCGGCGAGCTATAATCCGAATTTGGCTTTAGACGTACCACTACCGCCCTTCTCCCTCCGTATTGAAGGAATCGAACATAAACACAGCCCGAAGAATGGGCATATCTTCCAATTTTATTAGCTCGCTGTGGCTTAATGTATTGCTTTTTTACTTGTACCAAGTGTACATTTTCTCTAGATAAAAACATTGTTGAGGTAGTTTAATCAAGAGTAGATAACATTATTGGTGATAATATTGGTGATCAGTAACTACCAGTAAAAGGAATGTCTGTTCTCCACTATATAGATTTAAGCGATCGTTTTCCAGTAAATTATTGTTTATTATACATATACAGGGTGTCCACCTAGTACGCTGAAGTCCAATATCTTGGTTGATAAGAGAGATAATTGAAACTTTTTTTATTTCACGTCTCTAGTTTTCTCAGTACCTACAAACCTAAAATAATTCCGATTATACAGGATGTTCCATTTCCTACAGCAAAGTTGTAGAATATTTAATTCTACGTTTTACCGATCAATGATATACATAGAGAGTGTTCCATTTGAATTAACGGAGATTTTTCATATTTTGCTTCTTCAAATTTGACAACATTTTCTGGGCACCCCTTATATTGTAGGTTAGTTTCTGACATGGCGTTTTGAAGGACTATATTATTCCTATAAAGTCCTATATTATAAAGTCCCTTTTATTTTTCATGTAAATTCAAAATAAATTATAAAAAATATTGGTTTCTATTTAAAAAAAAGTTGCTGTTTGTGCAGAGGAAATGGAACAGCCTGTATAATCGGCATTAATTTAGATTTGTAGATATTGAGAAAACTAGACACGTGCAATAAAAAAAAGTTTAAATTATCTCTCTTATCAACCAAATTTTGGACTTCCGCGTACTAGGTGGGCACCCTGTATATGTATATCATACCATGAAGTAAAAAGTAAGAAAAATCAGGGATATTTTTAATAAAAAAATGTTTTTAGAATGTATAACATTGAAAAAGCGTAACGTTCGGAAATTATGCACTTATACCCGTTAAAATCATTTTCAATGTCAATCAACGAAAGAGATTAACATTTTAAATTACATTTTAAAAATTTAATGCGGGCATATTTGTTCAAAAAGCAGGAAAAGTGAGTGGGTCGTAATTTCAATGTTCCTTTATTGAAAGTTGTTTAATTTAAACATAGACTTAATAAAACATATAATAAAACTGTCCCGTTCATTGGTTAAGCCTTTAAAATAGAACATGTCTACCATGAAATGAAGGATTATTTTGCCGTAGAATAAATTACTAATATTCTACAAGAGTTAAAAGCGTGATAAAAGATACTAAATTCAAATTTTCATTACCGTGTCGCTAATTTAAATTATGCAGACGTCATATTGCTTATTCTATTCAAACATGATTATACAACATTATCGCATATTGTACAAGAATTATTCAATTACGTCACATAACGTTACTTTTCTCTAACACAAGAATATTAAATTAATTTTAAATATACACATAGATTCTTATTAGATACTTTCCACATATTTTCTGTGAAAACCTACCGGTATTTTACAAAATATACGGACAGGTTTACGATACTCCGTAAAAGAGTCACAGTTACATCGTGATATTTACATTATTGTGGCAATTTTTGTCCCAGTATAATCTAATTTACATCTTTCAGCGAGTTCAGAAAAACACCATTCACAGAATTTCACTTGATTTCTCCTAAATGTAAGCGTGAATACCCTCGTCCTGTACATGTGCATATGTGAACATTCTAAATTTATATTGTTTGTATACGTAATTTGATAATCGAGGAAGATCTGTGTGACCTCATGTTATCAGTCGGTGACTTTCGAAAACAATACTAACCTAAATACTAGATTTATCGCTACGAGTAATTACAGTGCATTACGAATGAAATGATTTGTTAATCGTGTTATAAATAGTTTTAAAAAGGTTTTTCCGTCTCAGTTAATGTTGGTATAACGCTCTGACGAACTGTGCGTTATAAAAAGTACCTGTCGTATAATTATTGTCGTTGCAAAATTTTGCTGACATCCCTTTTATTTTTTCTAAACTAACCGTGCTACTTTCCCTATAATCACTTTTCGTGACAAAAAAAGAAAGTGTAATTTTTTTCCAAATTTTTAAAATCATCAGCTGAGTTTGAAGATATTCTTTATTAATGTTAAAAGAGGAGAGAAGAAATCAGGTTTTTGTATGTAATAGTTTTTGTATGTAATAGTATAGATATGTAAACATCAAGTCACAAACAGCAATGGATTGAGAGTTACTGAACTCGCAGAAGAAAATGGTATGAAAAAGAACTATTAAAAAAGTTTTGCCACATATGAATTCTCAGATGAGAAAAACATCAAGAGTTCAGAACATAAAAAAGAAATAAATTATGAATAAAAGCAATGAAAAAAAAAAGAAAATGGGTACTAAGCTTACCAGAATTAAAAACTTTTATAGAGAGCCGAAAAAAGGTGGAATAATGCTAAAACTATGGATTATACATTAAAAATTAAAAAGGGCACTTGATAGAGGGGGAGCTAAAATGAAAGAAAGATGGAGAGCCACAATACTTCAAATAGAGAACAGAACTTGCAAAATCCAAATGACAATACCTTATCCATTAATCCGTAAATTTTATTTCATTATTTATCATTTTATTTTATTATTTATTTAGTTATGTCGTTTCACAAAACTGTTCGATTAAAATTTTTCACAATTTCATACGGAAAAATGAATGCGCCATTTTTACGTCACTAGTCTAAAACCATGGGAATAGTATGAACAGACGGGGACAATGTGGGAGGTTAGCTATACTGTTAAGCTACTGAGTATTAGCTATAAATGTTTGAAGTAAATATTTAGTTTGGCAACTCTGAAACATTTTTAGGTTAGAATTAAAAAATTAGGCACGTCAACATAAAGTTTTAAAGCATTTTCCTTAGCAAGATTGTCGACACTGCTATAGTTTTAAATTGTACGTCAAATTGTGACAGCTGTCAGTGACAAATGTTTGTAATCGACACACATCAAAGTTTTTTTTTATTAAGGATCGCCTATATTTAGTTGCGATTTTGAATTCTACGCATAAAGTAAGAGCAGTTTTTATAAAGGTTCCTTATATCTAACTATGTATTACAGGTTTTTGAGATATCTCGATTTTTCGACATATATGATGATATGTGATATTTTCAAAAAAGTTCGGTAAAAATTAATTTTGAAAAACAATCTTGTACTACGTAATAGTGGGATAATCACTAAACTGGTTATTCTGTAGTAATCTTGAATAATTTCCAGGATGTTCAAAATATTGTGTTTTTCTATGTACAGTGGACAGCTTCTAAATCGACACCACCGCAAGCTAACGTCGATTATAAATCCTAACTGAAGGTCACACAGCGTAACCCCTGTACATACACGTAAACGCCATTAACTTGGTTATTTTGAATGAAATATCATATTATTTATTTTTCGTATTGTCACTTTAATTCGCTATCTTACTACAGCATTCCATACAGAATATATATATAAAATAGAAAAAAAAGCTCAAAGATTTAGATATGAAACAAATTTATAGGAGATTAAAAACCTAAACATCGATTTTGACATATGTCACGTGAATACCAATATGGCGGCAATTTCGAAAAATTCATTACGAATAGGCAACAGGTGGTGTTAATTTAAGGATTGCTAAAACAGTTATATCAAAAAGTTGTTTACAACATGATTTTAGGCCGATAAGTGAAATTTGAAATATCTATCTAAAATATAATTGAAAATTTTAACCAACAACATAATTTTAGGCCTATAAGTAACACAAAAAAATCCCTATGATACTAGATGACGTCAGTAATCTTTGTACTTCAATAGTTGGCCGCATTTTCATAAAGGCGCTGCAGAAAGCAACTTTAAACATTTATATTTCGATAAATAATAAAGATATAGCAAAATAAAAAAATACGAGTCCATTTTTTTAAGTAGTGGTTTTATTTATTAATATCAAAAAGACATATGATTCCTACAAAAGAAACAAAAACTACTAACTAGGTACTAAAAAAAAGGCAATGGAAAAATTAAGGGGGTGGTGGGCACAATTTTGACTAGAAGTAAGCTAAGAAACGAGAAAATATAAGAATTTGAGAATTTGGTTATTTAGGAACGAGAATGACCACCAAAAGTGAGAATGAGGACTAGGTAAGTACATCTGACAGATCAGAAGCAGCAGCAACGAATTACCTATTAAGATTCCTATTAAACAACTATCTTGGGACACATAGCTGAGACAAAAGAAGTTATAAAGTTAATATGAAAGAAGAACAAATACAGAAATTTGTTATTAATTTTCTTGAAAAGTGGATATGTATGGTTTTTTGGTTTACATTTCAGATCAAGCTGTCACTTTTCATATACAGGATGGCTCATCGAAAACGAAACAAATGAATTATCACTGAAACGGCAAGTTTTTGAACAAAATGCCGAAACATGTCAAATTTGTTTTGTAGAAGGCACATGTGCGTTATAAATTTAACCTCTTAACTACATGCCTCCTGCCAGGGGGGCCACGTCTTCCCTTATCATCATAGGGAAGTGAGGTCGAGTGAGGAATCACTCGACTTCTTAAGACATTCCTCATCCGCCAGATTTATATTTTTGTATTTTAGATATATTACATGACTAGACGCGCTCAAAACATAACAACCCTCATAATTCAGACTCCGCTTTTCTGTCAACGGTTCTTGAGATATCATTTTAAGTGAGTTATAGGATTGTAATATCTGAACACGCACATAAGGTGGCAGAAAATTATGAAAATGTTGTTTTTATTGTTGTTCGTACAAATTAACGAGAACATTTTTTTATAAAATCAGGTGCAATAATCGGTCATCTATTCTATGCACTTTGTGAGGACTTTGGAAACCTTCACTCCTATAGCAAAATGTTGATCCGTTGGTTCGAATAGAAAAAAGTTCAGGCAATTTTTTTGACTATCCACTTCATTTGTGTTTTCGTCTATTCGATATTTTTTATCTAGAAATGACTTAAATCTGTCTTCATAAGCACCAGGTATCATTATACTTTTAGCATAGGTACATGATAGAACAGAAACCATGCTAAAGAAGTCCAATTTTTGTATTCAAGGTCTCTCAGCAGGATTTTATTAAAAATAGTTTAAATTCTCATCATATGTATGTATGTAGTAATGATTTAGTATGTTGTGTTAGTGTATTATAAACAATTATAAAGACTTTAAAAGAAACTTTGTATTGATAGGTAAGTTGTAAAATATTCACAGTTGCCTATTCAAGATTCAAGTGCTCCAGCTATTAAAAGTGAGACGTATATCAGCAAATGTTTAACTAAATTAAGACGTTTTATAAGAGATAAACACGAGAACGACGATATTATTTTCTGGCCTAACAACGCAACTAGGCATTACGCCAAAAAGACCATCAATTGGATCAATCAGAAAAAAAATGATAGAAATTATTTGTCCCGAAGGAAGCCCATCCAGAAAATATTCCAAAAGCTAGACCAATTGAGGATTTTTGGATCTTATTGTGCCAAGATTAACAAGAAAGGATGGGAAGCCAAAACGACCGACGAACTTACTCTGAAAATCAAGAAATCTGTGAAAAAACTTGACCATAGCGTTCTCCAACAGATGCCTAAAAATGTTTCCGGTAAACTACGTAAAATCGAAGATGAGGGTCCACTTTCCTTATTTTAAAGCAAATAATTCATCAAAATAAAATGTTTGAATCATCCAATTTTGCAAAAGTGTTTTCGTATTTTCAAATTTGTGCTTCTACTTTGTTGGCATGTTATATCTAGATTGACCAACTGGATAGATAGTCCTTTTCTTTAGCTTTACAGAAGGAAATGATATTTCTTTGAAAGCTGTTTTACATTCTTTAATCGATTTTAGTCTAAAGAAATTAATAGGTACCCTATTTTGTCAGAAAAAGTTTTATTACCGTTTTGCAATAAAATGCTTGAAAATGTTTCAAAATAATTTATAGGAATCAAATTTATAGCACTTATATATATAATAAACGAGATTTCAATATTGGTATTGGATATTGATATTGTGATGTGTGCCTATATTCTTTTTAGTTCTCGCGTCATTACAAGCTTTGGAATTTCCATATTTTTCCAACTCTCTGCTCGCTTTTGTTCATTACCTATACCGCGGTTGTACTTAGAAATTCTACATATTATCCCAGTACAATCACAAGCATACTAATATTTATGTAAAATAATGTATGCTACCGCAATTTTAATTGTTTTAATGTATTTCACAGTCGCACCAGCATTGTTTATTGTATTGATATAATGTTTATACCGAAAAGAAAAAAAAACAACTGTTGGTGTTAAATATACAATTATGTTGTATTGGGTTTTAAGAGGAAAACTTTCTCTTTTAAATCTAGGAAATACAAACTGAATTAAATTTGTTATCAATTAAAAACAAGAACACATTACAAATATTTAATTAATAACATTGATGTAGACAGTCTTTAAAATTGTGTATCTCAAACTAATTATGTGTTCCAATTAGCATTTGTAATCGTTTGTGAGCAACCAATTTATTTATTATAAGACACCTGCTTATCTAAACGAAGGACAATTATTTCTAAATAAATCATATTGTTACTACAGATCTCTATTTCAGATACATTACATTATATCAACGGAGTTAACTAGAGCATGGCTTAAAATTCGAATTTCTATTGACTAGAATATCCTGAAAGCGCTGTTTTTTAAATAATATTTTAATAGATGTTGGCCCCAAAAGAACGACAAAAAAGAAGCGATTGTCAATGACAAGGCTAGTCTGATAAATTCACTTTACATTTTGCCGAAAAAAATGGGACCCTTGACCTAAACAAGTGTTTATCACTTTGTAAACGTATTTTTACGACATATTACAAAGTTATTGTCTTAATTATATGGAAATATTGTAGACACATGCGGACGATGCTAATTGTTAGCCATTATTTATAAAACGATCTCTAGAATTTTAAAACAGCTTAAACGAAGAGGTAATTTGGACTTTTATTATGGAAAAGAATGTAACAAATTACTTAGAATAAATATATTGAAAGGTGTAATATAGAATTGTGTCTGAGAAAACACGTCACTCATTTGATTTAAATAAGTCAACGGTATTCAAAATAATAAAAACACAAGCAAGCTATTGGTGAAAAAAATATAAAAAAATGACGTCAAGAAAATCAATAAAAAATAGATCTTATTATTATATTATAGTAATAAGTATGCAAAATTAATATCTCATCGTTTTATGTCGCGCATTTTTTACGATAAAATTGCATCGCATGGTTGTTTATAAATTAATATCCTGATAGCCTCTTACGTATTAAAAAAAATCTTTTTGAAAGTGTTTGATGTAAATATATTTTTTTTCCTTGAAGTTCACGTGTACGTTTAATTTTTCTACTAAAGAATAACAGTAAACGTAAACTACGAATATTACCTCGTTCGTTGAATCATCCATCGTGATTCTTAAATCAGTTTTGCGTAAAATCTATAAATTCAACAGCACCTTTCACAAGAACTAATGTTTCATACCTGTAAGATTATTAATTGCAAAATTAAGTTAGTTAATCGCAGATTAGAAGTGCAGATTTAGATCTAACGAAGTTGTACGTTTTAATTGCATTCATAATGATTGAATCAATGTCCTTGTGCAAATTCTTTTGATTGAGGTGATACTTATGTGACAGAATAGGAAATAGAAATAAACGTAAGCAATCGTATCTGCTAGTATTCTTTTGTTTGGTGTAATGCCGTAAGCTATTCATTAACTTTAAAATTAAACATTCGCTTTTGTGTATGCTGTTATAAACAATTGCGAATTCAATGTTTTAATTCTTGTAACCTCTATTACTGCAGCTACTATAAGGAAAACAGGTGTCAAATAATGTGCTTTGTAGCAGTTGTACCAGCTATAGTTAACCTTGAGTTCATCTGAACCTTTGAAGTAACAGAAAATAGCCTTAAAACTTTAAAAGATATCTTCTTAAAAAGAATTTAAGAAATTGTAACAAATTTGTAAAGGTAACAAAGAATGTAAACACTGTATAGAAAATTGCAAGAATTATTAAAAATTGTGTATATTGCAATGTTGTAAAATTTTTGATGTACGAAGTTGTAGAGGTTGTCTTAAAGACTGAATAGAATGTAAAAATTGTGAAACTGTAAAAGGTTGTAAAACTGAAGTATGGATGTTAAAAACGGTAAAAATCGTAAAAATTGCAAGTAAAATAATAAACACTGCAAGAATTGCGAAAACAAACTGTTGCAAAAATTGTCAAATACGGTAAAAAATTCAAACAATTGTGAACCTGCTGTCAGAACTTGTATAGATTGTCAAATTGTCAAAAAATGTAAAATTGTTCTAAAATCGCATGTCAGATAGATAGAAACAGGAAAAGATGTACCTACATATTTGGAAATTGCAAGAAAGTTTATACAAATCGCAAAAATTGTAGATTTTAAAAAATTAAAAAAATTGCAAAATTTAATAGTAGTAAATAATAATAATAATAATAAAATATATACCTAAATAATAATAATAAAAATAACAAAAACGGGTCGATAGCCGCAGTGGTTAGGCGGCTGACTATCGTTGTGACATTTTTTCAGAGGGTTGAAATCCGGATCGACTTACCATTCGCTGTTGGGAGCAAAGTGATTAACAACGCGGCATTATAATAGGTGATATGATGCTATCACAAAGCCATTTTAACATAATTTACATGCACAAAACTACACCGTGAGAGTTGCTTTGATAAGACAAGTAATACATCTTAGGGAATCACTGCTACTAAGCACCCCCACATAAAAAAATTAATAAAAATAAAGTCGGAAAATGATAAGAGACTTATAAAAGTGGTAAATACTGCAGAAAATGCTAAAAATTATAGAAAATTGTAAAATGTAAGAATGATGCAATATTGCAATTGTGTAAAATTTAATTCTAAAAATTGTAAAAACTAAGAAGACGCACGAAACTGCAAGATATTGTAATACTGCTGTGAAAAACTATAAAGAATTGTAAAACTTGCAAAAAATAATAAAAACAGCAGAAAAATGTGAAAAATTATCCAGATTGCTTTAATTGTAAAAACTGTGTGAAAAATTGATTATCTTTTAAAGATTGCCGAAAACGATAGAAGATGCAAACAATTGCAAAACAGCTGTTGTTGTATGGGATTATAAAAAAATATCAAAATTGCAAAACGTCATAGAAATTGTAAAACGTGTATTTCAAAATTGTGAAAGTGTAGAAATCGTAGAAATTATTGGTTGTACAAAGTTAAAAAAATATTGTCAAACATATAAAAAAATAATTGTGCATAGATGTGAAAAATAATATAAATTACAAAAATTGTAAATTCCAATTAATTTGTAAAAGTATTGAAAATATTTATCAAAACCTCATTGACAATGAGGTTTTATTGTCAGTATAAAAACTTTAAAGAACTGAAAAAAATATGGTAAAAATTCGGGAGATTATAAATATGTAACTGGTTAAAGTTGTAAAGATTTATCTATCTAAAGATTTTGTAATTGTAAAAAACTGTCAGTTGTCAAGTTTGTAAAAGGTTTGTAAAACTGGCAGACGAGTCAAAATTGCAGAAGTTGTAAAAGACGCGATAGTGATTATAAATATCTGTCAAATATCTTGTCACATGTAAAACAGGTAGATAGAACTGGCAAAAATTGCACTGTGAAATTGCAAGACAGAATCATCATAAATTTCCAAAAATTTATTTAAAAAAACTGTAGGGATTACAAAAAATTTGCAAAAGTGAGAATAAATGCAGAAAATTGAAACAACAAAAAATTGCAGTGTATGAACTGGTAAAATACTATAGAAAATGTTGCTGCAAAACATTAAAATCGTTTGAAATACTGTAAATTATCAAAATTATGTAGTAAAGAAACTACAAAAAATTGAAAATTATTTAAAAAAATGCAGAATATTATAAAAATTACATAAGAGATCCACAAAGGTGGTAAAAACAAGAAAAGATTCCAAAAATTTTAAAATATAAAAATTCCAAAAAATGTAAAACTTCGTTCTACTTATGAGAAATAGTAAAAGTTTAAAAATGCTGAAAAGAACTGCAAAAATCTATCAAAAATTGTACAGAAATTAAGATTGCACAGCAAAAAATTACAAAAATTATAGAATACTACACGAATTACTATAAAAATTTAAAAAAATTTTTGCTAGACTTAATAAATTGTAGTGATGAGAAATAAGTATAATGACAGAAATTGTATATTTGAAAAAGCTAAAAAAAATTAAGACATTGTGGGAATTCTAAAGAAATTGTGAGGAGTTCGTAAAAATGGCAAAAAATGTAACTACTGGAGAATATTTAAAAAAATTACAAAAAATTTTGCAAAACTTAAATTTAAGTTTAAGCGTGAGAGTGAAAACGTTATAAAAACAAACGACACATTATAAAAAAAAGTATCAAAAATTAGAAAAATCATAAACATAAAAAAAATGTCTATAAATAGGCACTCATAGGTATATTGTCGAGGACTTTACCTTTGCGAATGAATGCAATCAAACTAGATCAAGCATCAGAAACAAATTACGTGGTTTCGACTTTCTAGATCTCATCAGTGCAACTACGAATGCAAGATATAATTTCATCGCCCTTTATATCACAACTTTAACTGTATAATACCTCCGACAATGGACCAATTCCAACTCAGTGCCCTCTATTGGGTAGGGTGGGAAGTAGCAAACTGCAGGGCATTACAGAACACAAGTCGGTACAGCAGATACTGATCTAGCTGGCACAATTTATGGATTACGATTTCCAATAGATGATTGTTTGAATCTTTTTCCAGTTTAAATCAGTATAATTGGTTCAAAAACTTGTACAGGATATTTCAAACATTTGTTGCAAAAAATTCTTCTACGCTAATGCCTAGCGTAATAACTATATTATCTGCATACCTTGCAGGTTATCATCATAGATCGTTGTTCTAATAGAAATTAATTAACAGCATAAATTGCAATCACCGTATCATTATTTATATACTAGATCAAAATATAAAGAAATGACTCTAATATAAAAGGAATTTAGGTCATTTACGACAAAAAAATAACCGACACACATTTAGAGCAAATTTTAAAATTTAGGTTTAGCTATATAAATCATTTATTCTATAGAGAAAAGATTTGTAACAGCCAAGGTTGTCAATACACGGCGGTTATGCTTTCTATTCATTTTCAATTTCGATTTGAAGCATTTAAAGTGGCGGTACTCATTACAATAGCACGAGTATTTGCGTCAAACCAAACGAAGCATGCATATATTATGTTGTGGAGATTAAAGTTTACATTAATATATCTAATATAAAATATTTTTGTGTCATTTTTGTCTATTAGATACAAAAAGAAAATGTTGCTACTATGCATGATCGTAAAATATTATGCGCAGTGATGTGCGAAATTTAAAATTCTTAAGATCATCTTCTACCATAAGCTGACGGATTAATTTACGCGTCCAAATATTTATTCTTCTATGTAAAAGTAAATTTTGATTAGGAGGATTATGCGAGTCGTAAATTTAAAAAGCTTCTCCTTCACACACGACGTTTACTATATAGATATAGCAAGTTTAATTTTCGAATTATTTCATATGATAGTATCGAGAATTTAATTTAGATAAGGAAGATATGTACACGCATAATTTAGTTTAGATTACTTATTGACATTTCATCTATGTATCTCGTATATTGATAAGTAGTAATCATAATGTTTGTTATTAGATAAATGACGTAACATAATAGGTTGCTGGAGATTGAGCTCTAAAAAATTAGAAAACTTGCGAAAAGATAAGATTATCTCGTTTCTGTTTTGTTCTACAAAAATTAAAAGTTTTTTTTTAATAAAAGAAATAAAAATATTATGCACCCTAAGGAAAATTACTTTGGCCTGGGTCCCCAGCCACATGGGAGTGAAGGGAAACGAGGCGGCCGATGAGCTGGCCAAACGAGGCTCGTCAAGGCCTTTCATAGGAGCGGCCCCTTCCTTCGGCACTACCAAATCACAAATTAAGAGGTCCATCTACGAATGGTCACAAAACAAGTCCAAGGAATTGTGGGAAAGATCGCCAGGACAAAGACAGGCTAAGGAGTTCCTAAGGGAACAGAGGCCTAAGTTTACTGAAGACCTACTGAGTAAAGACAGGAAGACTGTCAAAATGATAGTAAGTCTGATGACCGGTCATTGCAGACTGAATAGGCATATGTTTAACATAGGCCTGGCAGAAAATGCTCTCTGCAGATTCTGTCAAGAGGAAGAAGAAACCCCAGTTCATGTTTTGTGCCACTGTGACGGCCTAGCGAGGACAAGGTTTCTAGTAATGGGGGTAGAGAACCCCACAGCCAACGGCTACACAAAAGAGCCGCTCTCAAAAATGATAAGTCTGATTAAGAAGGCGAAACTAGAGAGCGTTCTCTAAGGTAAAGGGGATCACAATAGACCTGTAAAGGTCGCGGTAAAACAGGCCCGCATGCCACCCCACTCCTAACCTAACCCATTATGGTTAGTGGTGAAAAATTACGAAAATGGTCTGAGAAGTTTCCTACCTAACAAAGACACAAGACATTTTCTTTTTCTAAAATTTATTTTTATTTCTCTACATAATCTCCTTGTAAGAGTATACACTTCTTTCAGTGATGCTTCCACCTCTTCAACCCGTCCAAATAGTACTCGCCATCTTTCTTTGCAAAATAAGTGTTTACGAAGGTGATGGCCTCCTCATTTACCGAAAATATCTATTCTAGGAGAGCAATTTTTCGATTAGGAAACAAAAAGAAGTCGCTTGGGGCTAGATCTGGTGAGTAAGGAGGGTGGTTAAGCAGTTTAAACCGTAATTCGTGGATTTTCGCTATGGCAACCACTGACGTTGGCGATACAATTTTTTTACTGCAAATGTGGTCGTTTTTCAGTAATTTTTGCCTTTAGCTTGTCAAGTACTGACGCCTAGTATGCTTCTCCAATAGTTTTCCTGTTTGAAGATGATCGGTTAAGATAACTACATGATTACCCCAAAAAAATAGTCGTCATCACTTTTCCAGCCGAAAAAACGGTTTCTGCTTTTTTTGGAGCCGATTTCTTCTTCGCAGTCCACCGTTTTGGCTGTATTTTTATTTCAGGTGTATAATGGTGTATCCTAGTTTCATCTATAGTAATTAATCGGCGGCAAAACTCTGATTCATTGCACCTAAACTGCGCCAATAGAGCGTTGTTTAAAAACGTATTCATTCGTTGATCTAACGTGAGGATAGCTTTCTCATGCTTACCTCTTGATTCAATATGTGACAAACACGTTCTTTGGTGAGCTTTAGCGATGTTATCGTCAGTAGTTACAGTTTTTGGACGTCCCAAACGCTCATGGTCTCCCAAGTTTGTACGACCTTGTAAATTCTGCTGCCCAAAATTTCACTGTGGTAAATGATGGTGCAGAGCCCTCGTATACAACGTCCAACTCATCTTTAATTTGCGTTGGTGTATTGCCTTTCAAAGACAAATATTTAATGATGGCTCGATACTCGATTTTGTCAATTTTCACAAAAACGCTCAAACGATTCTTAAACAACAACTACGCGCGTAAAATGGCTGAGATGCAGAACCACATTACGTTGGGGTCGGAAATATTTCAAATTCTGTCAAAAAAAACGTTTGTTTCACTTCGAGAAGAGCTTTTTTCAGGTAGAAAATATGAAAAACAAACAACGACTAACATTTTTGGCATGTACTAATGTCAGTCGAACTTATAAAGTTAAGCTATCGGTTATGACTATTCTAAATCACCTTGGACGATGGAGTCAATTTTTAAGAATTAGTTCCATAATTCTTTTGTTCCTTAGATAAATTTAATTTATCAAACATGAATCCCATTACATCCTTCAATAGAAGGATTTCAGAGTAAAGATTGGCAAATACAACCATGTACCTCCCGCCAAATCCAGCCAATGGATCAGAATGTGAGCAGACTTACAAAGTTATCACTGCACTTGTTAAAAAATTTAACAATAAAAGATACGAATACAAATATGATGTGTGCATGGAATCGATTAGATCCAGCAGTGATTACTAAATGGAGGGTAAAATGTCTAGTTTTTAGCAATCAAGAATGTGAGGATGATCTTAAGGTCACTTAATGTTAATGTATTTGCACAACTTATATTATAATTGAGAGGTACACTACTCGTCAGAAGTAATGTCTCCCCATAGAGATTCGGAATCAAACCTTTCTTCCTAGTAAGACTAGTCTGATTTCAACCACTGTCACAACTGTAGATTAATGGAAGTTTAAATTACATATCCGTTAGATAAATATTCAAGTTAGATAAATAAGTTTGAAAGATGTTGTAAACAATATACAGTCAATTCCGCTTAATCGGGACACATCGGGACCAGAACATTTTGAGCCAATTAATCGGCTGTCCTAATTAAACAAAGTTTTACAGAAAGGTGTTTCTTTCCTGTAGTTTAATTTCACATTAAATAAAAACATATTTTTGCTAGGATGCCTGGGAATATAATAAGAATATATGTAAATAAACATTTAAATAATTGCCTTTTGTGTTTGTATGACTGTTTTTGCACAAAATCAGCACAGGTATCCAGTGCGGACATAGGACTGTCCTCATTGCCTTCCTGTATAAAAGAACGTTGCAGCTTGGTGATGCATTTTCTTGCTTCTCGGTTAGTAACTGGCACCGGTAGATTTTCATCAGCAAAGTCACTGTCCTCATCTAATATTTGACGTTTTGTTTGAATACTTTGAATAATTGCATTCTCATAGTTTTCAGTTTCATCATAACATGGTAAATTGTTATCTATGGTTAAAAATTCTTGATAATAACCAATGGTCACTTGTGAACTAAGGTCTAAAATACAGGTAGTACAATAAACAAAAAAACAACGTTCACAACGTGGAGACGTGTCAAAACTTGAACTTGATAAATTCATCAAATGAATAAAAAGGTTGTTCTAATAAAATGTTCTTTAATTTGCGTCTAAATGTAGTTAAATTAGGGGAATCCAATATAAACCGAGGCAATTTATTGAAGAAAGAAAAACCCATAAAGTATAGAGAATTTTTGCAGAGAGAGGTGTCAGTTTTTGGAAGATTTATACTATTGTAGTTACGAGTGTTGTAGGAATGAATGTCCGCTCGGTAGGTACATATATTTGCTTCTATGTTTAAACACCATACTCACCGACTCATAGATAATCAATGAATATAGTGTCAGTATCCCCTGAGAAATAAAAAGAGGACGACAGTGGGCTCTGTTGTCTTCGCCGCCAATCACCTTCACGGCCCTCTTCTGTAATTTTAGAATTTCAGATAAATTGGTCGCCGTAGTGAAACCCCATGAGGAAATGCAATATCTCATGGGAGACTCAAATAGTGCGAAGTATACCCCTCTGGCCGTATGCTCCCCAAGATTTTGTTTTATGATTCTTAGGGCATAGCAGGCTGATGACAAGCTCCTCGACAACAGCTGGACATGCTCGGTCCACCCCAAGCCAGTAGCCACGGTAACACCTAAGAATTTAACATTAGTCGACGAGGACAAAAGGTTGTTATCAATCACGATATTGAGGCTGGTACGTTGTTTGTAAATTAATAATTTAGTTTTGCTAGCGTTGAGAATAATTTCATTAGCTTTAAACCACTCACAAACTCTAGAGATGTCGGCGTTGATTTGTTCTTCCAAAACGCCACACATATTTTGTAAGTTGTCCAAACGAGTGTGTGCTGCACAGTTGTCAAAAAGCAACATCATATTTCTTTGTTGAACTTGTAATTCTGCATCCCAACCAGTCAGCCACTTACGAAAAATTTCAGAAGTCATCCACGCGTTTTTATTTGCATGGTATTCTAGTGGTAAATTTTCTATTCTAATTTCCCTTAAAACATCGAGCTTTAGCACTTTTCCCTATGACGAGAAGTTTGCGTTTGTCAGTACCTGACATATTTGCACAACATAGCACTGTCCCAACGGTTCAATGTGTTTATGTGTGGCACGGTAGTAGAGCAATTTAGTGTAGAGAGTAGCAATTTTCGTGTTTTTCCACTTTTCGGCCATTACTGTATCGGCACCGCCCTTTTCACCGCGAATTTTTTAAAATTTTATACCATGTCTCACTTTCCATCGAGATAACCAACCATCTCTTGCTTTGAAATTATTATGACCCGGCTTTCCGGCCAACTCCTCTGATTTTGCTTTCAATACTGGACCGCTGATACATAGGTACTCCTCGTTCAGTTACTAAAGAAAACCATTGATCTAGAGCTTCTTCGACGTCTGGATCGTTTCCATCTCGTTTTCTTTTGGATGTTCCTGCCTTTCCTTGTTGCAAAATCCATTCGTTACGCAGTTGATTTTCTTGTTGAATGAGAGGTGATATGGTAGATTTTAGTATAGCAGTTAACTCAGCGAGTTTACGTTGACTTGTATGAGCAGGCTGATTTTTAATGTTATCCAGTATAGCAATTTTACTCTGTAATGTTTAATCTTTTCTTGGCATCTTAACAAAATTTGAATTGACTGTATTTTGTACATTAATTGACCTTGAAAAAATGAATGCCCTTATTGCATTTTCACGTTAGGTTCCTAGAAAAGTTCTTGCTTCAGTTTTTTGGAATTGTCTTGCAGTAATTGGTTTTTTGATAAGGATGGAATAATAATTGGGAATTATTATTCGATGTTATTAACCCCACTCTACGAGAAAAAATTCTGGAGAGAAAAGGCGGAAAGTTGTTGTCTAAAGGTGTTTTGTTTTTCCAGGACAATACCCCTGCAAGCAAATCGCATGTCGAATACCCCCTTATTCACCAGATCTGGCTCAGTGGGACTATAATGTCTTTCCTCAACTGAAAAAAAAGTTTTAAAGGTCGTAATTTTATCCAATGAAATTTTATCTGAAATGTTAAATCTTTTCTTGGCATCTTAACAAAATTAGAATTGACTGTACTTTGTACATACATTAATTGACCTTGAAAAATGAATGCCCTAAATGCATTTTCAATTAAGAGAAAAGTTCTTGTTCAATTTTTTTAAATTGTCTTTCAAATTTTGGTTTTTTCTATAGTGGAATAATTCAATTATTATTCGATGTTACAACCCCACTCTACGAGAAAAAATTCTGGAGAAAAAAGCAAAGTTGTTGTCCAAAGGTGTTTTGTTTTTCCAACAATACCCTGGCAAATCGCATGTCGAATACCCCCTTATTCACTTGATCTGGCTCAGTGGGACTATAATGTCTTTCCTCAACTGAAAAAAAGTTTTAAAGGACGTAAATTTTATTCCAATGAAAATTGTAGAAACTGTCGGGGCTTGGTTTGCAGAGCAAGATAAAAATGTCTTTTTGAAATATCTAGAGGCGTTGGAAATTCATTGTAATAAATCTATCCAATTAAGAGGAGATTATGGTTCAATAATAAAATAATTTGACTTTCAAATTTTGTTTTTTTCTGTAGTAGGCTTAGAATTTTGTTAAATAAAACTTGTTTAAGAAGTCTTGATGACATTCAGATTGATTTTTAAACTCCATCCAACTGTCGCTCTCAGGTTTTGAATAAACTTTTGTAGCGATTGTTTAATGCCAGTCCACAGAAGTTCTATGAGGTTTGTGTCTGGACTTTGGGGTGGCGTTGTTAAATAATGGGTTATCATCGTCTTGATAAAAATAAAACTTGTTTTGAAGACCTGACACATACAGATTCTCTTTTAAATCCATCCATGACTTATATCGCTAGATTTTTTACCTGAATGAAAATATGAAGATTTCTTAACGTTCTTCTACAAGTTTGGTGCTTCTAAATACTGTGTAAAAAATGTGTCTCAATTTTGGAGTTCTTCTTATTAAGACTTGATTTAGTTCAACGAATTAAACGCATTTTCTTCTCGATGTTAAAATTTTCGGTCGACCAATCCGAGATTTATTTCATGATCACTAATTCACGTTCACGGATCCATATTTGATTGCCTCATTATGCCAATAAGTACTTATATGTATATATCGGACTTATCGCGAATAAAGTTACCACGGTACTAAAATTTCGTCACAAACAACAAAAATAATAGTTTGAGCTGGGGTCTTCCCCAAGTTACCTCGCATAATGTAAAATATAGACAACGTATGGATACTTTTGTGGAACCTCTGTTTCAGTTATTATAAAAAAATGTTTAGTACCTATGTGAAAGATTTTCTTCACGTGTAAAGGGATAAATGCCATCTGGCATACAATAATACGTCTGGTATGAATACTTATAGGAGTGACTGTATATTTAAATATTAAAAGAAATTAAGAGAAACCAAAAAAATACAAAAATGCAAATTATAGCAGCAATTAAAAATGAATAAATAATTATAGATGCAATAATACTTATTGTTTTAAGCATAAAATCAATCACTCCCTTTAATGTGAACAAATTGGATCAAGTAGGAACTGTGTTTCATTTTGTTCACACTATTGAGCGGTTATTTTATTTAAAATTATAGTTTTTTCAATATTTTACAGTAACAGCACACATCAAAAATGTAATTTTAAATTAATTCTAATAATCATTTTTACAACCATTTAAATTTGTTACAGTTTGTGTCAAAAGCGTAACAATACCTTCATAATTTTCATTTAGTGGCGTCAACTCGGGTGCATCACTAGGTATATCTGGTAGGTAATCTTTCTGACGAACGTAATTGCACATGTCCCACACTATATTCAGCAAAATATACAACACTGAAATCGACGTTTTATTTTATCGTTTATGACGCGATCGGATTGATGCACTGCTTTTTAAAATACTGAAAATCGAGACTATCGTCAGTTGTAATGATTGATGTTGTACACAACTTATATCACACTACTACACGTTATCCATTTATTTGCTATTTATTTATGCACATTTACGCGCTCGAGCTTTAGAAAGAACATTGAACGCTACAAAAATGACCAAGTAGTGATTATTACGTTGATAGATAGATCACAGTACTCGATACTTTATAGCAATTTTTTTTTAAATATTGTAGGTACCGACTATTATTAAATAAAACCTGAATAAAATAATTATTGTTTAAGTTGTATATTATTAGTTAAAACCAACAATGAAACTGATACGATTTTAGATTTTAATAAAATGTTTATCGAATTACGTTTATTACTTGTGTTCGATTACTATTTAGTGATGTCAGCATTACGTTACTAGCTCGTATAGTCTGTATTATTGTCTAAAAAAAAACAGGTTTAATTCATGTTTCGCAATTAGTAGGCGTCGCATTTCTATTAATTGCGTTTAACTTAGCGTTCGCAAAAAAAGTGAAAAATCTGATGATTTCGATTTTTCAAATAAGTGCTATAAAAATTGTTTTGAATGTTGTTGTGAAATTAGGCGGTATCTGCTGCGATTTAAAACAAAAACACTACGAAGAAACGACAATAATAATGAGCATCATTCTTGCGAAAGTATTCTTTTGTGTTCTGAAATATTTATTTAATCTAGAATAGATAGTTTTTAACGATTGCATTGAGTTTAATCTCTATCATACTCGTATATAAATATTTATTTTAGTTTGTAAACATTGTAACGTATTCTATTCGATCGAATAAATAAATATGTGTAAGCTACAGTAGCTAGCAGAATGTTTCGTTTTGAGACGTTGGAATAATAACACTAACCGACAAATTTAAACTTCTTGAATAACTGATCTAAAAAAAAATAAATCGCAGGAACCGATTAACGAAGCGCTGAAAATGCTTAAGGATCCAATTGGTGAACTCTCTTCGCTGCCTATACCTTATTTCAAAAAGACAGAGACAAAATTCTGAACAGACCCCAATGATAGTTATTTATTATTGGTTAAGAACAAGGCAAAATCACACCGTATAACATTCGCTTTGTGCCGTCATTGCTTATATCACACGCTTACGTTTCTAGACTTTTGTTTATAATAAAGCATAGGTGTGTATTCTCCTCTAAAGAAACGAGAGAAAGCAAGTCACTTGAATAGGGCTGAAACGCAGAACATTATGAATGCTTACAAAAAAAAAATTGTAACAAATTGATACACCCAACATAAGAAAAGGTGACACGATAAAGCAGATTTCCCAAGTACCTACATGTCTCCCTTACCTAATATTATGATTTTAGAAATTTCAAGACCGGCAGTATACAGGGTTTCCACGGCCGAGTGGGACATAGGGAAAATACATGTAAAATCGGTTTTCGGTGAATATTATCTCCCTAATACTACTTCATCCAAATTTAAGTGCCGAATATTATAACTGGGTTAACAATGAACATTTCCATAATCATAGTACAAAGAAAGTCATTTTGATAAAGCCAAAAAAATTATTATTTTTGAACCTATTGTACGTAAATTCCTAATAAGGCTTTTAACACGTAAATTAGTGCAAGTGGCCGTGGCGCAGACGTTCACGCGACGCCTTAATAACGTAAGGCACAGATTGTTTGGGGTTCGAATCCGAGAAATGAATTTTATTTTTTAAAATCTTGATTAAGTTTTGTTGTTTATTTTGACAAATGATTCGTCGTTAGTAACAATTAATAATCGAATAATATAATAGCACGTGATCATTTTTGTTATTGTAAAAATTATTCATTATTTACCTTAATCCTCAAAAAATCGATTTTATGATCTTCAAAATATCTGATTTTTGTAGTGTTATTGAATTTGTAGCATTATTGTTGGAGACAAAAAATAAAAAATAAAACTAATCTGCCGGGATTCGAACCCTAAACAATCCGTGCATTTGTGTTATTAAGCCGTCGCGCGAACCATTGCGCCATGGACGCTTGCACTAACTCACGTATTAAAAGCCTTATTAGGAAGTCACGAACAATAGATTTAAAAATAATAATTTTTTGGCTTTATTAAAATGACTTTCTTTGTACTATGATTGTGGAGATGTTCATTGTTAACCCAGTTATAATATGCGGCCCTTAATTTTGAATGAAGTAGTATTAGGGAGATAATATTCACCGAAAACCGATTTTATATGTATTCTCCCTATGTCCCACTTGGCTGTGGAAACCCTGTATAAAAAAGATAACTGGTAGACCTTCTGTACTCGAATCTTTTGATGAGGTTGTCGAAACTGTTGTTCGTCAGATAGTTCACAACATGTTTCGCAAAAATGAACTATCAACATTAGATAAAGTCCTGGCTGAAATAAATAATAGTAGTGAACTGCCAGATATGAGTGGTTCAACATTATATATAAGTGATATCGAAGGCTTCCACGGTCTGAGTCTCTGTTATGAGGGCTTCCGGGTTTTGACCGCGTCATATTAGTAAAGTACATATATACAATACAAAATAAAATAAAGCAAAAATGAAAAAGAAAAGTTATTATTTTTATTTTAGCGCCCTTACAAAAAATATATATACAACTTACTCAAACTCGACGTTTCGCCACTAATGTTTTGGCTTCTTCAGGAGCAAAAATTAAATAGGTGATTTTAACGCCAGAAGATCACGCTCGACGTGTCAACCACGCTAGAGGCGAAAACCTTTTGTGACTGTCAGAAGGTCACGGTAACTCGACGTTTCAACCACGCTAGAGGCGAAAAATCTTCTGAACGTCAGAAGGTTTTCGCCTCTAGCGTGGTTGACACAATGATGTATACCACTTACCTTCTGGCGCCCCTCACCTAGTTTTGCTCCTGAAGAAGCCACTTACATTAGTGGCGAAACGTCGAGTTTGAGTAAGTTGTATATATATTTTTTGTAATTTTTCTTTTTCATTTTTGCTTTATTTTATTTTGTATTGTATATATGTACTTTACTATGACGCGGTCAAAACCCGGAAGCCCTCATAACATTATATATAAGGTTTTTTAAATGAAAAAACGCAAAAACAGGTTGATTTTTAATTTTATTGGGACACCATCATGTCCACAACTGTCAAACGTCATTCCCATCCCCGTCACCACTTTAACCATTACAATTCAAATAGGGAAAGCAGTAAGTGTCTTATTATTATTTTTATTTTAGCGCCCTCTAGCGGAATAAAAACGGTTACCTATTCCAAAGTGTGACACATCATTTGAAAACTAATTTTATTAGCAATTAAATACGTAATATTTTTGACATTTAGTTGTCATAGTTGTCAAGTACATACTGTCATTAAAATTAAATCAAATTTTAACGAGTAAAACATAAAATGGTGTACTCTATTTAGGAGAGAGTGGAAACAGTTGGAGTGTGTTTTAAAATAATAATAAGTAAGCGATTTGTATTCCGTTAGAGGGCGCTAAAAAGTAACACAACAGGTTCTCACGCTACTTAATTCTCCATAAAATTACCCTTTCAATGATGTATTACACTTAGTGCCTTCCCTATTTAAATTGCAATGGTTAAAGTGACCGAGAGGAGGGGAATGACGTATGACAGTTGTGGACATCTTGAAAGCGTTGTAAAAAATTAAAAATTGACCGGTTTTTGTGTTATCTAATGACAATGTTATCTATAATGACATGTACTATTTGAACCTTTTTTCAACAAATAAATTAAATAACATGTGTTTTCTAGACAAATTTATTTACTTTCATATGTTGTGACTACATTTACCATTCTGTTGCCTTATAACTGTGGATTTATCTCTGAAGAATTCATATACAATTTAATTTGGTACAAACTTCATCTTTCAGATAGATATTTAAGTTTAATTTTGCTACTTAAAATTGATTTCATCAGTTTTATAGGTTGTAATTTGGGCTGGGGGTCTGTTCAGAATTTTGTCTCCCTCTTTTTGAAATAAGGTATAGTTGGCAGAAGTTGTTGAACCAATTCGACTTTGTAGGCGTGGAAATGCAAATCTTTAGTGAGAATACGCTGAAGAGTGGCTGTTGTAATGTCCATTTCTTGTGCACGATGGCCAAAATATAAACATCTGTGGTAATGGAAAGTTATATATGAATCGACGTCACTAGATTTTCGGCCACACTCACGCGAACGTGTTTGACATCGCTAACCGAGTCTGTACTTTCGAATGAATATTGGATACACTTTACGAATGATGGCAATCAAACTTTCACCATTCATGTTGGTCTCCTTGGTTACTAACTCCCATCTGTCAACATTCGATTTGTCACGTCATAATCACGTGATATTATTATGATTGTCAAACATGGCAGGCAATTCAAATCTTACGCTCTTATTGAAACACCCCTTTATGTTGGTTTAATGAGAAACCGGCAATAATCCCCCATCATGACGGAGTCCAATCTACCCTGATATCGTTTTTTCATTTCTGCAATATCTTCATAGAATCTTTACCTCCTGCTCATCATCATCATCTTTCCTAAATTGGCAGGAAAGAAATTCAAATGTGACGTCAAAAAATGAGCTTTGAGGTACATTCGGCGCTTTAATTTTTTTATAGTTTTCTAGCAAATTAGCTACGATGTCTCGGTAGTTTTCACTCTTTTGATTTCCCAGAAAATGTTTGCAAATATTTTTAAAAGAAGTCGATGCTACCAGCTGTAAATCATTCATGGTACGTTAAAAATATTCATCGTTGAAAAGCTTCCTAATTTGTGGACCAACCCCTTCCCTGCCTTCTTTTTCTAGTGGCAAACTCGAGCTTGTTATAATACTTTTTTAATTTTAAATTTTATATGAATAGAATACATTTTCTATGTTTAAAACAATACAAGATACTAACATTTTACATTTAAGTCAGTTATAAAAATCGTTGCAAGTAGTATAATTACTGCTATTAGGTAGTACATTTAATATATGCAATAGTTAAAAGTACAACAAAATTGCGACTAACTTTTTCAAGTAATGTTCACAATAAAATTCAAACAGCGCCGATTGCAGCATTGTATTAATTCTGATCACACAACAGTTTACATCAACCCTCACTACTGTTGTAATATTTACGATCGGCCAGCTAGCCCTGCGTATGATAGCAAACTTGAATTGCAAGTCTGACAACGTTGCATATTTATGTCCTATCTGTGCACTAAAATATTAAAAGCCAAAATATTGAGTTAGAAAATAAACATCCGTGGTAATGGAAAGTTATATAGGGTTGTCACCTCATTTTTTTATCTGAATGATCCCTTTATGCATTGCATAATATATAGAGGAATGGAATTTTATTTGTATTTTGAGTTTGAGCTGCCATTCCAAAACTAGACTAGAACCAATTCAGTTTGATGATTATCAAATTTTATTATCATACTTGCAAAAGAGTGTTTGAACATTTTAACGATTTAAACTAAAATGTTGAAAACTTATTCTTTTAGTTCTTAGTTAACATAGCAGCACTTTGATTTATAATGAATGTTCGATAAAAAGAACTATAAAAAAGCAAACACATATTTATATATCACAACAGTTTGATCAGAATATGAAAAGTGAAAGGTTCTTGCGTTATTTGCAAATAAATATGCAAATCGAGAACAACAGCGCCATCTCCCAATTATAAAACAATTACAAAACTGAAAAAAATTGAATTTACTGTAATAGACTGCCAATATGATTGACATTTAAATTTAAAATGTTTATTAAATTTTATTAACTTATAATTATTCCATAGATCAAACAGAACAATTCCTAGATAAGTTTAGGGTTAACGAATCAGTTTTTAAAGTGAGACCGATGAAGAAACTGTCCTCAAACGTCTGAATGTTAAATAGAAGGCAAGGGTGCAAAGATGAATGCATCACGTTGGAGCTGTGCTTGGTTTGAAAATGTTGCATGATGGATGAATCTTGGGTACATTTCTACGACCCAGAAACAAAGCCACAATCGATGGAATGGAGACACTCTGGTCTCCAAGAGCTAGGAAGTTTCGTGTTCAAAAATCTGCTGGAAAAGTTTTGCTTCAGTTTTTTAAGATGACAATGGAGTCATCATGATTGTTTTTCTGGGTAAAGGTGGAACAATAACTGGGATCCCCCCTCCCCTGCTCGTATGAGAGGTGATAGAAGCTGCAGAGGCCTGGTTTTCAGATAAAAAGATAAAAATTTCTTTTTGAAAAGTTTAGAGGCGTTGCAGATTCGTTGTAATCAATGTATCCAATTAAGAAAAGAGTATGATGAATAATAAAATATTTTTACTTTCAAATTTTGTTTGCTTCTATAGTAGGTTAAGAATTTTTCAATAGCTCCTCGTATGTACATTGTTCTAACTATAATACCTACTTAAATACCTAATTTCTAACATTGTCTCCCTCAATAAATTATTATTAAATTAAATTTAAATTGCGGTCAATCATTATTACAAAAGTGAAACACGTTGCAAGTTGCAAGTACCTGTTTGTTTACAGATCGGAGATAAATCCGATAAAAACGATTCGTTTCGTTTAGAGTTTATGTACATATTTTGATAAGATGTAAACAGGACGGTAGATTAAATAATTATAAATAGAACAGATAGGTAAAAAAGAGAAAAATGAGACGCAAAGAAACTTTTAAAAATTAGATCTTTTACTGTTATGGCACTTGTAAAAATGTGCAATTCTAGTTTTATTAGGATGTTTAAAAGTTCTAAAATTTAATGGAATACATTGTTTACACGAGTAATAATAATTGTGTTGAAAAATATACTCCAAGAAAGTACAATAATAAACTATATAATCAATAAATTATATCGAATTTTTATATGACATTTCAGACTGCTGGCTGCTGGATCGTCCAGTGCTACCAACCTGTAATCAAGATTAGCAATAAAAAAATAATGTACACCATTTTTGTCTAAAGAATATTATTGTAACTAAATAGGTACTGGTATGTATGTTTAATAATATAATATACAGGGTGTCTCAGCGAGACCGTTCATTAGAAGTTTATGGGGTTCTGGCCAAAATATAAATTTGAAAATTTAGAATTATATATAGTCGATTATGTTCTCTTCAATGAAAATATTATTAGATTTTTAGCACTTCCGGTTATACCGGAAGTTGCCATCTACTTTGTTATTTTTAATGGAACATCCTATATATTTTTACATATTTGGATTCACCTAGCTTTAAGCTTTATAAATACCTTTAGTTTTTTTTTAATAGATTCAGGCGTTTTGTAGTTATTCGATTTTTTCTAAAAAAAATTGCTATAGCGGACATTTACTCAAAAAATCAGGGAACACTCGATTTTTCGGATATCAATTTAGAATTCGTAACATGCTTAAACAACATGTTGGAGTATGTTTTGACGCTGAGAACGGCTGTCTACATTACGGGGTTATTTTACTATCGTACGTTAACTCTTCGAAATTTTGAAAAACCATAACTTCATTTTTTCAAATGGAAATTACACACCTAACTCATCGATACTTATCCAGTGTGCCGTGGAAAATAAGCGTTCTCAATGATTTATTGTCAAAGTCTAACGTCAAAATCACAATTCGTCGTTTAATGCTATAAAGAGTTAAAATGGATAACAATAACGAAAACAATGTTCACACAAATCAAGAAATTCTTAATTTATTTTTAAGAAATGGGTGTAAAAAGACTGAAAGAATTTATAATAATTGTTCAAAATGGTGGCCGTTCGCATTTGAGCACAGTATTAAACGTGAAGGAACACCCTCAAGTTTTGCTCTTTGTAGATCTTGAGAAGAGAGTCTGTCGAATGTTGCTCGCACACATGGTCCTCAAAGGAAAAAGTCCACATGTGTCATATCCAGAGATTTTACAGGCCAATTCCTAACCGACTTACTCACCTGTTTTCGAATATTAAGGTGTAAATATTGTTTTCGTTATTGTTATTCATTTTAACACTTTATTGCAATAATGCATATTTAACGCGTGTAATTATTAATTCACAAGTATCAAACGACGAAGTGTGATTTTGACGTTAGACTTTGACAAAAAAATCTTTGAGAACGTTTAAATTCCATGGCACACTGGATAAGTATCGATGACTTGGGTGTATTTTTCAAAAAATCTAATTATCTCCTAAATTATTAATTTTAGTCATAGTACATGCGGGACATAAAAGATGTAGAATTGGACTCGGAAGACGACTAAGTAATAAAATATGGAGGGGGGGGGAGGGGGTTCCATTTCAAAAAAGTTATGGTTCTTCAAAATTTCGAAGAGTTAACGTGCGATAGTAAAATAACCACGCAATGTAGACAGCTGTTCTCGGCGCTAAAATATACTCCAACATGTTGTTTAAGTATGTTATGAATTTTAAATTGATATCCAAAAAATCGAGTGTCCTCTGATTTTTTGAATAAATGTCTGCTAGAGCAAATTTTTTCCGAAAAAATCGAATAACTACAAAACGTTCGAATCAAATTGCAAAAAGTAAAGATATTCGTAAAGCTTAAAAATAGATGAATCCAATTGTATAAAAATATACAGGGTGTTCCATTAAAAATGATAAAGTAGATGGCGACTTCCGGTAGAACCGGAAGCGCTAAAAATCTAATCATATTTTTATTAAAGAGAACATAATCGACTATTTATATATAATTTTAAATTTTTAAATTTATATTTTGGCCAGAACGCCATAAACTTCTAATGAACGGTCTCGCTGAGACACCCTGTATTATTATTTAATAATTCTGCGTTGCATGCGGTACATAATAAAAAAGGATCTCGTTTGCAGAATAGTTTTAATGTTGCTCTATGTTTAATACAATAGTTGCTTGGAGGAGAAGAAATAAGCTGAACAATTCTTATGTATACAATTATTTATATGATATAACATATTAATAAGCACATTTTTATGGTTATTATATGTACTTGAAACCTCTTTTATGTATCCGTCTTAATTGAGTCAATTCCACATTAATTACATAAACAACCATGAAATTACAATATTAAAGTAACAGTGCATGATTTATTGAAGTTTGTTTAATGTTATATACATTTTTAATTTAAAATATACTAATTCATCATTAAATTAAAAATTCTTTTCATTCAAGTGCCGCCATCTACACTAAGTTGCACTAAGTGTAATTACAGGTAACGTCTAAGATAAAACTCGTTATACAGAAATCTGCAATACCTGTTACTTTGTTGCTGTCAATGCTGTTCAATTTATTGTTGCTGTGAAGGTATGCAACTTTTTATACACCGTAATATTTAATGTTGCGTTTTATATTTAGTAATAATGAACAAGATTTGAATTGATTTATTTATCCAAATACTTCTACAACTGTGGATTAGTAGATTAATCACGTTTTCTGCATTTAATTTTTGAATGAATTGCCTTCATTTTTTCGAAAAAGAATGTTTTGAATAACTATTTAAGTAACTACTCTACATCAAACAGAACGACCCTTTTAGGATTTCTTGTTCGGAACAGTTTAGGAAAGTAAAAGAAATATTAATTAATATCTTGTAAATACAAAGATGTTCTAAATATAGTCATGACACGATATCTAACTGTTTTATCACATTGAACCCATTCAATTGTGTGACATTATTGCATATTATTTTCTCTCCATATTTTCTTCCAATTAAGTACTAGATATGTAAGATAATAATCTCGTAAATAAACACCTATTAGGATGTTAGGAGCAACCTTCACCTAAAAAAATATAATATCAAGTAATGCAATTTATCACATTTGATGTATAAGGTATAGTATATCGGTGTACGTCTAATTTTACTGCTTGTTTTGGTAGTTTTATGTTTTAATAACACTTCTGATGACGATTCTGTTTTGGTAAGAGATAAGCGTTTTATAATCGGTGTGGGGAATGTGATTTATGAAATTTTAAATTTGTCTCCCATTGATAAAGACAATTAATGTATAAAAATATCATTATTTTGGATTTTTTTCGATTTACTTTATTTATAGTGCATGGTTGTGTGTCTCCCCTTTCTTGCTGTGTGGTTGAGGGTGCCTCGACTTCATACCTGATTTACTAAGCCTATCTGCATTAGAAAATTTAGAATGTGGGATGGCTCCTAGGTGCATAACCCTTGAATTGCATAGTGCTACGCACTCAAAGAGGATTATGCATGGAAGTTTAATCTTCCTCCTCGTAAAAACGGCATTTTGCTGTCTCTGCTAGCCCAGTTGTTTTCATATGCCTTCGGAGCCGACAGTGACCTGATAGGATTCCTGTCAGTAAACGAAGTTTGTCTTTGCTTATGGTAATGAGTTGTTTTCGCTTGCCTCTTTCCATGTCGATCAAACCAGTGCTTGACTTATTTTTGATCAATTTCTTTTTTTATTCAAGCCCCAAAGGAGATGCTCTAGCTCTCTTTTTTGCGAGTTTGCATCCACATGAGGATGACTTTGTTCTCCTTGCCTAACTCGTTTAGCTTAGACAGGCAATCCCAAGTCATTTGTGAGCTGATTGTATAAGAACTTATTAGTGTATTAATTACTCCTTGAGTGTCGGTCAGGGTGATAATCTCCTGTTTCCGGTACTTTCTTTCAAGGTTAAACCGGACACATCTTTCTATAGTGTGTATTTCCGCCTGAAAGAAACTAGGGAACTTCCCTAAACTTTCGGAGTACTTGGTTCTGGATCCATATACTCCGATCCCTTCGGCATTCTTGTTCAGTTCCGTGATGGTGTTTTGATCCCATCCACTTCTGAAACTTATACATCGCGAGGCTTGTCCCACAACGCGTCATCTCCGAGTAGGATTTTCGATTTCTGCCTGCTGATGCTTTCTCCCATCAATCTGTCTATGGTTTGTCTGGCCACACTCTCCTTTAAAATGTGAAGAGGTGTGAAAGAAATGGTTACAAAAATACAAAAATTGTTGATGTTGTCGTCTACACTATAAAAAGTGGTGAATAAGCCTAACCAATTAAAATCCTAGAATTTCCAATCGTCCAACTCAATTTCTTAATATCCTAAAGGAGCTCTTAATGGGAAATTTAAAAATAAAACATATTCTAAAACAACCACACCAATTCAATCTTAACAATACCAATTTCTGTAAAAAACGAAATTCAAAACAATAACGAGTCAACTGTTTACTTATTAGTCGTTCTATCTCACTAATTTAACCCTATCAACCAGAAAATTTCCAAAAATATGCATTAAGAGAACCAAAAGTCAACATCAACTTAAAAATTTCTCACCAATAAACAAAAAATCTAGTGATTTTCTGCCTGGAAATCAGTTTGAGTTCTACCTAATCTTGAAACGAAAGCTGATTTTTAAGCCTAGCATTTGTTCATGTTTACCTAGAATCGCTTCTGTTTTTTGTGTCAAACCTCACGTAGGGTTGGAAGAGGGAGAAGAGGAGGAGGACGTGGGCGAAAAAATTTGTAACAGTTGTGTGTGTCAAATGCGTCTAAGATAGAATTTCGTTCATTAAAGGGGATCTGCCGATAACCTAGCAAAAAAAGTCGCGAAAAAGAAATTACTTTTTGAGGAAACAAATCCAAAAAATAAGCTAATAACGCTTCGAAAGATACTGTGTGTTGGTGTCGAAAATATTGTCGATGACAGTAAGAATGATTTGGAGTTTATTATGTGGAAAAATAGCCAGATGGTGAAGATGTGAGGACCACAAAATGAAGCTGTGAGGAGGGTGTCATGTGCTACCTTTGGACACACGATGCTTGTGCTAGCGCCGAAAATGGCAGTTACTTGTGGGATTTTTGTATTCTCTTCATAACATTGGTTTTATTATGGGTCATAATAAATTAGTTGCTTTATATAATATTTTAACGATTCTACAAGGTTGTAGGCCTTCTTTTCAATTTTATTCTTGTTATCAAAGAACTCGCTAGTGACCGAAATTTTTTAAATGTATTTGCTAGCCATGTCAAAAACATCAACTTGAAGCTGACGTAAGTTCTATATCGCTGAATCTGTATCTATGTATGTGGCTTCACATACATAGATACTCAAACAATGAAATTGTATTCTATCTCAAATATGTTTTTAAACGTTTAAAAGACGTCTTATGGATGTTATAAATGAACATTCTAAAGATGTCGTTGAAACTACATCCATAAGATGTCTTTTTTATGTTTGTAGACATTCAGAGATAATACAGACCTAAATAAGACATCCATAAGATGTCTTGTGCTATCTAGATGGAATAGATGCACAAGGGTTCATCATCCCCCTCGGAAGTTGGCATTTGTAGGGAAGATAAATTATTTATATAGACTTTTTACCACGTGATCAGACTATGCCGCCTTAATCATAAAAAATTGCGTCATTCCATCAAAGAAAAAACTCAAGAGTTGGTGTGTTGTTTTGTTAGGACAACGCTGCTGCCTACATGAGTTGTATTCACCAGATTCAAAGAACAACTTTGTCAGATTTGCGGCTCTTTACCATCGTTACACCAAGTGCATCAACGTCTTGGGGGACTATGGTTCCAAGTCATTTCATTCTATGTCAGGGATAATAATATCCGAACTGTCCTCATTAGTAATACCTACCCACATTGTAGAATTTCTAGTACTTTTAATACCAATACATAAAAAATTATGCGTCTACTGTATATATGTACTACCGATGTATAATTACTCGTTAGATTATTGAGCACAAAGCACCATTAATAAAAGTAATTCTCATATTTCGTAAGTTAATTAAATACAAACATCGGTTTTTGATAAATCGATAAATATCGATAATAAACATAAATTTGGTTAGCAGAGCGGAAGTGGATTTGTCAAGCATTTTAAATATTTAAAATTTTATAGTCCAGCATATGTTTCAATTAAATCTGAGCTGCATTTTTGATTTAATCTACAGTTGTTGTTGGCTAAGCACAGCCCTGTTTGCTTCTAATTAAGAATTAATATACCTATAGTAGATAAAACAAATCTAAAAGAATGCATCTTAAACGTAAGTAGAAATATGACCACACCCGTTCCTGGATTGATGTAGACAGCACATTTTATAATTTTTATGATCCGCAAGTACAACCTACTTAATATATGTTGTACGAGATTAACTTTAATTTGCAAGTATAAACAATACACAAGGCTTATACTTAGTTTGCTTTAAATATAACAATGACATGTACGTTAATAATGCATTATTACTCTATTAGAAATACATTAATTATACAACAACAATAAAGGTATGCGTTGACAATAGTGACGGATCAAAACATTACGATTTAATTGTCAACCGCTTCACATTTTATCACGAAAATATTTGAATCGTACGGTAAATTATGCAATGACATTGTAAACAATTCATTTTTTTTGCTGTATAATTCATAAATAAATCTGGGACACCTTCTTTGTCTTGTTGCGAAATTAGGAAATTTAAATTTTATTTTATAACTTTTTGGCAGATACTCAAACTTTTTATATGTGTGTACCGATAAAATCCGAAGGACTGGTGGTAGTAAACAAAGCCTGAAGTAATAACAAAGATGTATAATATAAGATTAATATGGATACTGATGCAATATAAATGTTAGTTTACAATGTTACATATTTGCAATAAGTTATTGTCTCTCATTCGATTCTGTGTTTTCAATACTCCTATTAATAAATTATGCGTTTTGATTTTATGAGAATATATTACCGTGTAAAAGGAAGCACGACCAGAATTTACAAAGAGAACTGCAGTTTTATTACTACTTTTATGTATTTTAAATTAATTATTGTGACTACGCTTTGAGTATGTTTTTCTGAATTTTAAATTTGAAAGTATGATATTGATTCTCCCGCTTTAAAAGTTAAGTTCCAAATCCTTTTGATCATTATTCATTCTAATAATAAATTAATATATTTAATTCCATCCTCTTCTTCTACTCATCCCTTAATGCTTTTGTAAATCCAAATTATATACTGGGCGTTATTTGATTGTAATGATAGATTTTGGGTGATCTTCAGCTTTTCTGTAAATGATGTGTCTACCTTTGGAACTTGATTTTGTCGTGTTAATTTCCACCTTTACCTGTATATACTTCAAAATTGTGACAATATTCATTCAGCTATTGAAGTAACATCCTTAGATCTATCAGTGAGCACCTTTCTTGAACACAATTTTACTGTATTCTTGTGTAGGTGTTCGTATATAGATTGGCACTGGTATCAACATGATCATTGTCCGATTCTTCAGACTTTTCAATCACTACCACTCCTTCTGCTTTGCTCAAAACATTTTCGTTAAGATTGTGTTGAAGTACTCCCAAAGTTTTTTTTATCAGATAAAAATCTAGTGATATTTTATTATTTGTTATGAGTATTTCAATGACCCATTTTTGGATAAGTAATAAGGATTAATATTTGCTCTTTCAGGTATGTCAGGTCGACCAGAATCTCGTGGCAGTTGCGCTTAAATAAGAGAGGTTGGGTAGAAGGATGACATTGCAGCACTCAGCTGTGTCGTCACTACAACTCACTCAAATTATATAAAAAGAGATGATATTAGAGAAACAGGTTTATTTAATTTAAATCATATAGGCATTCATATTCTTTTTTAAAGACATCATATTGAATGCTATTGATATTGTAAGGCCTTTGAACGCTCAATCTTTTCATCTTTAAGAATAAGTAACATTTCCATTTCTGAAACATTATTAAATGTTCAAGAACTAGGTAATAGATGACGGGAGCTCCTTTTATGTCCCGTTTTCTTAATTTGAAAGTTTTGATAGAATTTCTTTTAATCCTGCCGTTCACTGATGGCTCAGGGGAAAGAAAATATTTAGCAATCTAAATAATATGAAAACTAATTTCCATAACACAACAAATACATAGATCAACAGTTACATTGTTGCCCAACAATGCATTAAAGAAGCAAATTGATTGTTAAATTTTGAACACAGCAGTCATATGTTTAATATCAAATAAACAGTTTTACTTATCACTGGTATCCATTTGCGTTTTATGTTAAGTGCTTATACCTAATAAATTTGAAATTATAATATATCAAACAGTAAAATTTAGATTATGCATGTTGTGGTGGGACATTTGAATGTCAAATGCGCGTAAAAGCGAGTACCTTGTTATTATTGGCTGGATACTTCCATATTTTCAACGTGGCAACACTATTCTTCCATAACTAGAACCACCAAGACATTTTTTAGGAGGAAGAATGGAGTCTTGTCAAACTATAGTTGACAAAAATATTGAAATAAATGATTTTAATGAGAATGTATGTTTTAGTGACGAATCCTAGTTTAGTACCAAAGCCAAACAAAATCCTAGTATTTGTAACTATTGGTCACAGAACAATGAGCTCAAAATAATTCAGCTCTGAATACAATACTCTCAAAAATAATAGCATTATAGAACCATTCTCTATTGATAGTGATTTCAATGTACGACTTTATTTAAACTTCTTGCAGTTAGAAATTATACCAAGGTTTGAAGAAATCTCAGTCAATATTATTAATAGCTATTCGCCAATATCTAAAAAATGAATTTTCAACAGACGGATTCAATGGATCATGCGTTGGAGGTATAGAAGTCGAGGGCACTCATTCACGCTTGTTATATTGTTACATTAATAATAGATCACTGCCACGGCATTCTGGTCGACCTGTAGCTATTTAGTAAAGATAGCTTCAGTGGAACAGTAGTTTCATTGAAGATCCAGATTCCAAGAAACACAAAGTCTTCGAACCCAACCAATTCTGCAAGTGATAATAGTGAGCTTTCACTTAGAACATAGAAGTATGTAAATAAATTCTTGAGAAAAGAAAGGAATTGACTGTAGTCGTTAAAAATTTGGCTTAAACAATTTCGATGGATTTCCGAATACGTTCCAAGATGTGCAAGTCCTATCGAAGCTACTAACTAACACAAAACATGAAGGAAAACGAAAGACGGGGCCAAACTAGGGAAAGAAGGTGACAATGATTTTTCTCGAAGACGTCATTGTTACCGTAACAATTTCATGTCATATTCTGAGACCATATCTATGTAATATACAAAGCCCAGCATTTGTACCCAACCTGAATCGTAAATGCCCCCCGCCCTCTCCTAGTACCGTCTATAACAGAAGTAAAAACGACTGGTTTGATCAATTTTGTTTTGACGAATGCTTTTACAAGATAACTATGCCATATTTTTCTCAGCTCGAATGCAAGGAAATTCTTTTGGGGCTCAACTTGTCAAGTCATGCTGTCATGTTAAAATTTTGGTTTAAACAATTTCAATGGATTTTCGAATATGATTCAAGATGTGCAAGTCCTACCGAAGCTACTAACTAACACAAAACATGAAGGAAAACGAAAGATAGGAACAAACTAGAAAAAGAAGGTGACAATGATTGTTTTCGAAGACGGGAAATCACAAAATTAAAAATTTTCACCTAGAGGCTGGTTTTGAAAGTACCTCATCTGGTCTATCCGAAATGGTTACTCTAACAGTTCAAAACGTCGGGAACAAATGTATTAAAAACAATATTCAATTTATTGCTACTTCCACCGAAATCGGCATACCTTTTCTAACCACTCGAAGTGTCTTATTTTAGACCAACGGAAAGAGTGTGGAGTGTGGAGCAAATTCCCTCGTTGGCTGCCGAAGATTTAAGTTTGCAGGGTGTGGTATAATATTACCTGATTATAAAAGGGTCTTAAAGAAACTAGCGTATTATAAGCCTATTAATAACGAATCTGGCCGTTATGTGTAAGTTACAAAATTCAAGCCGAAAAAAACTTAATATTGTGTAATTATGCTAAGATGAAAATGCTGAAGACGAAAACGAAGAATCTATTGAACTTGAACAAATTTGTTCTCCCTACTTTTGATACACTTTTTTTACCAAATACCAATATGTGGTTGTCGAATTTGAGACCAGTAAAAGGAATTTAAATTTTGTATGGAGGATCGAAGAAATGTTGATTGAAGATACCTAAAGAAAGACTCTGTAATTACGATATATAAAAAAAAATTGCATACAGCAAAAAGATTGCAAAATTTTACTCAAAACATTATGCTACTCCGTGACAATTGCAAACCGTGAGAGATCGTCAAACACCATTATCTTATTCTAACTTAAAAAGACACTCGCATGGATAAGATAATTTAAGCTATAACTTTTCTTGCAACGCGCTCCATTTATAGTAAATTAAATCAATTGGGATTATTAACATTTTTTTCTTCCCAACATTACATGCTCGAACAAATCACTTACTAATTATATAATAAATATAATTTCTTTGTATGCTCCTGTCTCTCTCTATTAATGTCAAAATGACGTAAGATTTACATGTAAACAGAAAAACAGCGTGACATGGCCGTTGTTTTTTTTTGTTCGAGAAATTGAATTCGTTTTTTCTAAATGCGTAATTCTAGCGTAACCGAATGGCGTTTAGTATGGCCCGAGATTATACGGGTGAAGAATCAGCAACGTGCATAAATAAACACATTTAATCGGATCCACATGTCGCTTGCGCGAAACATGATATGGACAACTCAAAAAAATTACGTTACTATTTTATATTTAGATATAATGAATAGTTATCGATTGTGATCAATGATTTTTTTAAAGTGGTTATAAACGAAAAATATATCGTTATAGAGACGAGCGAAATGATAACTGAAAAACGGGGTCAGTTTTGAATCATGTAAATAACAATAATTCGCTAACGAATTTCACGGTATATTGGTGGAATTTTCGTCGTTTCGTTACATGTAGGTACAATGTCCGTACGTGTGTATCTATGTAGTTCCAACAATGGGATGATAATATATGATACCCCGATTCTGTCAAAGTAATGAAAACTGTGTTCATCATGCAAGTTATAAATTCAAGTTATACCACTGGGAACAGTATCGGTCGATACATGGAAAACTACCCGAAAATATATTAAAACGAAAATAGCTGATATGAACATCAAAATTTGCGTGCTAATTTTATTAGGAAATGGAGATTCTTATGTAATTTCCCTCTAGATGAAAAGAAATGACGAACAATCAAGTGTCCTGATAATCTAAAATTTGAATACAGAAGGATAGATGATCCACGATCCTCGAGACCAAAGATTAAAAAATAACAAAACAAATACAAGAGTTGGGATAAAAAAGATGTCATATACATAGATAGATTTCCTAAAACAAAAAGTCATCGCACCAGAAATAGAAACAAAACAAGAAGTTATCTTTCTAGTTCTTTTATTCAAAAAAATTACAAAAATCGCAAGAACTATCCTGATTGCTATTTTTTGTGTAAAAAATTGACCAAGTTACCTTGTCAAAAAAGGAAAATAAATGCTTGTGTTTCCTACATATTTCTTTGTTGTTAAACAGTGCTGAATCGGAAAGAACACTTTTGATACTAAAAAGTTAAAGAAGAGATCATTAGGTAGGCACACACAAAGGGGATTTAAAAAAAATTGACATGACAACAATCAAATCCTTCATTCCTAATCGCTACGTCAATGCTGCCGATGCTGCTATAATTTATTTATAGTCAAAAGAAATCTGAGTGGACAAACGTTTATGGAAAGTAAGAGACAAAACTTATTCAAACAAAAACTTAAAACATGAAGCGTATAATGAGTACCGTAAACTTGGGTGGCTTTAGCCATGCTGGGTGACCTTGTGCAATTTCTGAAATGTGTTTCTCTCCTATACCATAAAAAATGTGACGTAAAATTTTCCAATATCAAGGTATATACATAGTATGTTTTATACGTACTATAAGGAACTCAAAAGTATGAATAGGAAAAAGAACTGGTCCCTCATTTTTTCATAAATCACCTGACAATGTTCTTGTTAAAAATGCGCGAATTTTTAGTCGTTATAACTTTCCCTGTATAAGCAAATCTACGGCTACCTAGGATAGGGGTATCAAAGGAGACGTTCGTAGGTCTCTCTAGCAGATTTCTGTTCATATGCCATCAAGTCAAACTCTTATGACTAGTTCCTAGAGGGTGTCAAAAGACTCCCATGCGTTTTCGTTGGTTTTCAAGGGTGATTTTGGGCACTGATGATTCACGTTGTTGAGGTACAATTTTATTGTTATTGGTGAGTAATAAATCTATTTATATAAATTTTGGTGGTAATTTTAGAACATGGGACGCTACAAAAAAGAAACACTCGGTAATAGAAACTATTGCAATTACACAAATGTTAGGTTAGAAGAAGCTTCAGAAGCTATAAGAAAAATAAGAGAGGGACGTCTCAAAGACAAGCTCCCATAACGTACAAAATACCAAGATCAACATTACAAAATAAACTTAGCAACGTACACTGCCAACAGCTTGAAAGTTAACGACTGTTGAAAATTTTCGTAGCCTGGTGTAAAGCTGGCTTTATGTACCGTTATTACTTGTATAATGTAATAGCGCTTTTGACTTATTTTGTACTGTTATGCACAGAATGTATTTCTATTTTATTTTAATACATACTGTTAATAAAGGAGAAGTGCGCTAAGTCAAAAACGCTATTAGTAGACTGTCATAAGTGTCATAAAATCAGTCAAACTGTATTTTCCTTATTACAATATCTGAGAATCTGTAAATATTGTATGATGCCCAGTCTTAGTGAAGCTCAAAAAATAAGAGCAAGAACTTTCTTAGAAAATGGCTGGAGCATGCAAACGGTAGCAGATGATCTGCATGTTAGTAAAACCTGCATTTTTAAATTAAAGCAGACTATTGATCAAGGGGTTGATCTAGCGTATGTGCATGGTGGTGGAGCGAGAAAAATTTCAACGTTGGAGGATGATGCTTCATTGGTGAATTGGATTCAAAGAAACCCCTTTGGAACGGCAGTGAAAGCGGCATACGAAACCCATTTTCCGGGTTCTATTTCAACAGCAAGGCAACGTATTCGAGATTTTGGGCTGAAAAATTATTCTGCTTCCAAAAAGTTTGCGTTAGAGCCACAGTATAAGCACGACAGATTAAATTTTGCTAATTTATTCGTAAATGAAAACGCCGAACGCGTTATTTTTTCAGATGAAAAGATCTTCCAGTCATCTCACGACGGCCCGGTACGTGTGTAAAAGCCTGCAAATACACGTTATGAAGAACGGTACATAAAGCCAACGCACCGTAGTGGTAGATTTTCGGTGCAGATGTGGGCTTGGATCAGTTGTTTGGTACCTGGTGTTTACTGGAATGTTGAAGGAAGGTTGACTGGAAACTATTACAGAGATCTCCTGGAAAATATTATGTTACCTTCGGTAACGCAGCTTTTTCAATTTTATTTTTCAGCACGACAACTCTCCAATTCACACCTCCAGCGTTGTGCGTCAATGGCTTGCTACCAACAATATTAATATTCTTCCATGGCCATCAAGGAGTCCTGATCTTAATCCTATTGAGAACGTTTGGGGACGAATGACAAAACGTTTGTATAGAAATAATTTTAAAGCGGCCAATCGAAAAGAACTTTGGGAAAGTATTGTGGAAGCATGGGAAGAACTAACTCCAGATTATACAAGAACACTTATTATGTCAATGGAGAATCGTTTACAGCAAGTAATCGACGCCAATGGAGCATGGATAAAATATTAAAATAATTCAATCAGCATTCGTTCTAAATTCTTGTTGTGTTATTTTATATTTCAGTTATCTAAACAATTTTTTAATTTAAAAACAATTTTATTCAATAAAGATACATGTATGTAAATGATAAGTTCATTATTTGTACTCATATGCATTAGTTACATACATTAAAATTTAATATTAATTATTTGAAGCACTGTCTACTTACTGTCAAAATTTGAAGTTTAGAAATACAGGTATTAAATTTCCTTGAAATGCAGTTTTACACTAGGATATTTAGAGAAATATGTATGTTAAGAGTCGTTAACTTTCAAGGTGTTGGTAGTGTACATACATACAAATCTACAGGATGGTCATTTTCATATCATAGCTGCCTCAGATTTTAGATTTCCTATAAATGCACTAGAACTCCGAAAAATTGTATAAACATATTTAGACCGCAAAGGGAAGACTGTACGTAAATTTACAGCGATTTGCTTCTAATTACTTTTTGTTAAGTAAACAATAAAAAATGTTATTTTCTTGTACATTTCTGTTGTTTTTATTACTACCATGGACCCTAAAATTATTAAACTATTTTTTGTAGAATAGAGGTCAAAAATAAAATGAATATCTTTCTCCTATCGAAAGTTACAGAGTCCTAAAATTTTAAAATGGACCAATGCCACATAAGTCTACGGTGTAGCGATTAAAGGGATTTTTGAAGCTTGAAGTACTTATTCTAAAATAATTTTTGAAATCACTGATTTCGTTCTGACGTAGTTCCTGAAGTAAAAGCATATGTCCAAATTAGGTTAACCTGCAGAATATGTTTTCTCTCCTGAACCCAATTTTTAATCCATAACCCCACAGTCCCATTCTTATATTTTATTTGAGCGAGCCATATTTTTACAAAAGAACCCTAATCAGAATTTCGTAGTGTGTGCAACATATACATAGTTGCCCATACAATTGCAGTTATCACCAATGTAAAGTAGAATAGAATAGTTGACAGACATAAACGAACTAACGAACGACTAAAGTGTACTTCTAAGGTAGTTATATTCAGTTAAGATTATTTGCACATAATAGATGAAAATGTTACATGGTGGCAGCGGTAAAACCACGATAAAACACTCGTAAAATAACAAAATGAACTTGAGTCCTTCAAATAACTTTGAACCTGGAAATGATCCAGCGTCAGCATGGAAGAATTGGCACCAAATAATAGAAAATTATTGGATCGCAGCGGAGTTACAAAAAAAAACAGAAGCAACCCAGAAAGCCATATATTATAACACTTTCAACATCACTGACAGCGAAAATGGTACAGTGAAAGCAATATGTTTGAAATGTTTAAAAAATATTTTCAACCATACAAAAATGAAACATATCAAATACTTATTTTTCTCATGTAATCAACAAGAAAATCAATTAAAACATAAAGCAAAAGATTGTAACTTTGGAGATATCACTTATTTGTTGATTAAAGATAGAATCGTCTGCGATGCATTTTTAAAATAACAAAATCTAACGTCAGATTAGTGCATCGATATATGTATGTAGGGCAGATGAACAAAGTAAATGCCAAATAAAGCAGATGTCAGATAATACAGTTTTAACAGTAAACCAAGTAAAGAACAATAATAATACAAAGTACAAGAAACGGATAGGGAAAAATAGTACAGTAAACTCGGAAAAAAGCAAGACGGTGCAGCAAATGCGATAATACACATGAGTATGGACAGTGTCCCGCTTGGGAAAGAAAGTGTGCAAGGTACAAGAAACTAAATCATTTCGGAGTCTGTTGCAGATATGTCAAAAAGGTTGTAAGGCAATAGAGGAATCAGATGATGTAGAAGAGAAGAACGATGAGGTATTATGTACATTGGACATAAGAATGAAAACGGAGTTTAACAAATCGACGAAACAGAATACACCTTAAGTCCAGACCTAGCCTAAGCAGGGGAGACAAGGACAAAGACACCCTCGTGCAGGCAAGGTCGGAAAAGAAATTACAGCCAATCCAAGACTCCAACACCGTGGAAGATATGGTTACACCTAAAGTTGATAACAATCACAAGGCAATTACTGAAGCGGACTCCACCTCGGGCAAAGACCTTCTAAAGCGGGAAGAACGAGTGAGAAGGCTCCCGTCCAGTCAGCGTTTCAATGACTACTTAGTGAGGAAAAAATGTTGGGACACTTAACCACTTTCAAAATTCTTTACTTATTGTGAGTATACTTTGCTGTCATATGACAGATATTTTTGGCATCATTGGCATTTACAAAGTTGGAGGTGTTGTTGCTTTCAATTCTGTTACTCTGTGAAAAAGAATGTTGAATATGAAAACGAATTCGTGCGCATTGTTTATCAGATAGAATTAAAATGCACTCTAACTACTTTTAATACGATTATGGTTATTATATTTATATATTTATTTAAAAAAGTTACAATTATTCAATCTCATTTCTTTAATACTCTCTTTAATACTTTGTCATAGCTCCATTGACTTCAATGACTCTGTAATCTTTGTGACATTGAGAAAATCAGTTGCCGTGTATACTTTGGTGTAATCTGTTGCCATGCATCAGTAATTCGTTGCCTAAGCTGATTCACATTTTGTGGTTGATAATCTTGTTTATATATTTCTTTGACAAGTGTTCCCCATAGGTTTTCGATGGGATTAAGGTCGGGACTTTATGAAGACCATTGTAAAACAATGATATTACGTTCCTCGCAATAGTTTCGAACCATTACACCACGGTGTACTGGACAATTGTCCTACAATTTTAGGTAGGTATTATGTATAAAAAATATTACAACTCTAACATTTATATGTTGAAAAATAAAATTATTTCCAAATACTGGTGCAACTGAGGGCAGCATAATTTCGTTCAAAATTCGACAGTACACTTGAGCAGTCAGTTTTTCTTCTATAATCGCGCATACGCCTGGGCCTCGACTACTTATCCAGCTCTAAACATTCACAGAAAAATGCCCTAGATTACATTAGGAGAAATTCCTATGTCCCAAGATTTTTTGCTAATCGACCGTACATAGTAGTAACTCATGCAATTATAGTTGGCACCAATGTAAACTAGAATAGAATAGATGACAGATGTAAACGAACAAGATCGAATAAAGTGTACTTCTAAGGTAGTTGTTTTCATTGAAGATTATTTGCACATAATAGATGCAAATGTTACAGTATGTTAAAATGTGAAATATTTTGCAACTACCGAACCGAACTGTTCCTTAAAATATCAAGCACGCCAGGAAATTGAAAGATGACATATTTACGGTTGTTCGCACTAACAGGCTGGCCTGTGCAGGCCAGATTGGTAGGATAGGATATATTCAGACGGTGGGATAGATCATTTAAAAGTCCCTTTCGTGTGTGCCTAGATACATATATTGGATTTGTCGGCAAAAAATGAAGCATGTGCAACGAAATCGGCTTTTTCTCTGCCATTTTCATGCCCGTCTTAATACTAAGAAGGAATATCAGACTTTGAGTTAAATTTTAGTACAATTTAGTTTGCTCTTGGCCTTAGGATCATATTTATAGTTTATATCCTCAAGCATGAACTGTAAATATGACCCTTAGAGTACCCACCACGTATGTACATTTAAGTTCTTTAGGTATACAGTTCCACTAGACGATAGCAAGGCGTTTGATACCAGCCTTCTGCTGTCCATTCTCTATTTCATCGGCTTCAGCCAGGGATAGGTTGTCATTTTCCGGTCGTACATTTTGAATTTTAGCCAGGAAGTAGGCATAGTACTGTGCAATAAAATCTGGGACAGACATATTTAAGTAGTGTAATTAAGGCATCATACTCATGGAATGTCAATTGACTTAATGACAATCTGAATATACTGTATGTCGCGGCAGATCCGTTTAGACAGATAAAAACTTGGAATTTATGCTCATAAGAGTTGCCCCAGATTGTATTGCACAATACTGTAGGGCCTATTGCATTTATGGATCCAACTTAGTTAGATCATTCTCTCTTTATAAATAATACGAGGTCTTCAGTGACTAGGATTGACTTACTCTGTACTCTGTTCTGCTTCAAAATCATTTTCTTTTTTCAAGAAGCCTGGACCAAGGGTGCTTCGACGTCGCCAGTCCATCACTTTGAGCTTTTTAAGATATCTTTCTCATATAACGTTGTTAAACATTATAACGCTATTCCAACTGTACCGAAGGGCTTGAATCTGCCATCATTTGCTTATCAATTGAGGAGGTTGTATTACTGGTGGTTGATTCTGCATAGACTATACTCCCCTCTGTCTTCGCTACTGCTTTCTCTATTCTTTTCTTCTATTTCTACATATAATTTTTTTGCACATATATAAAAAAAGTGAAGCCTTTAGATAGTGGTATTGCATATAGGCATTCATTGCAATTTTACCCTTATTAATACTTAATAAATAACGTGGAAATTATGTATTAGATATTAGAAATTAAATTTTTTCAAAAATCAGTAAGGGCAAATATTTCTATACATACATATTTGGATATGATCAGCATCAACGGAACAAGGTTTAACATATTAACATGCATGTTTGTAACTACTGAAGGTTGCATATTCCCAACCCAAAGAGCATACCGCGGTCTAGAATTTCAATTTATCGGAAAAATAATGCATTCTTTTTAAATTCCATAGTTTTATAATAGTAGCGAAAATATCCCGTATAAAGTGCTTACTATTGCAATTAACCGGTGCACATTACAGAAACAATTTCTTGTAAACGTAAACAATAAGAAATATAAATTACATAATAGTCAAGAATATATATGAATAATAAAAAATGTATTGTTAAACACTAGTATATTTGTGTAAAATAAAATTATGAATACTTCACTTGACTTAAAAGAATAATTAAATGTGACTTAGATTGTTTAAATTCTCATAAATTTTTTCTATGGGAGTCCTCATTAGATGTGCTTTTTTCTTACTTTCATGTTTTGTAAGAGGTAATGAAAAAGAGTATTCATTAAGGTTTGTTTTTTAAATACAATAGCTGTGTAAAACCATGCAAGTCTTTGTTACACATTTATGTTTCTTTGTAACTTATTAGATGTATGATGTTTTTATTAAAATTTTCTTTTGAAATGGGTTATTATTATTATCTTGTTTTTTTTTAATTTTTCTTTCTGTTAAGAAGTCTTTTGTTCGTTTAAGTTTCATTATTTTGTTTTGAAACGCAATTAGTAGATTCTTATTAAGGCGTATTGTACAACAATCTGTTATAATAAATATAAATGATCTCATGAAGTCATAATCATCATGAATCATTGTTTAAAAAAAAACACACTGAATTTTTTGAGACAAAATAGCTGAAGTAAGTAAGCTGAGTAATCTTTTCTCTTTATTGTTTTGTGGAAACTTGACTTTACGATACTTCCTAGCCGGAATCTTGGCATTGATCACATCAAGATGGTTCCCATCTTTATTCAAGAACACAGTAGCCACGATATTTTAGAATGTCCGTTTGGTACGCTCGACTTCTGGCGGTGGCCATTCGAAGCTGAATTTCGGATCTGTGGTGATTCGTAGTAGACCCAAGTCTCATCAATTGATTCAATAAATCATCCCATTCGGCACCATACTCGTCTAAAATCGATTGATCATTATCAACCTTTTTCTTTTTTTTTTGCTCATTAAACAGAATCTTGGGCACGCACCCTCTATCTGTCCATGTGATGGTGCCATTTAAAGATAATGGATATTTAAATGAAATTGAATCAAATTACGATTATAGTCATGGTAAAGCGAGAGTTGTTATTCAATAAGAATTTGCCTTATTAAAAGGACGTTTCCGAAGATTGAAACTAATAGAGAATGTGGATTTGACATTTATACCACAAATTATTATGGTAGCAGCTATATTGCACAACGTATGTTTAACTGGTAATGATAATTTCGATATATATTCGGACGAAGAACAAGAAGAACGGTTCAGAATGTATGAATGAATATATTATACATGCAAAATGTTAATATCTAGGCAGAGAATGAATCCATGGCTTCAAAATACTTCCAACTTTTTCTATTATTTCCACTTGTATTGTATTTAATTTATTTAGAGGTCGTCCTTCTTTCGTCTGCGTGGCGATTTCTATACCAGCTTGTTTGAAATAATAATACCATTTTGAGATAGAGTTACGATGTAGGCATTCACTGTCATATCCTGCATTCCATTTCTGTGTCGTTTTCAATAGGTTATCACCTAGTTTAACTAACTAAGAACAGAATATTAACACACATTTTTTGGAACTGTCCATTTCAGGATATTGCCTTTTATTTTCCTAATTACTCTGTATTTTCCTTAACGAGATTCTTTATAGCTTTCCTTACTAACCGTTCTAATTTCAATATTTTGTTTTGGTGTTGTTTCTTTAAAATTATTTTATAGGGGATGGTTACAATTTGAAAATGTTGTGTTGAGGTCTTTGGTTTGATGGGTTGAATTTCGGTTAACCCTGGTACAAGGAAAACATCTCCGAGATTGATATTTGGGATTCTTGATCTTCTGACAGCACATAGTTGGGAATTTTTTCTAGATAATCTAGAAAATCGGTGAGATCAGAAACATCATAAGTCAATATTTTAAGGAAAATGAGTTAACGTCAGAATATCATACTTTAGCCCTAAGGCTACATACTGAGTGCAGAAACAACATAAGCCCTGTCAATTATCATTGTAAAACAGGTTGCCAAAGTACATAGTGGAAGCAGAAACAACATAAGTCGACGACTTATGTTCGGATGGTTGCCATTCATCATTCATTTTGTTGACTCTTTATGTAATCAGCTAAGGTTTTCTAAAAACTTAGTGTTCAAAGTGAAGAATTTTATATATTTTGAACATGTTAAGTGACAGTGATAGTGCAGACACACTAGCAAAAATCAATGTAAAAAAACGAAAATAAAATCCTGAGAAGCATAACCTAAACATAATTCGACAGTCTAAAATTAAAGGAATTCAACACACGAATTGGAAAGGAAAGGACATTCAATTACGTAAAACTGGTCCCGTTTATAAGTGTCTGATGAAGTGTTTCGATAAGTTTGGATTTGAAGACAGACAAAACGTATTAAGACGTTTTCACAGCTTCAACACTAAAAATGAGCAAGACATTTTCTTGCAACCGCTTATTGAAATAAGCCAATTAAAAATTAAAAAGGATATCTTTACATGATGTTACAGAAGGTCGAATTCGACGATTGTGCGATCTTTTGTTAGGAGGACAAATCCCATGTGATAACAGAGGAAAAAATCCGAAAGGCAGTAGCATTTATTTTTATTATAAGGTGTTTGTTTTTTAAGATAATGTTGTATCAGGTGATATATGTCAAAAAATTCACACCCATATTGAAGCCTTTCCGCGAAAAAGTACACATTATTCCGGAAAGAAAATCGAGTATCTACATAGATGCTAGGCTAGACATCAAGTTAATGCATTCTATGTTTATGAAAGAAAATCCTAACATACCAGTCAAATATGAATTTTACTTAAAACATTTTAAAGAAAATTTCTGTCTACGATTTGGGCGTCCTCAGGTGAACTCTTGTATCAAGTGCGAAGAGTTGTCAGCAAAAATTAAAAGTCCCTCTCTAGGAGAAGCCACCAAACGCACAGCAGTTGCAGAATAAATGGTACACAAAGGACGCGCAAAGAAATTTTATTGAAAAATGCAGGAAATAACCGATATTTGCAAAAGGGAAGGGACGCCCCACATCCCTGTCCAGGATGTCTTTTATTTTGAGACAGCTATGGTTGTATTGTTTTGGCATACACGATTTAAAATCAGCAAATACAAAATTTTTATAAAAAGGAGCGAATAAGGTGTGTTCAATGCTACAAAAGTATATTGATATCTGATGATCACCTTGGGCAAAACAAAAACAACACATTAATACGTTTTTGTCTTGCTCTTGTAGATATTGGTCGATTTGATAAAATTGTACACTAGTTTCCCATCAGAGGGCATTATTTTCTTCCTAATGACCGCAGCTTTGGCACCATTAAAAGGAAGCTACGTACCAGAAGAATATAAAGACATTATTAAGACTGCAAGTCCAAAATTCGATGATGAGACATTTAGATCTGAAGACGTTTTAGATTTCACTTCATGGTGAACTCGATTTTATAAAAGGTCTGGTCTCTTCACTGAATCATATGGAAATGCAGCAAAAAATCCATGATTGATGAATTCATTGATGGACTTTCTAGCCACTCACTCAATCTCCTCAAACCTCGAATTCTTCACCAAGTCAGTTTAGCAACTACAAAAGCGTATGCTGAATTAAAAGTGCCTTTTTAAAAGAAAAAGCTTACCAACGTTCCACAGCTTTAAACGTACTTTGCACATGAATATAAGGAATTTTATCAGCATATACTTCAATGGCCAACCGTTGAAGAAAGGGAAAATGTGGAAGATGAACTTTTTTAGTTGGGTTCTTCTTTTCAATATTTTGTTGCTGTGTTTTCTAAACGACATATCCGTGGATAATCTTTGGAGTTTTTGATGATCTGAGAGGACAGGGTGCCAGTCAATTTGACTGATTACAAAACATTATTCAGTCTTTCAAATTCGTTCATGTTGACCGTGCTTGTCAGTTTTCGAATAAATTTTTTGTACTCGCTTATCAAAACCTGTCATTTCACGATTCGATTTGCGTGCGTAAAAAGTCACTTTAAACACGAGTGCGTAAAAGTAAAGTTGGTACTTCCTGGAACTTGATTAATTTAGTGACATTTTAAAATCATAAATTCCTAACCTTAATAATATGGTCATAAACGATAACGTATTTAACAATATGTATTAGTGTTATAGTTCTCGTACAAAAAATATTATACAAACTTTGTTCGTGAAACATTTCGCGAATTCGTGTCCAAACTGACCACTCATTCGCGAAATATGATTTCACGCACTTGGTTCGTAGATAACTATTTTGTACTCGCTTATCAAAACCTGTCATTTCACGATTCGATTTGCGTGCGTAAAAAGTCACTTTAAGCACGAGTGCGTAAAAGTAAAGTTGGTACTGCCTGGAACTTGATTAATTTAGTGACATTTTAAAATCATAAATTCCTAACCTTAATACTATGCTACCCAGTTCGTTGTTTTTCTATGAAAATAAAAGGAAATGAAATAGAAATCGATATATTTGGAAGGTATGTAATTCAATGTCAGAACAGCAACAAATATTATATAAATTACCATTTTGAATTTGATAATTTTAAATTAAATGTCATTTCAAATAATCAATACTGCCAACTCAAATTTTTTTAATTAATATCAAGAGATTAGTAGTGTGTCATACACGATTACGTATTTAACAATATATATTATTATTATAGTTCTCGTACAAAAAATATTGTACAAACTTCGTGCGTGAAACATTTCGCGAATTCGTGTCCATAAAGCGCTCGCCTTACGGCTCGCGCTTTAAACTGGTCACTCATTCGCGAAATATGATTTCACGCACTTGGTTCGTAATTACAATTCGAAATAGTTCGGGAGAACTGTCACTGACTGTTAGTTCAAATTTTTTCTGCAGGGGGCTCTGCACATAGACTTTTAAATCAGTTATTTTAATAAGCCTGCATTGCGGTTTGTGAAAAATTTGAAACAATTTTGCAAAAGTGAAAAAACCCAAGTTTGTGCAATTAATAATTTCTAAGAAATCCTACGACATATAAATCTAATGATTTGACTAACTACTAAAACTAGAACTAGAATTTTCTTGATCATTTTTTAAAATTAAATTATTACATGGTCATATATATCATGGTACAATCATGAGTAGATTGTGCAGGTATGATTAAAACAACCGACGTAATTTATGTACCACACGGTGTCGATTACATTTTTTGTAAGTATAACATTTCACATGAAGCCGAGAGTATGTAATACATGTAATGTTTATAAATTTTGTAAAGGTTAGTTATATTTATGGAACCTTGACTCAATTTCAATGTTATTAACACGTAAAGTGCAGCTTATAAATGTTAAATGGCTTATAATTTCAATACTGATGTTGGTAACTCGTTTTATTAATGAAAAACCTAATATAACTATGTATATTACATATTTGTCATTTCGAGCACACCATCTGGCAGATTTACTAAATAATTTTAAAAAAAATCTGTGTTTATGTGTATTGGCAGAACAGCGCTCTTTCAGAATTATATCCTCATGTATGTATATATTGTACATACGTCTTTCCTAGACGATTTGTTTTACTTTTCCGCGTGAATAGCTGATTGTTTGAGACTTATTTTAAGAACTTTTAAACATCGTTTGAAGATTAACCAGGTTATTTGGTTAAAATTGCTCCAAAATATAACCGGGATGTCTTGGATAAAATTGAGACGTACTACTAAATTCAAAACAATGAGCGTTTATTTGTTGTTTACGTTAATCTAAGACTCCGTTTGAGTCGTTTAATATCAGACAGTATGTTGTCGATGATATTCAAGTCGTCCTTGATTTATTTCAGGAATCATAGTCGGTTTTAAGTTCTCCCGAATGTAATTGAGAATAATAATTTGATCCGGGCAACAATTAAATTTAATTTTAGTTTTTGATCTAGTTCGCGTCATTTAAAATTTGACACAAATTACATTGCTCAAAATTATGTGCATTTTATTTGCGTACTATTATACGTAAGTAACCTGTAAGTAAGCTTTTGTTGAATAATATCTGGTGTACTATTGAAAGCAATGACATTATCAGTATTTATGTATGTTATGTTTGGATTTTAACTATTTTATTCGATCGTAGTTTATGTTTCTAAAAAATGCTTGAAATCGTTACTACTTGATATTTAGTTTCTTCGTATAAACTTTAACGGTCACATTCAACGGTAAAATAATAAAATTTATCGGCCTTGTTCGACGATTATTTTACGATTTTCAGGTAGGTTATTCGGACTTTCTAGGATGACGGATTAAAGTATTATTTAGAACATAATCCCGTGCTGAATGTGTACGGGTTATTGCAAAAGTAATGCCCCTCTCTAATCTATGCTTAATACCCTTGGTGATCAATGTCCTTCGTATGCGACTGTGAAAAATTGGATTTCAAACTTCAGAAGATTGAAGATGATCACTGTTCGGGAAAGCCAGTTCATGTCATGATTTTGTCAGATCGTCGAATTGGGCTAAATCGAATATATGAGGCATACGAACACGTCCATCATATATTTCACGACGATTTGGACACGAGAAAAGTTTCTGGAAAATGGATCCCTAAATGTCTGAATGTTGACTGGAAGCCGTTCGATCTGTGCTCGGTTTGAAAATGATACAGACTTCTTATACCATATTGCTACTATGGATGAAACTTGGATGCATTTCTACGACTAGGAAACAAAGCAACGATCGATGGAATGGAGACACTCTGGTTTTCCAACGCCTAAGCAGTTTCGTGTTCAAAAATCTGCTGGAAAAGATTTAGCTTCAGTTTTTTTGGGATTGCCATGGAGTAATCATGATTAATTTTCTGGATAAGGGTGGAACAATAACTGGGAATTATTATTCGACGTTACTGACCACAACATTATATAGTGGTAGAGAACAGTGCAAGAGAGAAATCTACAAAATGGTGGTTCATATAAAAGAAAGTCTCAGGTGATAGGAAAATTGAAAAATCCTGAAATATTTAAAAATGTGGCCTCATCTGTTGATTACATATCTTTAAACAAAAGTCGCACGATTGTTTGTAAAATTTTGTTAAATAAGTTAGAAGCTTTCTAAGAACTGAACATTTGGATAACACCAACCATGGAAAAACTGCTTGAAAAGTATCTTATGGAAACCTCTCTAATAGAAAGGCCGCTAGATCCTAATCAGCATGCATATCACGCAGGTAAATCATGTGAAAGTGCCTTGCACCAGCTTGTGTTGTGGGTGGAGGCAACTTCAAATAATAAAGAAATTGTATTAGCAGCATTTCTTGACATAGAAGGTGCATTTGATGACACCTCATTTTAATCTCTAATAAAAGCTGTCAAAAGCCGTGGAGTAGAAAACACTATTTGTGAGTGAATGAAAGCCATGCTCCATGGTAGACAGGTAGAAGCAGCACTGGTGGGAGATAAGATGCAGGTGGTAGTCTCCATAGGATGCCCACAAGGAAGTGTATTATCCCCTCAATTGTGGGACATGGTACTTGACGAATTGTTCGTTCTGCTAAACAATGCAGGCTTCTACGCACAGGGATATGCTGATGACATAGTGATATTCATCATTGATAGGAGTACCAGCATAATCTCAGAACTTATGCAAAGAGCAAAATAAAACTGCAGATCAGCTAGCGAAAAAGGGTTCCCAATGAAATGAAATTTACCGGACAAGAGCCAGGTCTAGGTATCACAGATCAGAGTGCAGAACGTGGTGCAATTAATGAGTGGATTATAAAACAACACCAACTAAATTGGAACCATGTAGCTGGATAAAGGCACAGCAAACGGATGATGGAACGACATTGAACAGGTCACCTGCACAAGATATCATCTTCGAATGCGTAGCTAGTCAATGTAGGGTTGCTATGCAAAGCACATGTGATTTACCAGTCGAGAAAGATTTATCGAATAGGCTTTTAAACCTGATCGAGGAAATTAACCCCACGTGTTATGCTTCAGGAGAATCCATACTCTCATAAGTTTGAAAGTTGCTATTGTTTGACGTTAGAAGTCATGAAGTGACTGATTCCGGTAAAGAACCCTGTAGGGACTTTAGAATTACAAATCACTTTTCCAAGAGGGGATATCTATTTAGTGCAAAGGAGAACAATTGACAAAAGCAGAAGTGTGGTGCTGGATTTGCGGCTTCCTTTAGAAAAGAACATCAGAAACGATTCCCACGAGAATGGTCAAGAACCACTTAGAAAAAAGATTAGTATCAAAGAAACAGGGAGGGCTTTACATATCGCCTTAAATGGGCGAAAAACAGACATATTTTAGCAAAAATGGATACTGTTGCTAATGCTATAATCGACAAAATTTATAAACGTATATTCAGTAATACAACTTGCCAACAACCATAAGGTGGATTTACACATAAAATTAAAGCAATATTAGATGAAGGATTTGACTCAGATGATGAAGTTCCTTTTCCAAAAATAGCAGATCTTTCTTCGGTTATTGAACTTGAATCACTTGAAGCCAACTCGTTTGTTAGTGGAGGTAATGAAGCGTAAGTTGAAGGAATAAGAAAAAAAAAATTAATTCCTAGTGATAGCAGAGAAGAAATAAACTCTGAATGTAAATTAATTTAGTCTCTTTCTGTTAAGAACAATGATTTGAAGATAATTTGAAATGCTAAACATGCTAGCAATATAATTTGAATAATAAATTTAAGAAATTGTGTATCATCTAAAGTACATCTTCTCTTAAATCTCTTTATGACAGAATCAGATTGTAAATTCAAATAAGCCGTTTGTGTTTGTCCCCTAAAAACAAGCCAGAATGTAACCTTGAATAATTTGAGTGTGTGCTCGCGCACAAATGACCAAATAAAACACGGTTCGAAAGACCAGTGGTTTAATTAAAATAATTACCAACAAGGTGGAAAATTTACGTCTTGTCGTGTTGTCCTTCACTATGCACATGAATGAAGATGAGAGAGAATGGGATAAATAGAGAGGCACATCCACGAACAAGCACAATATACAATTAACTGTTAATAAAATTAAGCTAAAGTTGTATAATGCAAATTACGAGAGAGTGCATCGACTACACTTCTATGCTGTTTCTACCACACTGCCATCGATGGGGCTAAGACCAATTTCATATAGGCGCAAATAAATTAGTATGGGCTTCTATCAATAATAATAAAAATATGTCTAATATACCCACTGACATGAAAAGTGTTACATCCAGAAGGAGTAATTTATTCAACTTGATTTTTTGGCATCAAAATGACACACGTCCATTTTCAGCAAGACAATGCAAGTTTTCATATTTCTGGTTAAACTATGGACTTTCTCTAAGAAGCAGGCGTTAATATTTCGCCATGGCAACCCTGTTCCCCGGATTTAAACCCAATCGAATATATGTGGGATATTATGGGGAGGCGACTGTCTACTTTGCACCATCTTCCACAAACTTTGGCACAGTTAATCAACGAAGTTCAAGTTGCTTGGAACGAGGTGCCACAATTGGATATCGACCATCTCATTTTGTCGATGCGTAGACGTGTACAGGAGTGTACTGAGCTACAGGGCCGCCAAACCCATTATTTGTTAATAAAAATGTAAAACTATCACATTGCCAAAAAAGTTAAACAAATGATGTCAGTGAGTATATATATTTAGACATTTTTCCATTAAAGTAGATAAGGACAAAAAAATAATAATTTTCTGTCTAACTAAGATGATTCAAAACAGGCTGGAATGAAGAATAATATTAATGATTATTATCTTTTTTAATTTTCATTAAGAATTTTTGCCCCAATTCAAATTTGGAACATGAATAATCTGCAATATTTAACAATGCTCAAGTAATTGTTTTTAATGCCTATGAAATTGTTATTACGAACTTGTTTTTCATTGTAACACACGCGACTTACCAGGCGTCGAAACTTTTATTGTTTAATGAATGAATTATGCTGAGAAAAGCGTGAATTGTTCATTTGCATCAATTAAAAAATGTGTAACGTCTGATGCGAAATGTAAGAATTTCCAAAACTCCTGGTCATTGAGGAAAATAAAATAGTATCTGCGGATATGCTGTTGAGACGACAGTTTAAGAATGTAAGATGTACATTCAGTAGTTGTTTTCATTGTTAAATAAATTAAAGCAACAACAAGAAAAATTTAATTGGTATGTAGATGTTGCAAATTAGTAACTTCGCGTCTGTTACGTATCTTATGTGACGTCATTTGTAAATAAACAACTGTTTTGATTTTTTTCTTAAATTATTCTTCACCTTCCAAGCTATTTCCAAGCTTTTATTAAGATTTTTCAATTCAAAAGCATGCAATATATTAATGCATGGTTTAATTGTTTGTTAATGAAATGTTTACGCGGATGAAAGATGGGAATTTTATTCACATTTAGTTAATTTAGACTGTTTTTATATTGCAAAATGCATTTGGATGCATATATTATTTGTTACGCAAGCATAGTTGCTCGTGAAACAATCCACATTATCTATTTTACATAAAAATTAATCGAAGAATATGAAACATAAACAGATTTAATAACCATCCAATTAATTATTTTAATCTGCTTCCAATAATTAAAAATCTTCACTATGAACAAGTATTTAAATTGACATTGGCGCATGTTCACCGATAGAGGAGCATTTCCTAGTAATAACATTGCCAATAGAAACAAAAACAAAATCTACCGTAAAATGGTGTCAATAGAAACACTTTGGAACATTCAAAAGCTCTTACAATCAAATTCAACAAAAACAATATCACTTTAACAACTATTGAAAAAATCCGGTCTATGGTTGTACTAAACAATGGTGTATTTGCAAAAACAATAAAAGAAACAGTTTGTCCGATAATTTTGTTTTATGGTTGTTTCTATTTACACTAAAGTTGGGATCAATAGAAATACCGGTTTAAAAATCATGTATATTGCTATTAAACTCATTTTGGGGTGAAAAGAAACATAAAATCAATTTTTTTTTGGTTAATTTTCATTTGTTCGCATTGTTCGCTCAAATTAGAAACTTCCCAAAACATGATGCGGACTATATCAAATAAAAAAAAGCATCAAATTTTGAAAGATTTATTAAAAAATTTGCAAAACTCATTATAGACGTAGGCAAACAATCTTAGAACTATATAGTATTGTAAACATTAAGAATTTCTAGAAAAGAAAACATAGGAACTATTCCAAAAATCTAATTGCAAAAAAATTCTAGCAAAACAGTCTTATTGTTTCTTAATAAATCTTAAATTCAGAATAAAAATCTTTTTAGACTGATAAAAAAAATTAATGGAGTTTTATGGGAAAACAGAGCAACCTTTTCTGCCTTTCTTCAGGATTGACTGGTTCAATTTTTACCACAACTTTATTATAGCAAAAATATATCTGGAACAGGAGGAAACTCATACGAGTTGTTGACTTTTATTGAAGCCTCTGTTACGACAAAGTTTCCCTTAAAGTCATCAGGTTCATCACAGTTAGTTTCAGTTAGACAGTCTTCAGTTTTATTTAGGCACTTTGTGCATAATATTAAAACTTGTTAGCGTTTCCTTCAACTGGAAAACTGACGACCAACCATGTGTTGGTCTTAATATTTAATTTATATTTTATATTTTCTAAAGTCTTCCATTTCTTTGAATTCCCTTTGAAAATTTATCTTTGGTTTGGTTTTTTTTGGTCTCAAAAAATGACTGCCCAGAATCAATTTTTTTGTACTGCTAGGACCTAGGGTCGTTAATGTATTTTCGCGGCATCTAAAGCATAAAATAACAGTGAAGTATGCATCATAAATAGATTTTGTTGTAATTTTTTGTGGTCGTTTCTATTCACCCCATTTTAGTAGTTGAGGTGTGATTTTTTACAAAATAATTTTTTTCTCGGAAATGGAGTAAATTATTAACATGACCACTTAAGCAACATTAACAGTATACAATGGAAGTTCTTCAGCTAAAATATAAACAATCTTTCCTTTGCCTTCGTTGCCAAAACAAACAAAGTTTTCTAACCTATATTATGACCAGAAATTTTGATCTTTACTTTGAACTGTATAAAAGACTGTTTCCAACCTTTTTTTAATTTTTTTTTGTTAGTGTATAATTAGTTGCCGTCATTCTACATCATTTTCACGCAATCAAACCAAACTTTTCTTTATTAGTTTAAAAGTAAACAAATTATGAAAAACTTTCCTACTTTCTGTTTCTATTCACCCCATTCTATGGAGACACCTCCAAAAAACGAGGTCAAGTACGTCCTGTAAAATTAAACGAGCATTTAATTAAGTGAAATCCTAGTTTTTGTAGGCAATTAGGAGCGTGCTCAGAAAATAGTGACTCATTTGAGCATTTACTACGGTCATTTCAAGTTTATCTTTACTTGTGATATTTCTACTGCATATTAATGTCAACTTTTTGTTTTATTGTTAAATGCATATTTCTTTGGCCGTTTATTTTTTCTATAATAGGCACTCATGGTATATTGTTGAAATCGCCACTGCAAGCAAATGCAATGAAAATAAGTAGGTAAAACTAAGTCACTTCTGGAACAGCCACTCGATGTGGACACGCTGTATAAGCCAGGCGCTGCTAAGATGATGCTAGATGACGCCGTCGACGCCCTTTAGGTGCTAGATGGTGCTTTTGGACCGACCTGGTTTTGAGTTGGTTTTCAAATCCAGGTAGAGTGTTTTCAAAACCAGGTAGGCTGTTTTCAGAAGCAGCTCAAAACCAAGTAGGCTGTTTTCAAAACCAGGTCAAAACCAACTAAAACCAGCTCAAAACCAGGTTGGGGGTCAACAGCGCCATCTAGCATCATAAGGGAGTCAACAGCACCATATTAGCAGCTCCATCTCGGGGGTAAGGTACACATCTCTAGTGCCTGGCTTATACAGAATATCCACGTCGAGTGGCTGTTCCAGAAGTGACTTAGTTTACCTACTATTGGAGCTCTTATCATTTTAATAAAGATCTGTTTACAAGTTCGATGAAACAGTTCATCAAAACAGTCACTATATGTGACATCGGATACGAAAAGGTACCTATCGTTCGAAAACAAATTCGCGAAATAACGACCAAAGACATCTCAGCAAGGAATATTACTTGATATCGATGGGGTACATACTTGAGGAAGTTCTTCAAACTACTTCCGAACATTTTAATATTTGCGGCAAAGGGATAGTGAGGACAAAATTATTTGCCGATACAGAGAAATTAGATTAATCGACATTGTTATTACAATCGCTTGATGATTTAATGCCAGAAATAATTGAACCATCAAGGCTATCACTAGAACGGCAATGGTATCCCTACAGTCACGTTAGAAGTCTGGCGACAGATTATTCTAAAACATATATAGTAGCGCCAAAACCTACAGAAAAACTGCCTAAAAAGAGGAAAAGATACCAATTAATTTATTAATAAACATTAAGTAAACCATTTACATTTTTGTGTTGTCTTCTCTTAACATTTCCTTCATTTTAAGGATTAATTAAGATAAAAGTAAGGATGCTGCATGTATAGTTATTAATGAGATATTTTTTTTACTTCTTCAGAGAAAAGTTTAAACGTTCTATGCTGAGAAATGTCCCAACTGATTCACTAGAAAGTGCTGACTTATTGTGCAACATTTTTGAAAATTTGTTCCTTCGAAAAAGAAATCTTCTGTTATTACTATGTTCGACAATGATGGTAGTTGTATAACGGATTGTACAACCGATTGTTTCGTCTGTAGGGCGCTTTAATCTCCATTAAAAAAAATAATGAGTATCAGTCCAGATTGATAGAAGAAAGGCAAAACTTTATAAAACCTTGTGAATAGTACTACTGGTGATAGGATCGAATCCAATGAAATACATTTATATGAAAATGGTGTTTTACTAGGAGACCAAAAGGTGGCGGACATCGATGTTTTTAGTTTCAGTTGCGAAAGTTGAATTATTTCGTTGTTTCGGTAAACTCCCACCCTTTTTCTTCCAACAGTGATGGAGTTCACTGCGTTCTGGCAAAGAATATTGAAGAGATTATTTTTGAATCTCTATGTTATATGATTAATCTGTCATTTGGTAAGTAAAGAGTACCTGTTTTGAACGCTTAAACCTTGGTCACGACAGACATTTCTTTAAAAAGATCAAACAGATCCAATATCAGCAGGTTAATCAGACTGCTATCCGCGTTTTCGAAAATTTTTTAATGTCCAAATGAATACTAAATTGATTGGGTTTCTCTCAACTACGAGACTACTTGACTCTTTTCATGGCTTCGTTGCGAGTAGAGGGGAGGGAGAGGGTGATAAGGTATTGGTTGATTTTACCAATAAGATTATTTGTCCAATTGTATGTTTTCCATGCATTGTTTAAATATGGTATTAGAGGTCCTGTCCTTAAGCTATTTGAATCCTGTTTAACAAATCGTAGTCGTAGTGGTTACAGTTCGAATAGTTACTCCGCACTATCTGGTGTGCCACAAGGTTTGGTGTTAGAGCCAACCTTCTTTGTTGTATTTTTAAACGACTTGGGTCAGTTTTTGAAATGAGATGAGATGATATCATGTTCTAAGCATATACAGCTCATTGTACAGCAATTTTAGTCGCATTTACGATATGATAGGGTTCATTGGGGTAATTTCAGTGTTTGGCAGATAATTTTTCGTATTCAAAAGAGGGTGGTAAGAATAATGTTTGAGCTTAATTCAACCACCTCATGTAATAACACAGCAATTTAAATATTCAAAATAAACGAAAAAATTCATACACTCTACTATCATTATTTTCCATAAAAGGAAGCATATACACTATTTATAAATTTATTATTAAAATGAATCGTATTTCTAGATTTTACTTAAATCTAGCCGGAAATATGTGCTATCTTAGTTCACATGAATAGGAGGGGGATATCTTAGATTGAGTAATTAATGATTACGAACTGGGTTAAGTCAAAATACACAATTATTTCGATATGGAATGATACAAAGAACACTTTTATATTCGAAAACGCGATTAAATATTTATAATGCGGCTATAGGTTAGTCACCATATCATCAATACATGTTACTGAAATTTATTAGATAGGAAAAAAATCTCTAACGAATGTTTTTATTCTAAGTTAATGATTAACAAACAAATTATTATTAATTAATCTGAGTTTGGATCTGTTTATATATTTTTTATATGCTCTAGAATATTACCTGGGTGTGTATTCGTAGGAAATGCAATAAAATCGAAAGGTAATTAACTTCTAATATGATTTATAAATAATTCCATGCCTGAGGATATTTTGAAATCACTAATGAATCATTATATCTTAAATATTGACTTAATTTGGATTATTAAAAGAATAGTTTCCAAGGTTATATTTGATTCGATTTTAAACAGACTTTTATACGAGGTAAAGGGTTCAATTTGAAAAAATTAAAACATTCTGGATTGTGAGTTTGCATTACATCTTACCTAACACACTGTATACGATTTATTGTTGATTTAAAAAAAAAATTGCACCTTCATACTAATTTAAAATAATTTGCAGTGAACACATACGTCACAACGATATGAAAGGTGAACATATTATTAATTAAAACTTACAAAATGTGGTGATGTAGCTTCGTGCATTTACGTTACGATTGCGACGACAGTTTTCTTTTTATTGAAAATATTGCAATTAATTTTATCTACACATTTCAGTAATATTGTGGTTTCAAAATATTTTAGTTTTGTCTTTATCGTCAGATGTCACCAAGTTTGTTTCTGGAAATTGAAAATCGTTTATAACACGGTGCCTTCTCTAACTAGCTTACCACCACTTATCATAAATTACACACATTCCGCATAATTAAAGCAAATAGAATTAATGATATAATTGAGATATTTAACAGCAATTATCTACGAATAATTTATACTATGTAATAATACGGCTCCGTTAACAATGTGGTTTAAAGGGCAGACAGCAGAATAAACATACTTCACTTGGTCATCATCAATTCGTATAAAAAAAATATAAACAATTCTAAAGACTGCATATATATCAATGTATCAGAAATGAAACAATTTTTAATATGTACTGCTTAAATACGTCGACTTGTCTAGGATTCATTATAAAACTATATGTGCATATTTAAAAGCTTTAAAACGGATTGAATGCTATTTGCAACACTTATCAAAACTAATTCAGTTGCACTCACCATACTGCCGATCATAATATAAATAGATTTTGTTCGACTTGATTGCTTCCGGTTTTCTCGTATCGAGTTATTTGCTGTTTATGTTTCGATTAATTTGTTACCTCCAGTAAAGTTTTGTCTTTGATTCCGTACCCTTTTTATGAATTAATTCTGCAAGACGCTATAAGAAAAAACTTAGTAGATATTCTATGCCGATTCGAACACAGGCATTTCACGTGGATTGTATAAGTCGGACACAATACAAAATAACTCGCTAGCGGACTCGATGTATAAGGGCCCATCGTACTGGCCAAATAAACTGTTTTCAAAACCAGGTCTCTCCGCAGCAATCTTATACAGCGTGTCTAACATGGCTACGTATCAGCATAGAATACGTACGAAACTTTGACTATAAATAGAGCAGTACTTCTGGTCCAAAGCAATCATATGGCAACGTCTCGTTAGATCGGTACTCTGGTTGATTCGTTGTTGGGACTGATTAATATTATAAACCATGTAATGTTTTATAGCTCGAAAGACATTTACACTTTGCCTAGAGCTGTAGTGGACAGTTTTGACAAGCTAAAACAAACCACAAAAAAAAGTTTTTCTGCTAACCTAAATAAAGTTCAAATCAGTGATGGGCAAACTGATTGAGCAAAATAGGTTATCACAAAACAAACTTTTCCCAAATCTTTACTTTGAACTGTATAGAAGAAATGTCTATCAAATGCGTTTTGTTAGAAAAAGTTTAAAGATATTAATATTTGGGATATCTTTTTATTCACATTTTTTTCATGGTGGAGATACTTAGTGTATTTAATTCACAACCATTCTAACACAGTTGCAAGTTGGTGAAAAAATTGCGTTACATTCTACATCATTTTCACGCAATCAAACAATTAACCAAACTTTTGAGATGGTAGATCTCTTTATTAGGTTTTCTTTACTAAAGTTAAACAAATTATTCTGATCTCAGGTAGTTGTAAAAATTTCTCTTACTTTTCTGTTTCTATTTTGTTCATTTTATGTTGAGTACACAAATTCCACATTACATTGATGTTGATAGCTGAGATTTTAAATAAATCTAAACAAAAGTTTGGAACGAGGTCAAAATACGTCTGGATGTGATTATGGTCTATAAAACTAAAAAGCTTAAACGATATTGGACGATCATTTAAACTTAAGATTCAATATTCCTAAAACAACATTTATCGTAAATATAAACTGGAGATAATCTTAAAAACTTCTGGTCTTAAAAAGAAATGAAGAATCAACAATTGTTGAAGCTCTTGTAAAATAGTGACTCATATTGAGCATTTACTACATTTACTACGGTCATTTCAAGTTTATCTTTACTTGTGATATTTCTACTGCATGGTCTTAATATTTAATTTCTAAAGTCTTCCATTTCTTTGAATTCCCTTTGAAAATTTATCTTTGGTTTGGTTTTCTTTTTGGTCTCAAAAAATGACTGCATCAATTTTTTTACTGGCCTAGGTTTATTTTTTCTAAAGCATAAAATAACAGTGAAGTATGCATCATAAATAGATTTTATTGTAATTTTTTGTGGTCGTTTCTATTCATTTTAGTAGTTGAGGTGTGATTTTTTACAAAAATAATTTTTTTCTCGGAAATGGAGTAAATTATTAACATGACCACTTAAGCAACATTAACAGTATACAATGGAAGTTCTTCAGCTAAAATATAAACAATCTTTCCTTTGCCTTCGTTGCCAAAACAAACAAAGTTTTCTAACCTATATTATGACCAGAAATTTTGATCTTTAAGAACTGTATAAAAAGACTGTTTCAACCTTTTTTTAATTTTTTTTGTTAAAATAATTCTACATCATTTTCACGGTAAAAAACAAATTATGAAAAACTTTTCCTACTTTCTGTTTCTATTCTTCTGGAACACCCAAAAAACGAGGTCGATGTCCTGGACACGCCTGTTTTGTAGGCAATAAGCCAGAAAATAGCGCATTTACTACGGTCATTTCAAGTTTATCTTTACTTGTGATATTTCTACTGCATATTAATGTCAACTTTTGTTTTATTGTTAAATGCATATTTCTTTGGCCGTTTATTTTTTCTATAATAGGCACTCATGGTATATTGTTGAAATCGCCACTGCAAGCAATGCAATGTTTTCAACTCGATCCAGGCGCTGCTAAGATGGTGCTAGATGACGCCGTCGACGCCCTTTTCACCTGGTTTTGAGTTGGTTTTCAAATCCAGGTAGAGTGTTTTCAAAACCAGGTGGCTTTTTCAGAAGCAGCTCAAAACCAAGTAGGCTGTTTTCAAAACCAGGTCAAAAACCAACTAAAACCAGCTCAAAACCAGGTTGGGGTCAACAGCGCCATCTAGCATCATAAGGGAGTCAACAGCACCATATTAGCAGCTCCATCTCGGGGTAAGGTACACATCTCTAGTGCCTGGCTTATACAGAATATCCACGTCGAGTGGCTGTTCCAGAAGTGACTTAGTTACCTACTATTGGAGCTCTTATCATTTTAATAAAGATCTGTTTACAAGTTCGATGAAACAGTTCATCAAAACAGTCACTATATGTGACATCGGATACGAAAAGGTACCTATCGTTCGAAAACAAATTCGCGAAATAACGACCAAAGACATCTCAGCAAGGAATATTACTTGATATCGATGGGGTACATACTTGAGGAAGTTCTTCAAACTACTTCCGAACATTTTAATATTTGCGGCAAAGGGATAGTGAGGACAAAATTATTTGCCGATACAGAGAAATTAGATTAATCGACATTGTTATTACAATCGCTTGATGATTTAATGCCAGAAATAATTGAACCATCAAGGCTATCACTAGAACGGCAATGGTATCCCTACAGTCACGTTAGAAGTCTGGCGACAGATTATTCTAAAACATATATAGTAGCGCCAAAACCTACAGAAAAACTGCCTAAAAAGAGGAAAAGATACCAATTAATTTATTAATAAACATTAAGTAAACCATTTACATTTTTGTGTTGTCTTCTCTTAACATTTCCTTCATTTTAAGGATTAATTAAGATAAAAAGTAAGGATGCTGCATGTATAGTTATTAATGAGATATGTTTTTTTACTTCTCCAGAGAAAAGTTTAAACGTTCTATGCTGAGAAATGTCCCAACTGATTCACTAGAAAGTGCTGACTTATTGTGCAACATTTTTGAAAATTTGTTCCTTCGAAAAAGAAATCTTCTGTTATTACTATGTTCGACAATGATGGTAGTTGTATAACGGATTGTACAACCGTTTGTTTCGTCTGTAGGGCGCTTTAATCTCCATTAAAAAAAATAATGAGTATCAGTCCAGATTGATAGAAGAAAGGCAAAACTTTATGAAACATTGTGCGTAGTACTACTGGTGATAGGATCGAATCCAATGAAATACATTTATATGAAAATGGTGTTTTACTAGGAGACCAAAAGGTGGCGGACATCGATGTTTTTAGTTTCAGTTGCGAAAGTTGAATTATTTCGTTGTTTCGGTAAACTCCCACCCCCTTTTTCTTCCAACAGTGATGGAGTTCACTGCGTTTTGACAAAGAATATTGAAGAGATTATTTTTGAATCTCTATGTTATACGATTAATCTGTCATTTGGTAAGTAAAGAGTACCTGTTTTGAACGCTTGAACCTTGGTCACGACAGACATTTCTTTAAAAAAATCAAACAGATCCAATATCAGCAGGTTAATCAGACTGCTATCAGCGTTTTCGAAAATTTTTTAATGTCCAAATGAATACTAAATTGATTGGGTTTCCCTCGACTACGAGACTACTTGACTCCTTTCATGGCTTCGTTGCGAGTAGAGGGGAGGGAGAGGGTGATAAGGTATTGGTTGATTTTACCAATAAGATTATTTGTCCAATTGTATGTTTTCCATGCATTGTTTAAATATGGTATTAGAGGTCCTGTCCTTAAGCTATTTGAATCCTGTTTAACAAATCGTAGTCGTAGTGGTTACAGTTCGAATAGTTACTCCGCACTATCTGGTGTGCCACAAGGTTTGGTGTTAGAGCCAACCTTCTTTGTTGTATTTTTAAACGACTTGGGTCAGGTTTTGAAATGAGATGAGATGATATCCTGTTCTAAGCATATACAGCTCATTGTACAGCAATTTTAGTCGCATTTACGGTATGATATGGTTCATTGGGGTAATTTCAGTGTTTGGCAGATAATTTTTCGTATTCAAAAGAGGGTGGTAAGAATAATGTTTGAGCTTAATTCAACCACCTCATGTAATAACACAGCAATTTAAATATTCAAAATAAACGAAAAAATTCACCCTGTACATACACTTTACTATCATTATTTTCCATAAAAGGAAGCATATACACTATTTATAAATTTATTATTAAAATGAATCGTATTTCTAGATTTCACTTAAATCTAGCCGGAAATATGTGCTATCTTAGTTCACATGAATAGGAGGGGGATATCTTAGATTGAGTAATTAATGATTACGAACTGGGTTAAGTCAAAATACACAATTATTTCGATATGGAATGATACAAAGAACACTTTTATATTCGAAAACGCGATTAAATATTTATAATGCGGCTATAGGTTAGTCACCATATCATCAATACATGTTACTGAAATTTATTAGATAGGAAAAAAATCTCTAACGAATGTTTTTATTCTAAGTTAATGATTAACAAACAAATTATTATTAATTAATCTGAGTTTGGATCTGTTTATATACCTATTTTTTATATGCTCTAGAATATTACCTGGGTGTGTATTCGTAGGAAATGCAATAAAATCGAAAGGTAATTAACTTCTAATATGATTTATAAATAATTCCATGCCTGAGGATATTTTGAAATCACTAATGAATCATTATATCTTAAATATTGACTTAATTTGGATTATTAAAAGAATAGTTTCCAAGGTTATATTTGATTCGATTTTAAACAGACTTTTATACGAGGTAAAGGGTATCAATTTGAAAAAATTAAAACATTCTGGATTGTGAGTTTGCATTACATCTTACGTAACACACTGTATACGATTTATTGTTGATTTAAAAAATTTGCACCTTCATACTAATTTAAAATAATTTGCAGTGAACACATACGTCACAACGATATGAAAGGTGAACATATTATTAATATAATTACACGAACACTTACAAAATGTGATGATGTAGCTTCGTGCATTTACGTTACGATTGCGAGAGCGACAGTTTTCTTTTTTATTGAATGCAATATTGCAATCAATTTTATCTACACATTTCAGTAATATTGTGGTTTCAAAATATTTTAGTTTTGAAATTTTATCGTGAGGACAATGTCACCAAGTTTGTTTCTGGAAATTGAAAATCGTTTATAACACGGTGCCTTCTCCTAACTAGCTTACCACCACTTATCATGGAAATTACACACATAAAATCCGCATAATTAAAGCAAATAGAATTAATGATATAATTGAGATATTTAACAGCAATTATCTACGTACATATATGATGTATACTATGTAATAATACGGCTCCGTTAACAATGTGGTTTAAAGGGCAGACAGCAGAATAAACATACTTCACTTGAAATTGTCATCATCAATTCGTGTAAAAAAAATATAAACAATTCTAAAGACGTATGCATATATATCAATGTATCACTTGAAATGAAACAATTAGTACTAATATGGTAATATTTGCGAATTAAATACGTCGTCCTTGTCAATATATATGTATATGATTCATTATAAAACTATATGTGCATATTTAAAAGCTTTAAAACGGATTGAATGCTATTTGCAACACTTATCAAGGTGTCGTCTGCACACTAATTCAGCTTGCACTCACCATACTGCCGATATCATTAATATAAATAGCAACGGCCCCGGGAGTGAACCTTGTAGGACACCCAAATCGACTTGATTGCTTCCGGATCTTAACTCTCGTATCGAGTTATTTGCTGTTTATGTTTCGATTAATTTGGTACCTCCAGTAAAGTTTTGTCTTTGATTCCGTACGGTAATAAGCCTTTTTATGAATTAATTCTGCAAGACGCTATAAGAAAAAACTTAGTAGATATTCTATGCCGATTCGAACACAGGCATTTCACGTGGATACGCTGTATAAGTCGGACACAATACACGGCCACGCGATGACTCATCACTCGCTAGCGGACTCGATGTATAAGGGCCACATCGTACTGGCCACGTCAAAGCCAGATAAGCTGTTTTCAAAACCAGGTCTCTTCGCAGCACAAGAGGGCTCTTATACAGCGTGTCTACATCAAGTGGCTGTGTTCGTATCGGCATAGAATACCTACGAAACTTTAACTATAAGTAGAGCAGTACTTTTGGTCCAAAGCTTGAATCATATGGCAACGTCTCGTTAGATCGGTACTATGGTTGAGACATGATTAATAGCACAACATTATTTACAACTATGTAATGTTTTATAGCACAGCCATCGAAAGACATTTACATGCATAATTGGCATAGCTAGAGCTGTAGTGGGCAGTTTTGACAAGCTATACAACTTAGGAACCACAAAAAAAAGCAATTTTGTCTGCAAGAAAAGTTTTGTTCGAACGGCCAAGTAAAGTAAAGTTCAAATCAGTGATGGGCAACCTGATTGAGCAAAATAGGTTATCACGATACTAACAAAATCAACTTTTCCCAGAAGATCCTAGTACACGTTCAATTCTTGCCAAGAAATGCTGTTCATAGATCAGAAATGTCTATCATGAATCCGTTTTGTTAGAAAGAAGTTTAAAGTTTTAATATTTGGGATATCATTTTTATTCACATCATTCATCATTATCTGGTGGATGGTTAGACGTCTGACACGTTTATAGAGACATTCGCAACCATTCTAACACAGATAACAGAGTGGACAAGTTGGTGGAAAATTTGCTGTTACATTACCGTTTGGAAAATTAACAATAGTAGACATTGTGATGCAGCTTGTAGTGGTGCACATGGACCACAACAATTAACCAGCAAAGTGATGCCCAAATTTTGAGATGGTAGATTTCCTAACCATCTTAGCTCGACTACAGGTTTTCTTTTACTAAAGTTAAACTTTCAGGTCATCCATAATATCCTGATCTCAGGTAGTTGTAATACATTTCTCTTAACGCAATCACATGTGGTATACAAAATACTTGTTTTTAATTCTCGATAATTTTGTTCATTTTATGTTGAGTACTAAATCAAATTCCACATAATACATTGATGTTGATAGTTTCTTGAGATTTTAAATAAACCTAAACAGGCAAACACAAAAAATTGAAACTAGTTTGGAACGATGTCACAAATACAAGCCTGGATGTGATTATGGTCTAGAAAACCTGGAAAAAGCTCTAAAGAGCATATTGGACGATCGAATGTACTTTGGCCAAACTGCAATAAGATTCAATATTCCTAAAACAACATTGTATCGTAAATATAAACTGGAGATAATCTTAAAAACTTCTGGTCTTAAAAAGAAATGAAGAATCAACAATTGTTGAAGCTGTACTTGTAGCAGCTGGATATAGATACTTATTCATAGCAAATTAAAATTGGAAAGTATTTTTGTACAAAACTATTTAAGTCATGAAAGAAAACATGTCTTAAGGAGGTTGGGAAGACATCTAAACCCGAAAAGACGAGGAAAAAGAGTCTGTTTGGGTTTAGATGTCTTCCCAACCTCCTGAGACATGTTTTCTTCCATGATTTAAATAGTTTTGTACAAAATACTTCCAAAAGATACCCGAAAAGATCAATTCTCCTCGGCTTTTCAGGATTAGATGTCTTTCCAACTTCCTTAAGACATGTTTTCTCGCCAGCAAAACGCCCATTTCCAACACTTTCTTTTAGAAGTATTTTTGTACAAAACTATTTAAATTATGAAAGAAAATTTGTCTTAGGGAGGTTGGGAAGGCATTTAAATCCGAAAAGACGAGGAAAAGGAGTCTTTTCGGGTTTTTGAAGTCTTCCCAACCTCTCTAAGACATATTTTCTTTCATGATTTAAATAGTTTTGTACAAAAGTACTTCCCAAAGCAAGTGTCGGAAATGGGCGTTTTGCTAGTTAGGAAACATCTCTTAAGGAGGTTGGTAAAACATTTAAAGATCTGTTCCCAACTTCCCTAAGACGTATTTTCTTTCATGATTTAAATAGTTTTGTACAAAAATACGTCCAAAAGAAAGTGTCGGAAATGGGCGTTTTGGTAGCTAGGAAACATGTCTTAAGGAGGTTGGAAAAACATCTAAACCCGAAAAGACGAGGAAAAGGAGTCTTTTCGGGTTTAGATGTGTTCCCAACTTCCCTAAGACGTATTTTCTTTCATGATTTAAATAGTTTTGTACAAAAATACTTCCAAAAGAAAGTGCCAGAAATGGACGTTTTGGTAGCGAGAAAACATGTCTTAAGGAGGTTGGGAAAACATCTAAACCCAAATAGACGAGGAAAAGGAGTCTTTTCGGGTTTAGATCTGTTCGCAACCTCCCTAAAACATATTTTCTTTCATGGTTTAAAGAGTTTTGTAGAAAAACACTTCCAAAAGAAAGTGTCGGAAATGGGCGTTTTGGTAGCTACGAAACATCTCTTAAGAAGTTTGGAAAAAACATCTAAACCCGAAAAGACGAGGAAAAGGAGTCTTTTCGGGTTTAGATGTGTTCCCAACCTCCCTAATTAAGACATATTTTCTTTCACCATTTAAATAGTTTTGTACAAAAATACTTCCAAAAGAAAGTGTCGGAAATGGGCGGTTTGGTAGCTAGGAAATATGTCTTAAGGAGGTTAGGAAGACATCTAAACCGGAAAAGAGTCTTCTTTCACTTTCTTTTTTTTTAACTTGACTGTAAGCCTTTCATGATTTATGGAAGCATGGACTCAAAACAAGAGATCTGTTATCCAAGCACAACATTGTTTCAAATATCTTGTACATGCCACTTTAGCTGAAAAAGGCTTAATTATGGATAAGAGCAATATATGCGTTTGCTCTACGGATCTCCACCAAACTGTGTTTTTACAGAGTTTGGTTCACTCTGGTATTTTGGTGATACCTATTTTATGTCTTCATATAGTTTTGGCATAATGGATTTGTTGCAAGAGGTGCAAATAAATTAGTGTTTCTTGAGTTCTGAACCTTCTCAACAATAACTTTGCTAATAAAAGTATGTGGTAATCTGGTATGACAATTGTGAGGGTCAAAACAAAAATTAATACTTGTTGTTTGTCTTATTGTTTTTGAAGGACGGATATCTACATAAAAATAAAGGAAAATCCATCACATATTGAAACCTATCGTTTTCTGACATTGAACCTTGGCACCAAACAAGCGTATTAAACCAGGAAAGAAATTGAAATGAAAATAACATTTCTGAGAACAAGAAAACAAATAACTTTGCATGTTGTTCCAGTTTTTGAGTAACTTTGTGTACAAACAATTTTATCAAAAATTTCACTTCACTGGAAAGGCATTCCAGAAGAATAGAAATCAAGCACAAGTGTCCAAGAAAATGTACCTTCTGATTTTTTTTGTCCATTTGCTAAGACTTATTTTGACTTATTTTCCTAATAAATCGTTATTTTAACGAGTTGTGCACATTCTATCATTCTTTTTAATATATCAAAACGTTATTTTGACACTTACCAGAAATTATTAGAAATAATCTTTTAATTATATATCCAACAACAACAAATTATCTCAAATATCTAAATTGTTAAAAGATATTTTTTCAAATTAAAATTTTGAATGACAATCATATCCAATTTAATCAAGAATTATATCAGCGAATCAATGAAAAATATAAGCCTGCACTTACCAAGTTTCTTCTTCAGAATATCCCACATGTTGTTGCCGGAAAAACTTCACTAGTCGGAAACAAATATCTCATACCGCTCGGTGCACCACTTCAGTTTCAGGAACAGTACCTGTGCTTTCAAGAGCGTCGTTTTCTGAAAAGCCCGTACCGTGTAGTTTATAAAAGGCAATGCACACAATAGCGCACCTTGATGAAGGTATGTAATCACTCTCGTGTATTGTAGATACTTGAGCTGTACGATAGAGTATACAATATGTATAACGAGCTAGAGCTGCACGTTCCGTTGTTGAACAGGGAAATGTGTGGACTGATACTGATAATGCGCTGCTATACCGTTGATATATCTTTTCGCAAGTTCCCGAAACAAGATCATACTCCCGCTAAATCGTGTACTAGCCTTCATCCTGTATTGTTCTTTTTTTTTATTATTATGAATGATGGTATTTTATATTATTTATAATGAGATGTCTTTGGTACTGTGGAAATTACATCTTTTTTTTATACATATAAGGTGTCCGAACAAATCATAAGGATGTGGTATTAATGAGAACCTTACTGTAACTAATTTTGGTAATGTTAGGCGCACCATTCTCTACAGAGTATGGGTTAGAGTTCATAAAGTTCGTTTGTAAACTCGATTAAATTGCTTTCTGAAAAATATCATCGAAAGGTCAAGTTCGTTTTGGCAAAGTAAATATTCCTATGTAGTTGATTTACCTTTGATGTTACCAAACACTTTTTAAAAAGGAAACCTTTATCTCTTTGCATTCGCTCTGAGTTATGTAGTTTTGCATTCTCTTTGCGAAAACATAAAATTTCATAAAGGTTACATACACAGTCTACCCAAGATTGAACGAAACTGCTCTAAAAAATACAAAGCGTTTAATATTTTGATTTTTTTCTTGTTTATTAAAAATATTTTCCTTCTGAGTGAATACAGCACAATAAATTTTTCGAAACATTTTTTTATGCTGTTCGGTTAGAATGGCCTTTAATATGGCGGTCGAAGTCTTTTGGATGACTGGAATGGTACCGAAACTTTCAATTTGGGAAATAGCCAGAAGAATTTACTAGCCGGGCATTTTTCGAATTTTTAAACTCCGACGGATGTTCTAGATTGTAGTGGTTGACCTGAGCATTGTACCGAAGAAATTAGATCAGAAGATCAAAAAAATTCTGCACGAGCAAAAATCCTAACGGAAAAGACACCACTCTGTATCATGTCATAACTAAAGTTCAAGAAAAGATTAAAAAAATCGATGATAATCAAACAGACCTTTCTGATCACAACCCCCTCCTAATTAAAATTAATCATAACATTGACCGAAAAAACAACTACATATATGAGCAAATCTTGAAAGCAGACTACAACCAAATTTCTAACGAAATATTGAACTGGACACAACAAAAATAAGACCTAAAGAAGAAAATTCAAGACATTGTAGAAGAAAACCAAAAAACATAAAAATAAAAAGACAAAACTTTTACTGGATCAATGAAAATATTGTAACGGAAATAAAAAAACGAAATAGGCTTTAAAAAGCAAAAGAAGCACCCAAGCAATGAAAACTACCTAGCAAAACATAAAAATCAGAAGGAATATACAAGTCAATTAATAAAAAATACTAAAACCCAATATTGGCAAAATTTAATGCAATAATATCAAATGAATCAATATATTAAATGAATAAAAATAATAAAGCTCCTGGTTTTGATAAAATCGCAAACAATATAATCAAACAAAACGCAAATAAACTAGCACCTATTTTAATTGTACTAATAAATAAAACACTACAGAAAGGAATATACCCAGACTATCTCAAGACCAGCAAAATAGTACCCATTCATAAGAAAGGTAATACACAGGAACTGCAAAATTATAGACCCATTTCTTTACTATCGACAATGAACAAAATTTTGAAAAAGATTATACAAAAACAAATAATGAAACATGTACAAATGCACACATCATAAATTACGGATAATATGCATTCTAGGCAAGATCCAGTACAGTGTTAGCAGCATATGACTTGACTAACGAAAACAGTGGTTTTTATAGACATGAAAACGGCCTTCGACACGATATCTAAGGAGAAATTAATAGAGAAACTACAATTATATGGATTTCAAAATAAAGAGCTGAACATGATGAAGACATATATTTACAACAGAAAATAAATGACAAGACCAATTTTATACACCCTATATACGCAGATGATACATGTGTACTATATTCCAGTCATAATACCAAACACATGGAACAAAACATAAATGAAGACCTGAAAATTCTAGAAGGATGGTGTTTTAACAACTTTTTTTTTTAATGTGTGATGGGTGCTTAGTTGCAGTGACTCCGTAAGCTGTATTACTTGTCTGGCTATCACTGCAACTCTTGCGGTGTAGTTTAGTGTGTGTAAGTTGTGTTTAAATGGCTTTGTGACAGCATCATATCGCCTTTTATGATGCCGCGCTGTTAATCACTTTGCTCCCAACAGCGAATGGCAAGTCGATCCGGGATTAAACTCTCTGAAAAAATGTCACCGTCCCTCCAGAGAATTGAACGCCGGCACCTATCGTCCTCTCACAACAATAGTCAGCCGCCTAACCACTGCGGCCATCGACCCGTTTACTTACCATAAATGAAAAGAAAATAAAATATATGATATATAGCAATAAAAGAGAAAAAGAAAAAATAACAATAAAATTAAAAAATCAAAAACTAGAAGAAGTAAAAGAAACAACATATTTGGGAGTGAAAATTCAGAACACCATGAATTGGGATAGACATATATATAAAACAATAGAGCAAAATACCAAAACTATTACTGCACTGAATAAAATAAAACGGATGATCCCAAACACAGAAAATCTATGTACCACACTCTTATCACATCAAGAAACACCAAAAAAGAAAAGAAAAAACAAAAGAGCTCAACATACACCAGTTAATATAACTAAATAGTATATGTACTTACTCTCCACAAAATACAAAACAATGCAATTAAATTAAGAATACAACTAGTGACAAACAAAGACACACACAACTACAAAACTAGAAGAGTCTCACATATAAGGACCGAAAAATACGCAGACCAAACATACCCACAATCTTTGACAACATCGGCAATAAATTACTACAATAGGACTTGTTGCTTCAAAATAGTTTGAGTCAACAATGTGACCAGGAATATATTCGCTTAACTGACATCTGTATAAAACAGAACATTTTTCAATTCAACGGGGGTTTTTATGAACAGCTGGAAGGAACGGCAATAGGTAACTCCTTGTCGCCCTTTTTGGTTAACCTTTTCATGAGCCGTTTTGAAAAGGACTTAGAATCTGAGAGCGAATACTTTCCTAGGGTTTGGTTGAGGTATGTGGATGATATTTTCGCTATATTTGACACTAAAAAATGTAATATTGACGATTTTCTCAATAGATTAAATAATCGGTTCGAAACCATAAAGTTCACTTGTGAAAGAGAAGAAAACGGTCAGCTACCCTTTCTAGATACTTTAGTAATTAGAAATAACAATAGATTAGAGTTTGACGTGTATAGAAAGGAAACCAGTACACTTCGCTACATTCCTTCAGACTCCCATCTTTGTGTTCAACGCAAAATGGCAAGCCTGAATTTTTTGGTCCACCGACTTCTCACTTTTCCCTTGAACAAGGCGAGGTATGAGAAAGAGCTTAAAATTATAAAAGATGCGGCCAAGTGTAATGGTTTCCAGCCTCAGCATATCTATAAGTTAATTAGGAAGTTTAATTATAAGAAAACTGTGAAAGAATCTACGACTTTTCGAGAGGATGTTAAAGCTTCACCCGTCGTGACCCTCCCTTACGCTCCCTTTATCACTAAAGGTTTGAGTAAAATCTTCAAAGAGCTAGATCTCAGAATAGTTTACAGTTCTGGGACTAGTTTACGAAGTCTCATCGGTAACCCTAAAGATAAAATACAACCTCTAGAAAAGTCAGGTATTTACGAAATCAATTGTAAAGATTGTAATCAAAAATACATTGGCCAAACCAGGAGAGCAGTCTCAACTAGATTCAAAGAGCATATGGCTCATCTTAGATTTAATAGAATTGAGAAATCGAGCGTTGCCCAACACATTTTTGAAACAGATCACAACATCGATCATACGAATGTTAAATTAATTAGACAAATAAACAATTGTAAGTTTCTAAATGTTTTCGAAAGTTTAGAAATATATACAAATAAGTCATGTGTAATGAACTGTGACAATGGACCTATACCGTATTCGTCATTGTTTTCGTTAATCGGAAATTAATGATGCGTATCGGATTGACCGTGCATAACATTTAGGTTACCTGTTTTTGTAGATTTTATTTTAATTTAGTTTTATTATCGCCTTGATAATGACAGCATCGCTGTTGAAACGCGTCGGTGTTTTAGTTAAAACTTGTTTGGTGTTCAGTGGGTTAAAGTGTTTAGTGTTCTACTACAATAGAATACTTTTAGAAACTTTTTAAATTAAAAATAAATCAGCTACTAAGAGAATTAAAACAAAATACAACTAATGAATAATCACAAATAATATAACCGAAATGGACAAAATAAAAACAAGCAAGAGGCCCTCAATACCATTAGGTTGAGACTGAAGTTCCTAAGGTGAAGATGAGGGATGAAGATGAATATGTATAAGCCGTTCGTTAGAAGTTTTCGTTGTTAGAAAAAACTTAAAATTCTGAAATTTTGGATTCCAGGGTTATTCAAGATTCTCTTTCATTCTAAATATCTTCAAGATCATACTAGTCGCCATTAACTTTCTTATTTTAAATGGAACATCCTGTATATTATTTCATCTTTGGATTCCTGAGAAAATTTCATAGTGGGTTTCATCAGGTTTCTCTATACCTATTTTCAATTTTTTCTTAGATATGTATCTTGATTTTTTTGAAAATTTTGACATATGTAGCCCTGTTTTGAGCATTGCGCCCTTGGTGGAAAACGCTTCTGGGATAGATGCAAGCACTGGAATGATACGAATGCCATATTGACAACTAATTTACCGCATACAGGGTATCCAAAATTTAATGACCAACTACATTATTTTAAAAGTTGAAAAAGTTCGTTTTTTCAAACAGGACATCCTGTATTTTATTGGATGGTCGGATGTGGAATTTGATTTGTTATAACATTCCCTATACCTATTTCCATTGGTTTTCTTGTTAATCCATATTTTTTGTTTTAATGTGGTTTTTTGGCAGAAACCGAAACATCGCTTGCCTTTCGAAGCCAAATAAACATCAATGAAACGGTAAAAAATGTACTTTAATTAGAACATGACATTAGTACATAACATTTAGAACTAAATATAAAATAAAAACAAAAAATTGGAAAGAGAATGTAAAATTACAATAATTGTTCTATATGACCTCCATTTTGGTTCAAACACTGAATAACTCTGCCATATACTCCTCGCGAAACAGATCTCCGAAGTTCGTCTGGACTTATATTAGTATTAAAGGCATGGTGAACACGGTTCAATAATTTCTCTCTAATTTGTACCGGCCTAGAGTACACTAGTTCTTTTATACGACCCCAGAGGTAAAAATCCAAGATGGTCAAATCGGGTGATCTGGGTGGCCAGTTCGAAGGTCCCCACGGGCCAATCCACCGATCCTCGAATATCAGTGACAATTGCCGGTGTACAGCTATAGTGGAATGTGCTGGAGCACCATCAAGGTGATACCAACTGTTTGTTCTATCACGTGGAGGTAAGGCATTTAGAAAATCACTAACAAACCCTCTCAGTATCTCCAGATATTTAGCCGCATTTAAATTTTCATTGTACACTTGATAAGCCACTCTGTTGTCCATGATTAAACAAAAAACATTGAAACTAAAGCGGTCTTGGTGATTATGTTCCCTAATAACATGTGGACTATCTTGTGACCAGTATTTTGGCAGTATTTGCCTGCTAAATTTCGATTCATCAATCCACACAATCTGATGAAGAAATCCCAGATCTTCGGTCATTTTCAAAATCATAAATTCGTAAACGTCGACACGTCTTGCCTTATCACCAAGACGTAATCCGTGAACAGTTATCTCACAAAAAGGATGTATTCCATGTTTTTTTAATATTCTGTGGATTGATGTTTTTGAAATACCCAAATCCAGCGCTGCTGTCGAAATTGAACTCCGCGGATAAGCTTGAAAAAACGCCAACACATTCACCACGTTATCTTCATTATCAGTTACGGGCTTTAGGTAATTTTGAGTTGCCCTTACGTTTCCAGTTGCTATAAAGCGAGTTTCCGGGAGTCATTGTTGGTAGGTCCGGATATCGTTCATTAAATAGTCTGCATGTTCGTCGAACAATTCGTCCACATTCACCGTGCGTGTAAAACAAGTTTAACAAATCATTATTGGAATATTCTTCAACATCCTCCTTTATAAACTGTACTTAAGCAAGTTAACCAAATCCCTAGGACTGTAAGTAGATACCTCACGAATCTGTACGATGATACTGCTTTGACATTAAATCAACATTGAAGTTTGATCACCTTTTGATAAAAAATATGGATTAACAAGAAAACCACTGGAAATAGGTATAGGAAATGTTATAGCAAATCGATGCAGAATCAAATTGCGCATCCGACTATCCAATAAAATACAGGGTGTCCCATTTGAAAAAACGAACTTTTTCAGCTTTTAAAATAATGTAATTGGTCATTAAATTTTGGATACCCTGTATGCGATAAATCAGTTGTCAATATGGCATTCGAAAGTATCATTCCTGTGCTTCCGTCTATCCCAGAAGCGCTTTCCACCAATCGAAATTGATTAAAGGGCGCAATGCTCAAAACAGGGCTACATCTGTCAAAATTTTCAAAAAAATCAAGATATCTAAGAAAAAATTGAAAATATGTATAAGGAAACCTGATAAAACCCACTATGAAATTTTGTCAGGAATTCAAAAATGAAATAATATACCGGGTGTTCCACTTAAAATAAGGAAGTTAATGGCGACTTCCGGTATAACCGGAAGTAGTATGATCTTGAAAATATTTTAAAATGAAAGAGAATCTTGAATAATCTTGGAATCCAAAATTTCAGAATTCTAAGTTTTTTCTAATTACGAAAACTTCTAACGAACGGCTCTTGTGGAATACCCTGTATACATATGTATGTATATGAATAATGGCGGAGATATTGCGAAAAAACCAAAATTTACTAGCTGGGCATTTTTCGAATTTTTAAACTCCGTCGGGTGTTACACATTGCTCTGATAGTCTTTAAAACGTGGCCCCTGTAGCCCTCAGTCAAATTCCAAAAAGGTTTGTCGAAATTCCTTACCGTTGAATTGTAATCATCCATCTCATCTTGGTTGCAGCAGCCTGTATACATATATACAAGAAAAGAATTAATTCGAATGTCTTTCTAAAATAATCATGTTTATCTATGTCTGTAGCATTTCTGAATCTACAAATGCAACGACCACAACATATTTTTCAATCGATTCGATTTTGCATTTTACTTTCGCTATAAGGTGCCGGAAAAGTGATTAAATTACACGATATATATTTTATCGGTTATATAACTTTCGAAATATCTCAATAGGTTATTGGTCTACACATGTACTACATATTACACGAGTAAAATTGTATTATAGCATTTTTATTATTTTATGGAAATACATATATCAATTCAGAAAGATTTGTTCATCGATATTACACAAATTGTTCCTTCCATGCATGTTATTTCAAAACTAATAGTATATTAACCGTTTTACGAGGTTTAAAACTTATATAATAAGTCCCATTTACGTGAAAAACTTTTCACTTTTCTACATCAGGTAGATATATTTTAACGCTCTATTTAATGAGAATAATGTGCTTTGAAAGTATAATCAAATTACTTTATCTAAACGCGGTGTAACATAATAGCGACGCTGGCTGATGCTTCTTCTTCCGATGAAAATTCGCACTCAAGGAATACCAACTGATCGATAATAAATTAATGCAATTAAAGCATTTAATCCGTGTAATCCGATTATTCCGTTGTGGCATCATCTGTTTCGTGCAAACTCATTAATTACTCATTGTTGGTATATAGTTGTGTGAAGTTATTCGTATGTCGCTGATAATTTTCTAAAACGTTTGTTGTGTCATACAGGTAAAAGTAATTGTTTCTTCACGCTTCTCGTCCCGTGAAGATGAATGACTTGCACGAAATGACAGTGTTGCGTTCATATAAAATTCCTTTTTTTTCTCTTGTATATAATCCGAAGATGAGAAAATAATTGTGTATGATTACATTTTATGAAAGGATTTGACATTATTTGCAATTTTACGTAAAACAAACACGTTTTGAAATCTTTGTCGCGTGGGACACCTTTAATATGCTGGTATACTGCCGGAAGATTTTGTAATATAAAGTTTCAACAAGCAACGAGTAGAAGATAAAATAAAATAAATAAAATTAAAATAACCCTACTCACTTAGGTAACATAGGTATCGCTGTTAATTAAAAGATCCGAGTGACAGTGAGTCATCATTTATTATTTATTGTGACAGTAAACATAAATTAAGTCAATTTAGCGTATTTATTTTTTCATGTTACATTAAAATACTCTTAAAAGTATGTTCATTCTTTGAATATCTTTTTACTCTAATAAAACAACGAATCTGGCTACAGCATGGTGGCAACCTTGGCGAATAATAATCAAAATTATACGAACAAAATTGATTGGATATTCATGTTCTCTGTAATTTTCCGTTTCTCTTCCAAGGCTGGACAAAACTTGTTTAGCCCTGGCCTTAGGCCTCTTGGCCAATACCCTCCGGACATTTACCCTTGGTGGTGGACGATCGGATACAAGGCCAGTCAGCTCACTCATAAGTATCTCGTATCTTTCAACCCTTTCAATCGTTTTAGAATGATAGCTGGATCCAAAAATTCTTTATGGATGGGACTGTAGGATTGACTTTTTGCCATGCTCGATAATGACAAGGAACCATAATATGTTAATATCGGTCTCAGGAATGAAAGATAGATGAGCAGCTTGATCCTCCTACGACATAGAAGGGGGATTACAATTGACTTGGCACTGTTAAATTTTGAAATCGTTCTATCTACGTATTGTCGAAAAGTATCCCGAGGTATCTGACTGAAGGGCTCCAGAGAAGCTTGATTCTTCAATGGAGTACCACCACCAAGTGCTTGCGATTCATTCTGGACCAAATGCTGACTTGGAAATCACATGCCCAGCACTTGAAGGAGAGATTCGTCACCACCAGGAACATGCTGGTCCCACTTCAGGGAAAGCAAGCTCAACCTGCAAAACAAACTTTTGTTATACAGGGTGTAACAATAGTGCGATATTCTTCCAGATCTCATCATATATAGGGTGTTCCATTTAAAAATGTAAAGTTACTGGTGGTTACGGGCAAACTAAACACCCTGTATATCGTAGAATAATTTTACAATATAAATTTCATAAAACTAAACAACTTTTGTATTTAAATATTTGCTGTATTTTGCATAAGAAAGGAGATATGGAAGAATATCGCACTATTGTTACACCCTGTATAAGAACTAGATTTTAATATCTTCTGAATTTCCGACAATGTGGAAGACCTCTCGAGTATGTCCAGTATCGAAAGGTGGTAGTGCAGAGGATGTCCATAATTACAGACCTATTTCTATTTTATGTAACTTTGCCAATGTATTTGAAGCAATTCTATGCAGCCATATTCAGAGATCTGCAAAATCCATTATTTCACCAACTCAGCACGGTTTTATGAGTATGCGTTCTGCGGTAACAAATTTGAGTTGCTTCGCACAATGTGTCAGAGAGTTTGGATAAACTGGGGCAAGTGGATGCAATATACACGGATTTCCAGAAAGCTTTTGACCAAGTTGACCACCATATACTGTTATATACTGATAAAGTAATGCACATACGAGGGAGCGTTTTTATATTCGCGGAATGAGCGGGTTGTAGGGGAGTGATTAGGCACATTGGGGGCGTGGCCTATGCAGCGACTCATAGTTAGTATAAATACGAAGTTTCATTGTTATTAGACAGTTAGTCTTTGAGCTATCGTCAACCAAGTAACATAATCAGGAGTGAAAAGTGAAATATGGAAAAAATCGAATATCGTGCCGTTATAAAGTTCCTTACCAGGCAAGGAAAATCAGTCGCGACCATAATGAATGAGATGTCATTGGTTTACGGCGACTCTTGTCCAGGAAAAACCATGGTGTACAAGTGGCATAGTTTATTTAAACAAGGAAGGGAATCTCTTGAAGACGACCCGAGGCCGGGCAGGAGCATTGAGGTGACCACGCCAGCACTTATCCAAAAAGTTGAAAAAATTGTACTCGAAGATGCTCGACTAAAGAAGAAACAACTCGCAGAAATGGTTGGAGTATCCGATACAACAATTTTTGAAATCTTACATGATCATCTCGGCATGTCTAAGGTCAGCGCAAGATGGGTGCCGAGAATGCTCACGCCGCCGCAGAAACAACAGCGCGTAGAGTGTTCGCGTGCATTTTTGGACCTCTGTAATGCAGACAAGGATGGTGTATTGACTCGAATTGTTACTGGAGACGAAACTTGGGTTCATCATTATGAACCTGAGTCCAAACAAGACTCCATGCAGTGGCATAAAAAAGGCATAGCACCTCCCAAGAAATTTAAAGTGTCACAATCAGCTGGGAAACTCATGGCAACGGTATTTTGGGACTCGGACGGAATATTGTTGATTGATTATAAAGATAAAGGTGTTTCTATAACCGGAGAATATTACGCTTCAATATTAGAGCGACTAAAAGAAGCCATTAAAGAGAAAAGACGGGGAAAATTGACGAAAGATGTGCTGCTTTTGCACGACAACGCGCCCGTCCACAAGAGCCGCGTTGCGTTAGCTGCCCTGCATAAGGTGGGCTTCGAAATTGTGAATCACCTACCCTACAACCCAGACCTGGCCCCGAGTGATTATTACCTGTTTCCGAAAATGAAAAAAGGGCTGCGGGGTAAAAAATTTACTGCAGATGATGAAGTCAAGGAGGCAGTTTCGGCGTATTTTGCAGATAAAGAGAAATCATTTTTTATGAGGGTATAAATAAATTAATTGGAAGATGCGAAAAATGTATCCGTCTTGCAGGTGAATATATTGAAAAAGAAAAATAATTTGGTTTTTTTATTTCCACCCCTTATCCCCCGTTCCGCGAATATAAAAACGCCCCCTTGTAATTCATAAAACGTACAATGTTCATTTTTGAAAAAAATGCAAAAACACGTCAAACAGTTTATTTTATCCCACGTCTTTTAACATAAGTCAAATTTGTCAAAGTTATCAATATTTTTTTTAATAGGAAACTAGGTTTTTTGACATTATTTGATAAAGCTTGTTTTTCTGCATTATAAAAAAATAATAAGAAAAAATAACGCGAAAATTAATAAAAAACGAAATAAACTTAATTTTAGTAATAACTTAAATTAACTACACAGTGCATTAAACCAAAACTATTTCTTACAGGAATTGTTCACACTGTGTGCCCCGTTCACTATCTGACATAAGCCAAGATGATGGTAGACCTGATTTACAGAGTTTTGGATCATCTGCGGAGTTATACGAGTCATTTCATGTCAAATTCGTTCCATTAAGGGTGGGTTTATCAATGTGAGGATAAAAGTGTTAGTTGAGTAACTGACGGATATTGCTAACTGGCAGATAAAATTTAGCAACTATCTTGCAGATAACTTCTATTTAACACTCAATAATAAAATTTTATCTGCAAGTTTATTTATCCTCACATTGATAAACCTATCCTCAGTCTTCTAAATTGTCTGGTCGGTTAACGTAGACCCGACTTTTTAAATGTCCCCACATATAAAAATCAAGGGGGGGGGGGAATCAGGTGACCTAGGTGGCCACTCCATTGGTCCACGTCTTCCAATCCATCTTCCTTCAAACTGGTTATCCAGAAACCTTAAAACCATTAAGACCATAATGTGGTGGTGCACCATCTTGTTGGAACCAAATACTGGGATCCAAGCACTGCCATACGAAGATGTTAAATTCCCACGAAAGAAATAAGGACCAGTAGATCTTCCCCTGACGATTCCTATCCAAACATTAATTTTTTGGGGGCGCTCGCTGTGTTTTGTCTGAATCTTGTGGGGATTTTCCCCAAGCCCAATAGCGACAATTGTGTCGATTTACTGTACCACTTAAATAAAACGTTGCCTCGTCTGAAAATACTATACTATCAAGCAAATTTGGATTTTCTTCACAATGCGTCATGAAAATTTCATAAAATTCCAAACGTCTGTCCGGGTCATCTTCAGAGAGTTCGTGAACAAGTTGAACTTTGTACGGGTGCAGTTTTTCTTTTTTTTTTTAAACTTTACTACAAACGACTAACTAACAGTTTGTTGTAAGGCAATTTCTGTTGTAGTTGCGTGAGGGTTGTCTTCTAATGACAGGAAAATATCTAACTTTGCATCGCCGCTTGTTTCCGATCTTCCAGATTTTGGAGCATCCCTCACGCTTCCCGTTTCATTAAATTTTGCAACAATTATGCTTACTGTGCTTCTAGCAATAACTTTCAAAATGTGTTTAGTTAAATAAAGCACATGCTTCTTCATGACTTCGAAATCTATTTTCGTAATCTACCATCATTAGAATTTCTATCCTTTCTCTTTCCGTTAAAGGAGCCATCATAATCAAAATGGTATGACGCTAATTGTATAAAACTGACACTGACAAACAGTTGTTTTATTAAAACAATTGAAAAAATGGATAAAAACAGATGTTCTTACTATTTGGGTAACTTTAAGTTTTAATTCTTTTAATATTTAGTTTTTTTTCATAATTTCAAAATTAAGTTTATTTTGTTGTTTATTAATTCGCTCAGATTTTTTCTTATGTGATCCCTATTTCAATTATTTGTTTATAATGCAGAAAAACAAGCTTTATCCAATAATGTAAAAAAACCTAGCTTCCTATTTTAAAAAAATATTGATGACGTCATAACTTTGACAAATTTGACGTTTTATTTTTTCGACTTATGTTAAAAGACGCGGAATAAAATAAACTGTTTGATATGGTTTTGTTTTTTTTTTTTCAAAAATTACTTTATCATTTTTTTATGGGTTATTACATAGTTATTCACTCTTCTATTACTTAGCATTAGTTAGTATTTTATAAATGTTGTAGTATTGTATTGTATTCCTATTTTTTTTTTTTTTGCCAGGGGAAATGCATAATGCACGCCAAGTGCTTGGGTCAATCGCACATTGCTGTGTGGGACTCGCACCCACTAAAACCCCTCTTATGCCCTCTGTAGTACCCGCAACTATTGGTGATATGACATCAGGTACTACCGGCAGGTCTATAGATTCCTATGATCTTGTACTTCTCCCTATCCTAGGTTGCAGCAGCAGTTACTGTTCTCTGTCTGGCTCGTTCATCGGTCTCTTTTCTCGACATTATATCCCTCGCCATGTTATGTATCGTTTCCCATTGAGTCCTACTTTCCAACATCAAGGGAATCATTGTCTCTGGTGTTATCCTGCAGCCCACTACGCCTTCTGCCCTCCCTCGACATAGATCCCATCGGTTACAGTCGAATACAGTATGCTCCACCGTGTCGACCTCTCCACAATAGAAGCACTCATCGCTACTGTCCTTGTTGATACGTTTGGCGAATGCGCGGTATGATCCATGTCAAGTCAGAACTTGTGTCAAGAAGTAGTCGCCACGGCGGTGTCCACATGGCAGCCATCCAGCGACATGACTAATCAGCCGCTTCATCCATTGTGCCTTCTCATTCTCCTTTTCCCATTTCTTTTGCCAGTCATCTAGTGTTACTACCCTAACTCGTTTTCTTACGATCTTGTAGTCTTCGTGTCTGTTTTCATAGACATACGCCCTTTCTTTGACCAGAAGTTCTATCGGGATCATTCCAGCGATCACCTGCAACGCCGCTAGGGAAACTGTTCTATAGGAGGACGCCACGCGGAGAAGCATATTCCTTTGCGATCTTTCCAAGAGTTTTCGATACTTCTGTATGTCCACCACTTTACACCATATCGGGGATCCATATAGTAGCATGTTATGGACCGCACTACAAAGTACTGCCCTCTTTCCACTGCTAGGGCCTTTCACATTTGGCATCAGTCTGGTGAGCATGGCCATTTTCTTTTCGGCGTTGTTGGTTGTACACGTGTGCCCCAAACGACCCCTTTCGTCCAGCACCACACCCAGGTAAGTCACTGTTTTTACAGGTTTAAATTTCACTCCAGCAAAGGTGAAGTTCACGTGGTCCCTTTTCCTCTTTCCCTTCAGCAATAATGCCTCCGTCTTGCTCAGTGCAAGCTCCAGCCGATGATCATTCATCCATGTCGCTATTAATCCCAGGCAAGTGTTCGTGTTTCGCATCAGTGTAAATTCATCTGTTGCCCCCACCACCAAAGCTAAATCATCAGCGAAAGCAACACACATGGCATCCGCCGTCAGGTCTAACTCCAATACCCCATCGTAGAGGACGTTCCAAAGCACTGGCCCCAATACAGACCCCTGAGGCACACCTGCACTAACTTGAACTGCTTCGTTTGATCCAATGTGTATCTTCCTACCAGCAAGGTAGTTACATATAAAGCCAACTAGATACGTAGATATATTCTTCTTTTTTAACTCCCTGATTATCAACCTATGGCAGGCGGTATTGAAGGCATTTCTGACGTCTATAGTGACTAGGACACACCACTTTCCTTTATATTCGTTGGCAGCTTGTATGACAGTTTCAATGGCCTGAATCGTAGACTTATTGGGTCGAAATCGAAACTGGTGTTTCGCTGCCAATTCGGTTAGCAGCCTGTTTCTAATCAATACCTCTAGGAACTTACTTAGTGTATTGAGTAGGGACAAGGGTCGATAAGAGCTCGATACTTCAGGTGGTTTACCGCTTTTCAGTATAAGGACTACTTTTGCCACCTTCCACTCATCGGAATCATTGTATTCCTATTAATGGTGAATAAATTATTATTATTATTATTATTATTATTAGGATACAGAAATTGGAGTACCGTCTACAAAAATGCGTAAAAAAAGTTGACGATTATGTAGAAAAATAGAGCAAAGTTTCGCCTATGTACTTGTAAAATTGATGGGAACCTTATCTCTGAATAGACCCTCGTACCATTTGCTTTTACAGATTTTTTCCAAAAAGTTGCAGTTGCTTTCAGTTTCAGTTGCTGCAAACTCCTATTTATACCAAGCGTACTGCGAGGTTTTTAGAAGCCTTCTTGTTTATTTATTACTTAAGAAATGCCTTCAACTGCGAACTCCCTACATCTCCTTCTCATACATCTAGTATAAAAGATGCAATAATAACACTCGGTATATACATAGATCATAAACTAAACAGGAAATCTCCAATTTCGACAAAACTAGCAGTTATTAAAAAATAAATATGTAAATTGTGGAAATTGGTCTAAACTATTTATGATATAGATAAAAAGCCAAGGCCGCAGTAAAAATTTTTTTTACAAATTAATAAAAAAAAACACCTTGACTTTTATTTTACTACCTACCCTACTAATTGGCTTTAAATTAAAATAAAGGAAACAATAGCTATAAACTAAACCTGCCGATAGGAAGAACAAGTCCTTGATATTTAATTTGCTCAGATTGCTGACATTGCTTCTGATCTGTTCCCTTTTCCGTAAATAGGCAGTTCATTCATATTGAATATTTACATCTTAATTACAATTCTACATGATGGAAGGTTAGGCAGTAACACTGACCTGCAAAAAAAGGTGAAGCATGTTTATAAATATGTACACGTATACATACATCGAATTGTGTTTTGCTTGCGAAAAAGGAAATTGGCGTTCGTATTTTTAACCTCGAGCATCAATGTTTTATAATATACAGATCCAGATCTGGTTGTGAAATCAATTCTCGTTATTTTTAGTTTTACTTGAAAGCAATAAATCATATTACGTTAATATTAATTAAACGAGAATCACAAAACCACCTAATCAATATTGTATTGTAAGGAGGCAATCTGGGACAAGTAAATGTAAAACCACAATGTACAACATATCGTTGCAACATCGAAGGGTAAACCACATTATTTCCTCTTATATAATGGACTAATAATCTATTGCGGAGATCGTATAACCGAAATGCATTCATTACAACATTCAATTTCTAATCCAGTCGAATTTCGCGCAAACCAGATTCGCGAATGAAATTCAATAAAATAAATTTAATATTTAATTAATAATAATGGTTAGTTAATATATCACGACATCAAAATTTACCGAATATCCGCGTTGAACTTGAAAATCAAGGTACTTCCCATTATTTACTAATTTCTCCGATTATCTACTTTACAAAGACGAATAATAAATAACAATGAAATAACCCGTTTATTATATTAAAGGCTTCATTTGTCTTTCACATCGTGACTTTGAACTTTGTAAAAAAAAAGCAGATTTAAACCTTGTGCTAGTCCTAAATGTAAAGGTAAAACCGCGATAACTGTAAAATAAAATTTAATAAATGATGTTCCTACATAAATTAAAAAAAAAATGAGATGTTTATCTAAGTGGTATTTTCCCTTTAATAGGATGTTAGGCTTCACCAACAATTTAGTTACTTACCTTAACCGTTTTAAAATGGGAAGTTCGATAAATATCTAATCATAACTTATTGTGCATCCTTCTGTTGTGCTCTATGACGGCCTGCGCAGGATACGTACACGTAATATATTTAATACATGTATTTGATTGAAAATTACTGCATGCTATTTGACATTTTCTGATTCGTTGAATTCGTTAGAGGATCTTGTAAGTTTCTTGCTGTAATTAGACACAATCGGAATCATTATGCATTACATCTAAACTAACAACTTAATTATATTATTGTAATATGTTAAACGTTATCTTGTTTGTATCCTTTCTAATTTGCGGTTAATCAGAATAAGATTATTGCAGATGGATGACGTTTTATAATAAATAGAAATTATTACATAAATGATAGTTTAAAATGGGTAATTGTTCAAGTTTATTATTATCTTGATTACATTCTTTGATATTTCCAGCGTTATTATATTATAAATTACAAACTACAGGTCAACCAGAATCCCGTGGCAGTTGTGCTTAAGTCAAAGAGGATGGGTAAAAGTATGACTTTGCAGCACTCTTGGATCTTTTGCAAGTAGTTTATGGAGTCTTACACTTGTTGTTGTGTGTTTTTTTTTACCTTCACAAAACTTCCTCCATGACTTTCTTTTGACTCTTCTTCTTCTTAAGGCTCTAATATACGTAGTGAGTGAGTTCAGATAATCTCACCATTCAATTCCTTAATCCACAAGCTAACTGCTCTGAAAGAGTTTCGTTCTGTCTGTCTCGAGGATAGCTTACTTCGTATGAGGTTATTATGGGCTCTTGCAATTGTTCTGAGACCGCCTCAATGTCAAGGTCTTTTTTTATATCTGGTTTGATCTGCTTAATGTGATTGCTTAGCTCCTCTTTGTACCTTGCCCAATCGGTTGTTCATGGAGTCCTGTACATCTCTACTATTTTATCGACCTCCGCGATTTCCAGTGAGATGTACCTGTCATCTGAGTGAGAAGGTTCCTCAGACACTTACCACTTAGGGTCATATTTATAGTTCGGACTTGAGGTTGTGTCAAAATATGTCATCTAACAAACGTTATATTAATTAAATGTTGCCTTATCTGTGTTACAAAAGTTGGTTTACTACCCCCATTCAAAACCACCAGGTGGTTCTTGTACATCGTACGGGAGGTAAGCAGAAGCGAAAATGAGCTTCTTGCTGCTCCCTCTGGTGCGGGTCATCAACCTTATGGGTGCTATATCTCTGTAACAGAAATTAAGCAGCGATAGTGGTTGTAGGTCTTTCTGGATATAAATGCAAAATCTTACTCTGCCAGTGTGTAGATTTGGCTTCACCTAAGTCTGATACACGGTCCTCAACCAACCAGGGCTCTTGTATTACGGTTGATGCTGCCCGCAGCTAGCAGCTTATGTAGGGAAGCAGAGGCTGCCCTACTATGTTGAAGCTTTCTCTGAATTACTTTCAACATCTTCGGGTTTTTCCTTCTTCCTAACTATCTTGAAGGTAAACTTCATAGGTTCAAATCCGAATGAACCTAATAGCCTTGTTCGATACGATCTGCCAGGCTTTGGTTGTTATTCCTTCGTTCTGGGTTTCGAGGAGTTGGAAAACCTTTTCTACTTCCATCGACCCAAGCAACTCAGTTGGAACCCCCACAACTACCTTTGTGGTTTTGACAATATCCCTTGCAACACCAGTCCTCAGGATTGAGCCTTCTTTGATCGATCGACCACTTCCTTCTCTGCATAGCTGTTCTTAAGCTAGGGTGCGGTTGGTGGCTTGCACTTCAATATCCCCGCTCCCCCCTCCCATTATTGCCATTTGCAGATTTTTAGATTGTTCTTCTGGTAATCTTTCCTCTGGATATTTCTCCAATACCACAGCCATCTTAGTAGTGGTGTTTTGTGTCCTAGTTATAAGAGGGACTGGGTTTTAACGTTAGAGATTTGTCGCTATCCGACTTCAGTATTTTTGTCGGTTGACTCTTTGTCGAAGCTGTAGTGCTTCCCTTAATCTCTTTTTCCTTCATACCTCGGTTTGACGATTTTTTGTTTGAATTCAAAGCATTTTGAACTTCTGTGGCAATTTGATTTTTTGATCACCTAAATCTGTTCAATTTCGGTTTTGGTTTTATTTTTAAATGTATTTTCCATATTCATATAAAAGCATGAATTACAAAGTTTCTATTGCTCTACTAGAAATGAAAACTCTCCTTTTTTTAGTAGCTATTGGACTTTTAATAAATGGAAGACGATCTGATGCGTTTTATCAGTTTTTCAGTTACCCAAATTGGCCAGGAAATGAAATGCCCAATATTTTGGGATGTCTAAAATCTTAATATAGTAGTAATATAGAATAATAATGACCTGTCCCGCTAATTCAGGATTGATAGTCGTGCCGATGCCTCCTCGATAGACACAAAAACGATATAAGCTGTGTGTAAAAGAGGAGATGTTGTAAGAATAGATCGAATTGTAGTCGGAACGAAAACGGGAGGATGGGAGGGAGGAAAAAATGAAATATTGGGATGTTGAACACCGAGGGATTTGATAAGAATTTTGTTTCTTTCTTTTTGACAATAACACTGTTGATACATTTTTGGGATCCGTTTGGGGTATCTAAAAATAAGGAACTTTGACCTTCTTTTCAATAATTTTGATATCCATTTAGGGCTACTTTTCCTTTTTATTCTTACGCGCCAATTATTCTGGTCCAGAAATAAAAACCATTTTGGGACGTCGAAAACCAAGAGATTTTTTTAAGCTTTTTCGGTTGTTTTTCAATGATTTATATTTTGGGACAAGCTCCAAACATTGTTTTTGGATTGTAGCAAGTTGTTCTGAACATTCTCCCAACCTTTTAACCTTCTACTATGGAATCTTTATGAAATAATTGAGAGAAACAAAAGAAAACGATTCTACCTCCATCTGCTTGCTAAAATGTTGTCAGTTCCAGTCTTTTTTTTTTGGAACTTGTTCTAATTGTTCTAAATATTGGTTCAATTTTTTAATTTTCATCATTGATGGTCCAGAAATGAAAAGCTATATTAGGGTGATTAAAAAATAAGAGAATGTTGAAAGTTTTTGGTTGCTTTTAAAGTAATTATATTTAGCCACATTTTTGGTGTGCCTAATTTCTGGTGGTTTATAGATATGTGCATGAAAATTAGTGATTTATGAAGGATTTTAGCTCTTTCTTGCTTGTTTCATATCCCTTTTTCATAGTATTTTATTGATTTTTTGCATGTGCCAACATAGTACAGAAGTAACATTTTATCTAAGTACAACTTACCTCCTTAGTTTATTTTTCAAAATATTTTTTCTTATTACATTTAATAATAATAATAATAAAAACGGGTCGATGGCCGCAGTGGTTAGGCGGCTGACTATTGTTGTAAGAGGACGATAGGGGTTCAATTCTCTGGAGGGACGGTGACATTTTTTCAGAGAGTTTAATCCCGGATCGACTTGCCATTCGCTGTTGGGAGCAAAGTGATTAACAGCGCGGCATCATAAAAGGCGATATGATGCTGTCACAAAGCCATTTAAACACAACTTACACACACTAAACTACACCGCAAGAGTTGCAGTGATAGCCAGACAAGTAATACATCTTACGGAGTCACTGCAACTAAGCACCCACCACACATTAAAAAAAAAACGCCCACCTGCACCCCTCTACATATTCACTTTTTATACGAAGAAATCATAGGAATACTTATTATTTAAGTATTTTCTAATGCTAAAGCAATAATTATGTTTCAAGATTTATGATTAAAGATATCATAATCAAGAAAAGTATACACACTGTAAATTAATCTTGTTATCTTTTATACAAATATTGTGTCTTTATTAATATAAATATTTGCTATGTACAGATGATGAAAGGACATCTGTGTTATTAAATTAAATAAATACGTGCGTACCTTGATCGTTGTTTATAAATTCTATGTGATCGACAAGATGGAGTACCTACACGTAAAAGTATTAATCCGCATAACAGGCGCACTATTTCTGTGACTGTTCATTTTAAATCTGCAAGTTAAATAGAGTGATTAAATTAAACCAAAATTTCATAATAGTTACTGGGTTAAAGCATATATAGAGTTAATTATGAATATGTTATTCATACAGCGAGAACTTTCGATTTTGGAAATACTGGCAATGTGATATTACTTTATTAGAATATGCATGATTATTTCAATTAGATTTAATTAAGGGTGATATTGCACTGCGACCTATTGATGTATTGTGTCCTCTTGCAAGCTGCTGGGGTTTACCGCGCTCCCAAAGCTCCTCGTCCAATCTAAGAGCTTGAATAAACTGCAATAGCTGTGATGGTTTCAGTGAAGGTACCTATTTCTTCTTCGCCTATGACGTAGTACTAGTCAATACTGAAGCTGCATTATGATATTTTGTGACAAAGATAAAACAGATCCGAAAAGAGTTGATCCTCTCATCAATATATAGTCTACAGAATTTTTCAAAATATTAGTCAAAACTAGTAAAAACGTCTTTAGTTCAGACTCTCTTTTCTATTTTTTAAAAGGTTCAAACATTGTTTTTAGATTGTAGCAAAATGTTCTGAACATTCTGCCAACGTTTTAACCGTCTACTATGGATACTTTATTAAATAATTCAAAGAAATAAAAAAAAATCTTCCACCCCCATCTGCTTGCTAAAATATTGCCAATTTCAGCTTTCTTTTTTTTGAAAATTGAAATTCTGGAACTTGTTCTAATATAATTGTTCTGGATATTGGTTCATTTTTTTTTTAATTTCTATCATTGTTATTGTGTGTTATTGTTGTTTATTTTAAAAAATATAGCGTCTCTGTATGGAATCGAACCACCTTGCGCAGCATACTCACGAAACCATCGTGCCACTGAGGACTATAATTGTGAAGATAACAGTTGGAATCGAGTCGTCAGTGGCACGATGGTTTCACTATATAAATAAAAATATTGCTTATTTAATTGGCGGTGGAAAATTACATTACATACATGTATACGCCAAGAAATACTTCGGTGTTAAAATCCTATCGTTGATAGTTTATTAAATAATTCCCCCTCTCCTCACTAACATTTCGCTAGCTATGGCCCCTTCTGAGCGATTAAAATTTTGAAACTTGCTGTTGTTATCATTATTATGAATATGGATTCAAAATTTTAAATCGAGAAAAAAACCAAATTTCGTTAACCTTCCCTCTAGATTTCGATAAAAATTGCACTACTGAGAGTTGTTTTAGAATATTTCAAGCATTGTGCCAATCTGTTAGACTTCTACCACGGACAGTTCATGAGATAATTGAGAGAAACAAAATTTCGTTCCACATTATCTTTTTGCTAAAATTTCGCCAACTTTGTCCTTTTTTTCGTAAATTGAAATTCTCGATCTTGCTCTTCTGATTGTTCTGTACATTAGTCTAGAATGTTAGCCTTTTTGCGTCAGTTCCCGCTTCTTTCTTTTTTTTTTGGAAAACTGAAATTCTGAAGTTTATTGGTTTTAATTGGACGTTGATTCTAAGTTTACACTTTTCGTTGTCTCCCCCTTCCCTCGCGCTTCTTTTTCTGAAGATTTTGTGTGTTCAGAATTGTATGCGTTTGTTCTGAACCTTCTACCATGGATACTTCGTGAAATAATTGAACATCCATGCTTCTCTTCTCGCTTTCGCCGGCTTGTTCTGGACATCTATTCAAAAATGTAGCTTTCTAGCACGGATAATTCATAAAATAACTAAAATAAACATAATTTCGTTGCTGCTTACTAACATTTTGTCAGCTCCTCTCTTTCTTTTTTTTTGAAAACTGAAATTCTACGCATTGTTCAGGTTTGATTTAATTGTTTTGAGCAGTAATCCAAAATCTTAGCCTTTTAGTAAGTATAGATAATGTTGAAAGCAAAAGAAGTAGACAGAAAGTATTGTGGTCTCTAAACCTGGCTTTATTTATAAATGTCATTATCAGTATCAATGTCAAATTAAGCCGCTGTCCCCTTCGCCTTACTAAAATTATGCCATTTTGCGCTTTTTTTTTGAAAAACTGAAATTCTGAAGTTTTTTGGTTTTAATTGGACGTTGATCCAAAGTTTACACTTTTCGTTGTCCCTCTTCCCTTCTTTTTCTAACAATTTTGGATTTCAAAGTTATTCTGAACCTTTTACCATGAATAATTGCTGTTTGCTAACATTTTATCAGCTTCTGCCTTTCTTTGTTTGAAAACTGAAATTCTGAGTATTGTTCATGTTTGTTCTAATTGTTTTGAGCAGTGATCCAAAATCTTAGTCTTTTAGCATAGATAATGTTGATAGAAAAAGAAATAGGCAGAAAATGCCCTGCTTTCTAAACCTGGCTTTCTTTATAAATGTCATTGTCAATGTCAATGTAAAATTTTGCCGCTGCCTCCTTCGACTTACTAAAGTTATGTCATTTTCCGCTTTTTTTTTGGACTAACTAAAATTGTAAATCTCAGTCCTAATTATTTCAATCCTCCTGGATGTTGATTAAAAAATGTAGACTTGACCAGTCTACCATGAATATTTCATGCAATAATTGAGAAAAATGAAATTTCATCGCACTTTTCAAAGGTGTTTCAGATTATTTTATTGTGCTAATCTTCTACCATGGATAAATCATGGTCTCTCATAAGTAAAAAGAAGTAGACGCGTCATCGGTGTTATTGTTGGAGGCAATAAGTGGTGTATTATATAATAGTGATGTGTAATTGTGCTATTTTTCATTAGCAGCTACAAACTGCTACTGCTACTTTTCGTTAGCAGTTAAAAAAAACCGCTACTTTTTGTAGCAGTTTCGTTTTATCGGTTTTATACTGCTTCTCTGCTATAACAGGATAGAACATATGATGTCTATTTATAGAGCTGCTACGTCAGAAATATTTACATCGGAAAACTGCTACAAAAAGTAGCAGTTTCTTTTAATATTCGTTCGCTGTTTCAAAATAGTAGTTTGCTTCGTAGCAACCCATCACTATTATATAATCAAAAGTTTTTTTTGGATACTCATTATTTATGAAAATGCTGTTTAATCGAGACAAGTTTTTTCTTTAAAGGAGGGATAAATTCTAACGCCAATAGCTGCAATCCCATTAACTTCCTTTTACACCTAACGTGTACAGCTAAGTACCTACTTCTTTTCAAGATCTATAATTTATGATCTATATTTTTTTCCAAAAAAAATATCTACAACCCAAGCCAAGTCAAGTTTTTCGAAATGAACGCTTTTATGGAATAATAATTTTCACCTTGCCAAAATTTTGCCAACCCCGGATATTGCAATTCTTGAAAACCTTGCTCCTGATTGTTTTAATTAGGATGAATATTACTGGTCCAAAATTTTAGCCTTTTGCCATGAAATAAGTGAGAAAACGAAATTTCGCTGCCTCGTCCCCCGATTTCGAAATTCTAGTATAATAACCAAGAAGTACTTTTAAAATATCGAAATTCGAAAAAGGGGAGACTGAGCTAAAAAGAAAAATTTGTTTCAATTAATATTTATAACATTTTTTGTAAAAATCTTTCAGAATTTGATGTCGAAACCATAAGGTACATGGAACATTGTCCAACATATTTGAAATTAAAACAAAATTTGAATCAAATAATAATAATAATAATAATAATAATAAAGATTTATTGGCAACACTCAATACTATTACAATAACAGAATACAAAGGAATAATATGCATTAAAAAAGCATTAAGTGCCCAAAGGGATCACCATCAGTTCGTCAAACGGCTACCTGTTATTAACGGTGAATCCAAAAAAAGAAAAATCCAAGAAACAACTTAATATAAATATAAATGCGTCACAAAGAGGAAAAGAAAATTAAACAAAAGTATACAAGACCGGAGAAAATCTAGTTTGTACCAACAAGATTAATGCACAGATGCTGCTCATCCATTAATAAATTAAATACAGAATGTCTAAAGGCACGGTATGGTAGACGCTTAACATCAAACGGGAGCGAATTGAACAGTGATGCGCAAGTATATCTAAAGCACCTCTTAAACTGTTGCGTTCGATGCTTGGGTATGTCGATCAAATCCTTTCTACGAATATTGTTGTTATGGACATCAGTGCGAAATGTGATTTTGTCAAACAAATATGGTGGAGTCCCAGTATTAATAATTTTGTAAATGAAACAAAGAGAATGAAAGCGTCTGCGTCGTACCATGTTGAGCCAACCGGCATCGGCAAGTTTGTGTGAAATTCTTTGCCGTTTCCTAATGCTGAAAATCAATCGAAGGCATGCATTTTGTACACACTGAATCCTACGAATATCAAACTGATCCAGGCAACTGCCGTAGGTCGTGTCACAAAAGTTAAAATGTGATAATACTAATGAGTCACAAAGCAGTTTTTTAGTAGGAATATCCAGGATATGACAATGCGAATATATCAGTTTTAGATTACAATAAGCACGCCTTATGCAAGTGCTAACGTGATGTTTAAATCTGAGTTCACAGTCACAGTTAATTCTAAGTTTGATATCACGCGGAATCCGCGATCTAGTTTTAGGACCACCAAAAACCAAAAAATACGATTTGTCAATATTCAAATGTAAGCAGTGCTTTCTAGCTATAGTAAATAATTTATCAAGATCACAATTTATGTCATCAATAGCTCGGTAGGTGTCGTCAATGGGAAAAGATCTGTACAACTGCGAGTCATCAGCATAGAGATGAAAAGTACAAGTGAAGTTATGAAAAAAAAATAAGTTGGATGTATAAATTGAGAACAGCAATGGTCTCAGAATAGATCCTTGTGGAACTCCCGCACGCATGAGTGTAGATGCAGACTCGAAACCATCAACCACCACTCTCTGCCACCTGTCAAGTAAGTAACTGTTGAAGAACCGCACTGCATTGTCATCAAGGCCGATGTAGTGAAGAATAGATAGTAGATTGTGGTTAATTTTATCAAAGGCCTTTGAAAAATCAAGCAATACAAGAACTGTAGCAAGACCCATGTCGTTAGCCGAGATGATATCATCTGTTATGCTAGCAAGAGCCGACGCACAACTAAAGCCTGGACGAAATCCTGACTGAAAACTGGGCAAAATGTGGAATCTGGAGAGGTGGCCACGCAACTGCCTGTCGACTATCTTTTCCAGGATCTTCGACAATACAGATAAGATGCTAATAGGACGGAGGTCATTATAACTGCTGGGATTTCTGGGGAATGACACGAACTAGTTTCCAAGGAGAGGGGAATACATGGTCTTGTAGGCAAATATTAAAAATTTGCGTCAAAATCGGAAGAACAGTGGGACAACAAAGAGACATCATCTGCAGGGAGAGACCATCAATCCCGACCGAATTTGAAGACATATGGGAAATTATTTCTGCCACTTCCGCATCACCAGTGTCACCAAATGAGAAAGTGTCAACTCCTGGTTTAATATTGGAATTGTAAAAGTGAAGAACTTCCGGATCGCATGTGCTGGAAGAGCCTGATGTAGAGGAAAAATAATTATTTAAATCATTGACGTCGAGCAAATGCGCCGGTATGTTAGTGGAGCCTTTGTTGTGAATATTTAGTTTATGCAAGTCATTCCACATAGTTTTCTTTCCAAAGTTTTGCAATCTATGCTGCAGCCATGCCTTCTTTTCGCGTTTTATTGCGGAAGAGGTGAAGTTTCGAAGTGATTTGTATTCGTTCCAATGATTAGGTGATCTGCTTGCTTTGAAAGTTTTGAGAGCTTTGTTTCTAAGTGACATTAATAACCGAATGTTATCTGTAAGCCACGGTGAAGAGCCACGTTTATGCGGCGTTATATTTGTAACGGGTGCATGCACATCAAACAATAAAAAAATAAACTCATAAAACGTGTAATTTATTATCCAAGGTCTCAATTTCTAGGATAGAATGCCAGGGAGTAAGATTCAAGTGTTCACAAAACAAGTCAAAATCAAAGCGACGAAAAGAGCGGTAAACACGAGTAACAACAGAGCTGTTGTAAGTAGGTACAGAAGTACCACATCTAACCAGGCAGTGGTCAGAGAGTGCATGGAAGTCACTAACAGAACAGTCATAGAAAGAGAGATTTTCCGACATGAATCATCATCATCACTCCACATACCACATTTACAGAGTTCTGTAAATGTAAAACTGTCATTATCCTTCTTGAATCGCTACCACTTTCTAATGTTCATAAGTAGAAGTTAATCCGACGTTTACGGTAATCCGTTTACTTGTTACCTGTATCTGCTATCATATTTACGTTAACTGAGTCAAGCTCGTATCAGAAAGGTGGCGCTAGTTACCACTCATATATAAATTGATCTATTTAAATGAAAAAAATATATATATAATTATTAATTGATTAATGTATGGAATTTCAACGGAAATATTTAGAGAAAAAATTACTTTATCTTTACTTAATTATCAAACGATTTTTTTTTTAATATGTACCTAAATACGTTTTATTATCATTACATTCTACATACGTTTTAGAAAGTAATAGGTAAGTATAGAGCCGCGACATTGTGGTAAAGTAGGAATTACCTTGAAATTGGCCTGATTCTTAGAAATCTAAAGCCATTGAAAATGTGAAACCTGTATATATAATAGACTCGTTTTAGCAAATTTGGTTTCAATTGAAGTTCCTTTTTTAGCTCACGTTTACACTAATTAACTGTGAAAAATATTATTTTAATCGCTTCCAAATTAGGTATTCCGGCAACAATAGTAAATAAGATGTCAAAATCATCAGTTTAGTAAACGTAGGGGGCACCTCAACAATGTCCTTTTGAGGTGCAAACGCCCAACATACTACCCATAAAAGATTAGAGCTACAATATATATTTTTTTAATATCGTTTGAAAAATGATTGACACGTCTATAATTTGAATGCGTGTAGAAACTATTCATTATTTCAGAACTAGTCTAAAACAAGTTAACCAATCTATATACATACATATATAGCAAAAAAATTGAAATGTTGCGTTGTATAGGAGACATTGACCATCAAGATTTAAACTTATACAGTCGTGCACTTTCACTCTTTAAAAAACCATTCTCATATACATACTCCTTTTATATTACCGCATCTGGTGAAGAATATATAATCTAAAACAATAGCTGGCCACCTTCCACAGGCAAATACCGCCTATATCATTAATCCAAACGCGTCCGAACAAGTTTACCGAATTTCTCGCACTTGATACGAGTACAGGATGAATTATTTATGGGTAGAATGTTCTTGCGACATTTAAGCTGGCTCTGCACGTATTACTAGATGTGAAAGAAATAATTGGAAATCGTTCGAATATGTTGGTTCTAGTTCTTTCTTTTTATTATATAGCTTTTGATTAGAAGTTTCGATATTTTGACAGATAAACCGTAAAAATCATTTATGGTGAACTTGAATTTAAGGTGTCGTTAACCTTATTGTTATAAAAATATATAAAAAGAGAGAAATCTAAACATATACACCTAGATCGATACTTTTTATTCCTTTATATTGTAAACAAATTTTAATAAATAAAATTTAATGACTAATTTAGTGACAATTCGTTTGTTTTTAGTTGTACTTTGAAGCAGTTTGGTGGCATTGCATTAATTTAAATTCTGGATCAGCTCAATGGGTACCAATACTGCAATTTTGTGACGCTCAGAAACTGACCAACTTCCACATTTCCTCTGAGATGATTAATTGATTGATTGATTAATTTCAAGGTAGGGCAGTCTTTGATTCTCCCCATCACTGCAGCCCGCTGGGCCTATTGAGTTATTCCTGCCTTGATTTCGTTTTACTCAAAGAGGTTAGTTTCCTCGATCAGGTTTAGGAGATTCGCCAAATTTTTCTCCAATGATAAATCAAATGCTACATATTTGAGGATAATATGAGAGGTTCTTTATTACGGAGTCTTTATAAGGGTTTCATCTTTATAGATCCTCATCTTGTGCAGGTGATCTCTGAGACAGCACTAAGCTGAGTCCTGTTTAATGCAAAAAATCATCCTTTTAGATTCTCCAAACCGTTTCAACAAGGAAGAACAGGCATTTTTTGGTAACGCATTATGTGATGAAACATGGATCCATTATCATACCCCTGAGCCTAAGAGGCAAAGGATGTAATGCTAACTAACATTTGGATTCACCACCCTCTCATGCCGATAAATTTCGCTATGTAATTTGAAAAAAAAAAACACAAAAATAGTAATCCTTCAATAAGACAATGCCAGCTAAGATTACAATGAAGATTTTTGAATAAATTGGATTGGAAAACTACTTAAAACTCCAACTTATGGTACTTCTCTTATTAGATTTTTTGGTTATGATTCCCAGTATGAAAACAAAAAAGAAAATTATCACATCTAGACCTCCATCTGGGGCATTCAATCTGCTGGTGCTGTCTGGATCGGATGTCGCAAAATTTCATTTTTGCTTACAGCTTGTCAGAAATGGGAAAAATGTGAGACCACACTCTCTCCTTGCTTGAGGAACATGTCTGGACACAGATGCTTTAAAGTAGCTACTAGTTTCAAACACTCATGGCAAAAGATATAAAACTTAGTCATAGACTTTTAATCTGGAATACCAAGATTCGTCTGAAACTTTTATTTACAGTTTTGTTTGATTTCTCCCAAATTGGTAGTAGTGGAGTATTGTTAACACAGAAAATACTTCGTGAAATAATTGAGCTATGCTTCTCTTCTTGATATTGAAATTTAGTCAGCTTTCACCGGCTTGCTCCTGCTTGTTCTGGACACCCATTCAAAATTGTAGGTTTCTGCCATGGATAATTCATAAAATAATCAAAAGAAACATAATTTCGTTGGTACTTGCTAACATTGTGCCAGCTCCCATCTTTCTTTTTTTGAATACTGAAATTCTAAGGATTATTCATGTTTGTTCTAATTGTTCTGAGCAGTGATCCAAAATCTTAGCCTTTTAGCATGCATAATGTCGAAAACAAAGGAATAAGTAGATAGAAAATGTTGTGCTGTCTAAACGTGGCTTTATTTATAAATGTCATTGTCAGATTTTGCTGCTGCCTTAAGTGGTTAACTTTAAAAAAAATATCACATCTAGACTTTCGTCATGCATCTGGGGTATCCAATCTGCTGCTGCTGCCGGGATCGGATATCCCAAGATTTAATTTTTGCTTATAGCATGTCAGAAATGGAGAAAATGTGAGATCACACCCCTCACTTGCTTGAGAAAAATGTCTGGACACAGATGCTAGTTTCAAACACACATGGCAAAAGATACAAAACGCAGTCATGGATTTTTAATCTGGAATACCAAGATGCCCCTAAAACTTTTATTTAGAGTTTTGTTTAATTTCTCGTAAATTGGTAGTAGGTAGTGGAGTATTGTTAATACAGAATTTTTTATCTCTCTAGACACTGTGACATAAATATTAACAAGGAAGCAGATAGCCTGACGAAAGCGAAGTTCTTCCTATTGGACTTAAAAAGTCACAGCTACGATAACTCAAGCAGTCCTGGGTATAAGAGGATACACAATTTGACAAGGGGGAATTGATAAAAAGAAGCTGCAAACCGACGGCTAGATAAACCCTGATTCGCTAAGACAAGCTACAAATGAAAGGAATTTTGGACTACTTTATATGCAGATCCAGGTTCGTCCATGCATAGCCTTAATTTAAGGGACAATCCAAATTGAGACTCCGGCGATTTAGAAGACACTCGTCGTGTTTCTTTTTTTTGATGTCATCACAAGAAATTGAACTTCAACAAGAACTCAGAAATAATGGTATATTTCCACTATATAACATTTGTAGTTTATTAGCTAAGGAGGATGGAAAGATCAATAAAATGTTGCTCCATCAAAATTCTGTACCTACTTAGCCAGCTTGGTAGCGCATAACAGTAACACCTAGTAGTGATTGTTAGTCACCTGTAGTCCTTTAGGCACCTAGTAGCCTATGTATGAGCTAGTGCTTTGTTGTATTGTTTCCTTGCCAGACGTTAAGTCTTTAGAAACACTTGTGAATAAATTAAAAGGGAACATTTTACATTGGAGATATGGAATTATTTTCTAGATAGGCTTAACCACCCAATCTCCAATCAATCGTATATGATTGAATGGCATCAATGGGGTCACACTGCCACCAACTAGGAAGAAGAAGAAAGAATTTTTGAATGACATATGAGTTAGTTTCGAAAACTTCTCCATTAAATACTAAAAAAAATAATAAACACAAGTTGAAAGGATATTACATTATCTGGTTACAGTATTGTTACTGGGTAGACTTCCACAAGAACTTAAAAATAACTTGAAGGGTGTAGTAAGGTCTAATCAAAATGATTTAAAGACTCATTTTAAAAGCCTTTCGTTCAAAATAATCTTCGCAAACATATATAAACACGTGTTGAATAGCTTTTGAATTAAACAATAGAGGAAGTACGGATATTATGGCACACTGGCTATGGTACTATTTATCACTACTTATGCAAGCAACAATACAGATGTGTGTTGTGCTTGAGTACTGTGATATGATATCTTCATTGATGATTATGAGTGTGTTTCCATTTCCTAGTCTGAGGAGGATATGAATCAAGGAATCAAATGTGCTGGTTTTAAGGAAATGGTATAGTTATTGACTTCCAAAACATTTATTGTTCCAAACAGTAGTCTAAGGCAAAACACAGAAGACGAAAATAAAGTATCTAGTTTTTTTTGTTCGGATTAATGTATTCTGATTTAAGGACACTTTTATGACTGCATAGCACTGGATTCATGTTTTTTTTTGTTTTTTGAAAGAACCACCTATCAATTAATGAGTGAAATGAAATCAGGTAATATCAGGAACAATTGTACTGACCCATGGGTTGAAATTAAGCTCTGGGGTGCATTCGAAAATTAATGTTGTTGATTTAAATTTTTGTGGTAATAAAGAAAAACTAACGTCGTATTTCTTCAGGGTTTTCTGAACTCTTACGATAAATTGATTGTGTAGAGTGTTTAGATAATAATTAGAAATCAGTTAATATAGAAATTACTTCTTATATCATCAAATCATCGTATTTCCATCACGTAAAAATTGAGTTCATACTTATTATCATCGACCTCTTCACCTTTAAAAAACCGCCGGTTACGACTTCTTATTTCATGCTCTCGTGTCGCATGCATAATGACGCGATTTTTCCATATTACCGATCGAAGCAGGCATTTAAACCAACTCGACGCTGTAGGTACGAAAAATTATTCATGTAACACCTCTATGTAGATGCCCGATATAATGACAAGCCGTTTGTTGTTGGATGCCGGCTTAGCGCTCACCAAGGGTGAAAGTTACGCGTTGCTGGCTCTGGCTCATGGTGGACGCTATATCTGGGCTTGGATGGAATGTACAGTGGGGTGTGGCGACTATATAATAACAATTATTGCACACTGATACAGTTTAGTCGGTGTGTGATGTAAGCGTGTCACCGTACAAGAGGAAATTCGAATTTTAAATAAATAATAAAAGGACTATTTCAGCTCTAGTATACCAGTCAATGTTAACGATGAGGTGTAGCTTGTGTTTCGCGCTTTTTACTCTTGCGGTGAGTTTAGATTTGTAATTCAAGAAAGGTGGTGGTATTTTGTTATGATTAAATTGAATTTATTTATATTATATGGAAGAAATTAGTAAAATTGAAGCCGGTTGCATAAATATCAAATTTGCAGTGTAATGAAATTACACTAACATTTATTGAAAATATTTTTCTCATGGTGGTCATCTTTGTTAGTGAAAACATCCCCTGGAGCTGGACACTTGTTAATAATAAATATCACTTCTCTCAACATATACAACAATACCAATAATCATTTATTTTTTATATTATTAATATATTCAAAGCAAAGATACCAATTTATTTGAGAACATTATTTCAATTTAAAAAACTGTAACTTTCTATTAAATTAAGCATTCTTAACATAAATATATAAGTATAATAATTCAGGCTTTCGCAATTTTTAGTTTATATGTCATTTTCCATTGAGTATTTAATAAAGTTGGTATTAAAATATGATACCGCTTCTTATTAAAGGACTTCATATAAACGTAGATATGCTGTAATTCCTGTGGTTCGACTGTTTGTGAATCGATGACGCAGCAAAGCTAAACGTCAATATGGACTGATGCTCAGACAAAGTTGATGGAGGATGTTGTTTTTTGGAACGCTTTTTCTTTATCTTTTCTAGTTGTGTATCTATCTCTCTATTATAGTTTCTTAATAGTCACATTTATTTGACTCTTTTGACATCTCTTTTAAAGTTAGGGGAAAATGTTATTTGGTTGAACTATTTTCTTTATTCTTTTTCCTTTCTTTTTAGGTGTTTAGCTTTTTCGTTTCTTGTCCTCCCTATTGTTTTGGCCACCTGTACTGTTTGCAAATCTATTTCCTTCTTTTTTTCCGAACAATATTTTCTGGTGACTTTATAACAGTTGGCACTGTTGGTGATTGATTTTTTTTAAAGTATTTCAGCTTGTACCACATAACATTTGACTTGCTCAGATTTAATATGCTTTCATGATGGTAGATGTCAACCTTTGTCTGTTGTTCAGTCGTGTCTTTCCTTATTTATGTAGGTAGGCAAAACTAGGTATTATTGCTCTTCGATCCAAAAGTGTAATCCGCAGCTACTTTAAACTTGAGGTACATAAGTTTAAAGCACTTTCGTTTACGTTGGCTGGTTTTGACCAGGTGAGGAAGGTAAATTTCTAAACTGCAATCTCGTTGAAATTCAAAAAGATTTCGGAAAAAGGAATCATCTAGTGATTGTAGTCTAGTGTGGGGGAGAGTGGGTGATGGGTGACTCGTCAAAATAATTGTTCTTTTCTGCATACTCCAACATTTCCACTGAACTGGAATGCGATGTGTGGCCAAACTAAGCTGCTAACTATCTAAGCTGCAATCCTTCCCCATACTCTAATGTTTTGTTCTTCCATTGGAGCATATCAAAATTCAAACTGAACTCTTCTCTCTCTTGTTCGCACCTTAACTAACTGCAGTTACATTTCTTGAACTTCTTAGGGCAACAACATCTGAAGGCTTACTATGCATGTTGCATAAAAATCTTTCTCGTGTTGTTAACACTTGGTTTTCTGCAGCTTTTGTAGAAAATTTTCTGATGAAGTCAAAAATGTTGGCGAAAGCTTAGGTGTTGTAATCTTATTATTCAGCTGCTATCGCCGGTATAACCTCTCCCACCCCCCAATTCTAATTTAAAAAGAAGTTTCATGTGTCATATGCCATACTACAAATGAAGTCCCTACAAGGTATCACCTAGAGCTCTTCAATATGCAATACGATTTTTGCTTCATTTTTTTCGTCAAAATGCACCTCTTCAGCGTAAAATTTTGTAACCTTAGTCCATCTCACCCATCTGCAAAAGAGAGGTGGACGACTATTTAACCGATGTTTAAAAAGTATTTGAGTTTAGAAAAACAAAATCTTGTTCTTCGAATCTCAATTGGTACTTTCAACAACACACAACAACAGTAAAACATTAAAATAATATTGAGTTTAAATATATACCCAAAATCATAAATAATGAATTGGTATGTCTCTCCAGGTGGTCCATTTTCTAGTTGTTGGTAATGAGATTGACTTTGGAAAATTTATGATTTTGAAACTGTAATACTGGAACAAAAACAATGGTACAAAAATTTAGTCTTGACTAAAAGGAATGTATGACATAAATGATATATTACTCTAACTACATATATTTGATAATATTCCATTATGTTTAAATTCTTTGTCCAAAATATTCTTACATTTAGTCCATGATAGTTCACATAATTTTGAACCAACAATTAAACATACAAATGAGGTACAATTCTACTACTTCATACTTCTCGCTAAGAAAACCCCAGAAGGAAAGACTTTCCACTCTGGCTCTCTGCTACAACCTTCGTAAATTGGTTTTTATTCGGGATGGAATCTTTGGATAGTGTCTAAAGTTATCTTCCTCAGTGCACAATAATACATAATCGGTCGTAGAATGATAGTAGTTGAGAGAGTTGGGAAAGAGAGAGAGATGTTTATTTATTTATTTTATTTTAATAACGATTTATTCCTTTAATACAATTTTTACTTCACGCATTTGTGCGGGAAAGTCAATTTCCCTCGCGCAAATGGAAACGGGAAAGATGTTTTGATAAGCGAGTACAAAAATTTATAGGTATATCTACTTAAGCTTGAAGTTTTAAACATCAAATTTACGTGTTTCAAACTATTGCCTTGGCAATTATGATGATGACTTTGTCAGATTTCAAAGTGCATATTCATTTACATGATAAAATAGCGTCTCTAATTTTATATGGAACCCTGAAAGATTACATTTTTCATTCAATTTCAAATTATGTTTAAGAATGACTAAGACACTGTTTATTACCATATTATTAGAACAAAAACGTTTTATTTTATCAGGATTCAATTCCTGTCAATCCAGGAATTAATTACTATTAGTGTGTGCACATTTAAAAGCAATTTATTTTCTATTAATAAAATGCAAGTTTAATTTAAAAAATCTATCTTTATCTGTGCATTACTATACATACATACAAGGACGTTAGGGTGACCTCATACTAATTTTTGCCGTACATTTTTGATACTTATCTTACATTATAGACTTTCACTTAATAGTACAGTTCAAGTTCAGCGTCTAATGCATGATTTACAATTCGTTTCAGGATGTTAAAACATGCTATTAACAATGAATATTGTAAAGTTCAATATAATATTATGAAAGATTTTAATTCTATCGATGAGAAAGTATGAAGTTGACTTGTTTAAGATGAAATATTTAAAAACATGTTTATCCAATATTAAACCTCTTTTAAGTGCATAAAAGGATCTGTAGGATTTACCTGTAATGTCATTAAACTGTACGATCACTTTATCTTCGAATAATATTGAAGATAAACACTTCAATACCTCACGTTAGGTATTTTGTTGTTTCTTTATCTTGTTCAAATAGTTTTGTTTGTGAAGAAACTGCACTAAATGGTTGTCTCTTATAAATATTCTTGATTATACAGAGTGATTTTGTTATTTTGATTGTTTATAAACTTGAATATCGTAATAAAGAATTATTTTTGTTGGGAGAGAACTACAAGGACAGTAGTAACTCACAATAATATATCAATCACAAAGAAGTCAGTAGATACTTCACTCTCTCACTTATTCTTTTCCATTGTGCCCTGTCCCTAACTTTGTCTTTCCACCTCACAATGCCTATTCTTCTCAAGTCCTCTTCCACCTCTTTCAGCCACCTGGATTCTTCTCTCTGGATTCTTCCTCTTCTTCTTCTACCTCCTGGCTCCCACTGAGTCATTGCATGCGTCACCGCCTCTGGAGCCTGCCTCCATATTTAATTTTCTGTTTCTTTATTGGTCTTACTATGTCTTCCCCCTGAAGTTCTTGCATTATTTCATGATTCATTTTCTGCCTGTACTCGTTTTCTCCAAATTTTGTTGGACCCAATATTACTCTCATTATTTTTCTTTCAACTATTCTTATCTCCTCTTCTTCCCGCTTTGTCATTGACATAGTCTCCGCTGTATACTTCATCACTGGCATTATCACTGTTTTGTAAATGTTTAGTTTTGTCCTTTTTGTGAGTACTTTACTTTTTAATCATTTATTATTCACGTGGAATGTCCTATTTGTTGCAATTATCCTTTTATCAATCTCTATTCTCCTTTCTCCACTGCTTGCAATCGTCATACCCAGGATACTTAAATTTATCTACTCCCTCGAATTCCTAGTCTCTAATCTTTATTATTCTATGTACACACTCTTTTCGATATCTCAATAATTTTGTTTTATTTTGATTTATTTTCAGTCCTAACTTTTCGCTCTCCCCTGCCAATTCTACTAGCATTCCTTTCATTATTTTTCTTTTCTTTGTTATCAGACCTTATATTTCCTTTTTGGATTCCTCTCAATATGTATTCTAACGCCAAATTAAACAAGGTTGCTTGTACTCCTAGGTGCTTTAATGCTATCATAAGTTTATCTCTTTTAATCGAGTTGAAAGCTTGCTCAAAATCTATAAATAACATTTCTATGTCCATCTGTTGTTCGTTGGCTTTTTTCATTATTTGCTTTATAATATGTATAGCATCTACTGTCGATTTTCCCTTAGTAAATCTAAATTGGAACTTTCCCATTATATATCTTGTTCCAATTGCCAATTTTCTTTGGATTAATGTTGACATTATTTTATATACAGCCGTTAGTAGTGTGACTCTCCTATAATTTTTGCAGTCCTGCTGATTCCATTACTTGTGAACTGTTACGATTTGCCCTACTTCTTCCATTCTTTAGGCATCTTTTCCTCCTTCCATATTTTTTGTATAAGTTGATACACTCTTTCATATAATTCGTTTCCACAGTATTTTATTAATTCCATATTATTATTATTATTATATGTCTTTTATTGCGAGTATGTTACATATCTAACAAAATAATAGCCACAAAAAAAAAAAAAAAAATATATATATATATAGACAGAAGAAAAAGAAAAAAACAAAAAGCATTATTATTAACAACCCGCAAATCTCAGGGCGAGTTTCAGTAATATTACTGCTCTAACTGACCCCGTAGCACTAATACATGCGCACATACAATTGCTGCTTATCCCTATCTAAAAACTAAAATTAAGAAATTAAATATATTCAATAAATCTTTCATGTACGCTCAGTTGTAAGTATGTAAATTGAATAGTAATTACGCTGAAAGAAAAAGCAAAACATGTATATTCCTGACACTCCAACACACTCAAACCTGACCTTCAAATAATATCTTCTTCAAACGAGACTTAAAGGCACCAATACCAAGAGCCTTAAGGCTTACGTCAACGCTATTATACTTAATGTAAAGATTATACGAAAACGAACGTTTAAACAAAGAAGTTTTGAATATAGGAGGAGATATTAAGCCTCTAAATCTCGTGGTAATGTTATGTACATCAGATCTAAACCTAATTCTTAAGTACAAATACGGCGGCGACTTGTTTATCACAATCTTATGGAAGAGAGTCAACATTTTCAATTCTCTTCTATTTTTCATATTTAACCAGCCAACATCTTTTAATTTATGCGAGATATGTTCGTATTTTCTGATTCCAAAAATAAATCGTAGACATGAGTTTTGTAACCTCTGAATACGACCACTGGTAACATTGTCAATAGCAGAGTGATAAATGGAAGAGCAATAAGTAAATTGAGACAACACGAACGCTTCACACAACTTTATTTTAACATTTAGTGGCAAGGAAGTTCTATGTGCATAAAGCTTTCTTAAATTCATGTATGCTGATTTTATATTATTTGTAATTTGACTATGAAATCTAAATGAGTTATCCATACATAAACCTAAATTCCTTGCATCTTCAACAACTGGTAACTGTATACCAGCAACTACTACCTTAAATACCCTTTGCAGCTCTTTACATATTTTAGACTTTCCAAAGAGTAATACCTTAGATTTAGTTGGATTTAATCGTAAATCAAACTTAGTAGAGATATTATTAAGAGAATTTAAATCAGCGTTTATAGCATCCAAAGCTAACCGCCATTCACTAGGCTCGAAAGAAAGATAAAGCTGTGTGTCGTCAGCATAAATGTGCGTACGGCATACCTTGATGTGCTCAATAAACTTAGACGTGTAAATTGAATACAATAGCGGGCCCAAAATTGAGCCCTGCGGCACGCCCGATTTAAGACTAAGCGGAGGTGACACCCTTGACTCCAAGATAACACTCTGCTTTCTATGAGATAGATAACTTTGTATTAACTTCACAGATGCACGACTTAAACCAAAATGAAGCAGAACAGAGCAAAGAGTGGCATGACAAACTGTGTCAAACGCTTTAGAGTAATCTAACAGCACCAAGGCAGTGACCAAACCCTTATCTGTAGCCCCAATAATATCATCTGTCACACTCAGTAGTGCAGTTTCACAACTGTGCCCCTTTCTAAAACCCGATTGGATATTTGGGAGTATACCATTATCAATAACAAATTTATTCAATTGCATATGGATGACTTTTTCAAATATTTTAGACATAGTCGGCAATAAACTTATTGGCCTCAAATCGTTGAAAGAGGTAGGATTTATGACTTTAGGAAGTGGTCTAATCAATGCATACTTCCACATCACAGGTACCACAGATTTTTCTATACAAGAGTTAACTAAGTGAGTTATAAATGGAACCAGGTACGGGCAACATGTCTTAAGCATTATTATGTTGATTTCATCAACACCAGTAGCAGTAGAACCAATATTATGGATAATATTCATTATCAGGTTGGGATCAACCAGAGAGAAAGAAAAATGTATATTATTGTTATTGTGAAAGAAAACGTCATGATTATTACTGCCCGGAATGTTGTTTAAAAAGTGATTATTGATCGCGACTACATCAGAAAGATTCAATGGCAATGCATCAGTAGCCCCCGACTACTGAAATCCAGAAAAGAAAAATGTCTCCACAATTTATTGGGTGGTGTTGTCCTTGAAATAAAATCGAAGTATGCCTTTTTTTCCCTTTTAAATGTAGAGGTTGTTAAATTACGCAAAGTTTTGTAATAATCCCAATGAGCAGAGGACAATGATTTTCGAAATCTTGCTTGCGCTTTATCTCTTAACTGAATAAGTAGTTTTAAATTATCAGTAAGCCAAGGAGTACACCTCTTAGTAAATCGTCTAGTCAGCACAGGTGCATGCACATTAAATAACTCCAACAAACAACGATTAAAAAAGTGAACTTTGTCATCAATATCCTCCATGGTAAATATGTAATGCAAAGGTAGTAAATTTAAATCATACTCAAACTTGTTATAATCAATTCTTTTAAAGTTCCTGTATGAGTAAAATTTAGGTTCAATATTTGGGGAGATACATAATATGTTACAATATACAGCATCATGATCAGAGAAGTCGCATGATAACACCCCGGAATCAGAAAATTCAACAGTACTTGTACAAAAAACAACATCAAGTAACGAGATTGAGTTTTTAGTTAAACGTGTTGGCTGGCTAATAATTTGTTTCATATTTAATGAATCAAGAAAATCAAGAAAATAGATAGTGGACGCATCCTGCACTTTAAGCAAATCTATATTAAAATCTCCACAGCAAAGCACCCTGTCCGTGGCCGAAAATGCTAAGTCTAAAGAACACTCAATTTCATCCAAGAAGAACTTATAGTCTATCAGAGGGGGTTTGTAAGCCACACCAACAATAGTTTTTTTATTATTCAATACAATACTTAGCCATAATTGCTCAATTTTTAGACTTGTATCCAATACAGATACTTGTATATTTTTCTTTACATAAAAGCCAACTCCCCCACCCCTAGTTAACCTATCCCTTCTGAAAAAATTGTAACCGTTAATCGCCACGAAATCAGAATCAATATGCGCATTTAACCAAGTTTCAGTAACTGCTAATATATCAATATTATGAGTGTGGATATAATTTGATACATTATTTAATTTAGTAAAAATCGATCTACTATTCAAGTGTGCCAGAGTACATCTAGGAGACATTATACTAAAATAATTATCGGAAATAAATTGATATATAAAATAGTTTTAAATTCATAAGTTCAAATAAGAGAACAACTGAGCTAAGAAAGACTAAAACATATTTATACGAGTACAAGAAATAAATACAAAAAAAAAAAAAAAAAAGATAGCAAAAGAAAATACAGAAAAGAACCACTTAGATAGAACGAGAGGCAATTGGTTACTATGCGACGTTAAAATGTTTATCTATAATGTTATTATAGTCACTTATTGATTTAATTTTACAAATGTTTCCTCTTATTTTTACAAAAATATTTCCATTATTTGTGAATACATCCCTATAAGAGGTCTTATTTATTAAACTTTTAACAACAGAAATACGTGCTTTAGTTAAATCTTCGCGAATAACAGTTTTTGTACCTTTTAATTTATTCTTAGCTCTGTAGACATCATTACGTATGCTTCTTTGGCAAAAACGGACTATAATTGGACGATGAGTTCCTTCTTTTCCCTTTAAACGGTGACAGCAATCAATATCAGCGGTGGAAATATTTAGATTGAGTTTGTCGCTGCATATTTTTACAATCACATCTTCCACTTTCTCCGCTTGTGATTCAGGAACTCCAAAAATACGTAAATTGTTACTTCTACTATATTGTTCTTGAAGTTCAATACGATCTTCCAACTCTTTTATTTTTTGATCGCGCGAAGACAGCGCATCATGGACGGCGTTTAGCATTTTTTCCAAGAACGTTTTGTTTGTTAATACTTTTTCTATCACTCTATTAATAAGTTCTTCCTGTTCAGCTTTTGATCTTGTTGACCGATCATAATTATCACCCGCCATCATTGAGGACTTTAAGATATATAAAAGTGACCACTAACTTTATAATACATATATCGCACAGCCAACACGTCTACTCGCTACGAGCGTACATGAACACAACAACAACACACATATTTATGTTGTCGTTCCCTGGAGCTTTCCCATTCTTACTTTTCTTGATAATTTCTATTAGGTACTTCGTCCTTTGTTGGGGGTGTCAATTCCTGTTCATCGTTATCTCCTTCTTTCTCATACATTTCAATTACTTCATTGCTATTCTGGGATGTCTCGTTTAGTAGTTCCATAAAATGGTCGGTCCATACTTGTCTATATTGATCTTCTTGCTCAGTCAGACGTCCATCTCTCATCTTTATGACTCTCACCCTGCCTTTAAATACTTTATTCTGTTATAAAATTCTCTTGTGTTTTTATTTAGCCCTTCGTGTTCTATTCCCTTTATTCTTCTGTAGATACACTCTCTTTTCGCCTTCATATTGCTTTACTACAAATTCTTGTTTTTCGTTGATATTCTTTCTTGTGCTCCTCATTATTAAATTTGTACTTAACCATTTTAGTCTTCCACTTTTTAAATATTACTGACCACAGTATAAGGACTGGTAAAGATATTTTTAGAAAAAAAGTGCGGTGGCACATTAGGAGCCTCTGATAAGGGCTGAATCTCAGAAGAGCTTTTCATTCAAGATGGTGTGGAAGATCCGGTTCTACTCATCATCAACTCATTTGACGCTTAAGGCATACAATTTTTGTAAAGCTAATGGAATCATTTTACTCAGTCCCACATACACACCTAAGAATTTGTAATGCAAAAATGCAATTAAGAGATATCAGGTTACCAGTATTTGTGCCTACACAAATCCAGCTCAACTAGATGATCGATCAAAATGAAACAACAAGATCACTAAACACTTTAACCCACTGAACACCAAACAAGTTTTAACTAAAATACCGACGCGTTTCAACAGCAATGCTGTCATTATCAAGGCGATAATAAAACTGACATCTGTATAAAACAGAACATTTTTCAATTCAACGGGGGTTTTTGTGAACAGCTGGAAGGAACGGCAATAGGTAACTCCTTGTCGCCCTTTTTGGTTAACCTTTTCATGAGCCGTTTTGAAAAGGACTTAGAATCTGAGAGCGAATACTTTCCTAGGGTTTGGTTGAGGTATGTGGATGATATTTTCGCTATATTTGACACTAAAAAATGTAATATTGACGATTTTCTCAATAGATTAAATAATCGGTTCGAAACCATAAAGTTCACTTGTGAAAGAGACGAAAACGGTCAGCTACCCTTTCTAGATACTTTAGTAATTAGAAATAACAATAGATAGTTTGACGTGTATAGAAAGGAAACCAGTACACTTCGCTACATTCCTTCAGACTCCCATCATTGTGTTCAACACAAAATAGCAAGCCTGAATTTTTTGATCCACCGACTTCTCACTTTTCCCTTGAACAAGGCGAGGTATGAGAAAGAGCTTAAAATTATAAAAGATGCGGCCAAGTGTAATGGTTTCCAGCCTCAGCATATCTATAAGTTAATTAGGAAGTTTAATTATAAGAAAACTGTGAAAGAATCTACGACTTTTCGAGAGGATGTTAAAGCTTCACCCGTCGTGACCCTCCCTTACGCTCCCTTTATCACTAAAGGTTTGAGTAAAATCTTCAAAGAGCTAGATCTCAGAATAGTTTACAGTTCTGGGACTAGTTTACGAAGTCTCACCGGTAACCCTAAAGATAAAATACAACCTCTAGAAAAGTCAGGTATTTACGAAATCAATTGTAAAGATTGTAATCAAAAATACATTGGCCAAACCAGGAGAGCAGTCTCAACTAGATTCAAAGAGCATATGGCTCATCCTAGATTTAATAGAATTGAGAAATCGAGCGTTGCCCAACACATTTTTGAAACAGATCACAACATCGATCATACGAATGTTAAATTAATTACACAAATAAACAATTGTAAGTTTCTAAATGTTTTCGAAAGTTTAGAAATATATAAAAATAAGTCATGTGTAATGAACTGTGACAATGGACCTATACCGTATTCGTCATTGTTTTCGTTAATCGGAAATTAATGATGCGTATCGGATTGACCGTGCATAACATTTAGGTTACCTGTTTTTGTAGATTTTATTTTAATTTAGTTTTATTATCGCCTTGATAATGACAGCATTGCTGTTGAAACGCGTCGGTGTTTTAGTTAAAACTTGTTTGGTGTTCAGTGGGTTAAAGTGTTTAGTGTTCTACTTCTGCACCAAGAGATCCAGTGAAGAACTTCGAAACAACAAGATGATAATTTATAATCAGTCAAGTTGAGTGGCATCACGTCCTCTTAGATGATTAAGAACTCTCATCCACGGATATACCGTTTAGAAAACAGCGCAACAAAATACTCCAGCAAGAACAATCTACAAAGAGGGTTACACAGAGACTTATCAAGGAAAGTGTTGTTTTATTGATGTTTGATTTATTTCCATTACAAAACGACACGCTCAAACACGTGAATAACCAATGTTAAGGTTTGAAATTCAATTGGCAGACAAGCGGTATGATATAACAGGATTGATTTGCAGTATTTGAACAACCTTTTGCAATTAATCCAGAAAAAATTCCAAACTGTGTCCTCTCAGAAGATCAATAATCTCAAATATCAACCTCGGAAATGCTTTCGTTGCACCAGAGTCACCCGAAATACAACCACAACACAACAACATTTTCAAATTGTAACCACCCCCAATGAAATCATCTTCAAGAAAAAAACTACAACAAAATATTGAAACTAGAACGGTTAGTAAGGAAGGCTATAAAGAAACTCCTCAAGGAAAATATAGAGTAATTAGGAAAATAAAAGGCAGTATTCGGTTCTGTATTAAACTAGGTGATAACCTATTGAAAACGACATGGAAATTGAATGCTGGATATGGCAGTGAGTGGCCACATTCCAACACTATCTCTAAATGGTATCAGAAGAAAGAAAGAAAGACGACTTCCAAATCCGGTTAATACATGATTGTTAGAAGCTCATCATCGACTAGTCTGCTGTAGAATCCTAAAACATCAGTAACCCTACTTCAGAAAGTCCAGTCGAGTCCAGCAGACTGGACTCGACGAGTCAAAACTATACCTACAACACATTAACAAAACGCGTTTTCAGTTCAGAAAAGTCTTGGTAAAGTGAGTGTCCAAGTTGCTGTCTAATAAACAAAAGAAGAAAAGAGTTGAAGATGTTCAATCGATTTTAGATGAGTATAGTGCCACCACAGATCCGAAATTCAGCTTTCAGCAATTTTCCTTTCTTCATTGCTTTTCGCTGTAATTTAATTTAAAAAAAATTCTTTAAAAGCCTACATTCAGAGAAAGTCGGGTGTTGAATTAATAAAATCAGTTTTGTTTTTATTTAATTATGTTGTCACAATCATAATGTATAAAGCAGTTAAATTTAAAAACATATTACCAAATCAGTTTGTTCTTAATTGATAAGAGACAGTTTCAAGTATACATACATACGAGATTAAAAAAAATAATAATAACATTAAACAGAACACCCGAATATAAGCTGCAAACCTCAATTTGTCCCGAATTTCTTAATGGATACCTTTTTTCCACATAGAGCAATATTGGCGTCTCGGGAACACAGCAAACATAATTTATTATTCTATCTTACATCTGTAGTTTATAAAATGAAACCATCTAAGACAGTAGACCTATTTTATGTTTATCAAATGTGTTAAAACAACAAAGTAGTTCGTTTAATACTTGCGATCAATGTCATTCCTTCAATTAATTTTTTTTCTTTAATTTTGCAATAACATACTACATACTTACAATAACCTTGAATTTGTTGTAGAATGCAAAACCGTTATCTCGTCAAACATTCCTGCTAAACTAACATAATTGCGAATTATTAATTAAATTGAAGTACAAAGATGGAAAATGTGATCTAATACAATTAATTTTTTTGCCGTAACTCCGGTAACAAAGCGGTATTGTTTGCGGTTGATATATACATCCTTTTGTTTCCATTGTTTTTGCGAAATTTAGGGTAATCGATGTTTTAAATGTTAATTCAATGGACGATCACGATATTCGATGATTCTTAACGATTAAGGATAGATGCCTTGTAATAGAATTGATTCCAATTTATTGTTAAGATTTCTTTAACTGCAAATTATGTCATAATATCTATGTAGTTAGTATCGACAAATTACACCTTAAAAACTAGTATGCTTCATGCAACGAGAACTAGATCACCTTGTACAATATTTTCTATAAATATCAACCAGTTCTGTATTGCACCCGCAAAAGATCTGTTTTCATCAATTGCGATATTACGAAGTATAAGTATTGGTAACATTATTAATTGTTATTTATTATTATATTTCTTTGAGAAATTTTATTACATAAGTTTCTAATTTATTGTTTCAAGGTCCATAATTGCATTTTTTCGGAAACTGTTTAAAAATTATATAATTATTAATTTCCTGCTATAATCAACTGCGGCTAATTATTAATTTTAAAAAGATGACCGATGTTTTCCACAAAATAAAACCTTTTATCACGCAAATTGCGTTTAAGCCCAAAAATTAGCCAGAAGAAGAAGAGTTAAAACTATCGTATGGGACGATGCACTGTCATGATGAAGCATAATTCTGTTTTCACACTTCAAGCAAACATTTTTCACCATGTACCAGTTAGCTGTAGCTATCTTTTATCCATCTAGCTTAATTGCATTTACTAAGCCCATGCTTCATTTCCTCATCTTCGTGAATCCATACACAGCTGTCGCGACGAGTAGAAAGGACAAAAAGGAAGTATAAGTTTCGTCACCTCTCACTATTTTATTAAAAAAATGGTGCCCGCCATTATATAAGAAATGAAGTTATTTAAGAAATGAAGAATTTTTTTAACAGCAGTAATGTTTTTTTGACATCGAAGTGTATTTAGTGGTGTCGAAGCCGCCCGGTGGCGCAACGGTGTTGCGGTAGGCCGCGATAACCATACCTGGTGGTTCGACTCCACCTCCGGACGACATATTTTTAAATAAAAATGCATTATATACAAGTATTGTTTTTGTCAGTACCAGTCGTAGAAGAATGCCCTGCTCCTTTTTAATGCTGAACAGAATTGTTTTCGGGTTCAAATTCTTTATACCATCGATAAATTGCAGCCAAGGACGGTGCTTGCTCACTAAAACCTGATTATAAACTCTGTTTGCGCTCATAAGCTCCTAAACTTTTTTTTTAAATCATACTATTCTTCTAATTCTTTTACTTTTAAAAAATTATTAGCTGAAGTAAACTACTCAAAAATGAATATCGAATTAGATCTTTTTTTAACAGATCTAATGAATTCGATTAAATTTAACGTATTTTCTCAAACTATAGATAAGTTAGAAGGCCCACAGTCGTTCGTGGACATTTTATTTGGTAAATGTGTTTTCTGTGTGATAAACTACTGTATTGCGTTATTGCATCAGCGAGGGCAGTCTGGAGCAGAAATTTCCGCAATTTTTAATGTGTCTCCAAGTGTTGTTAGTAGGGCTCTAACAAGATTTCAACAGACAGGATCTGCAAGGAGAAGACCCAGTAGTGGATCTGAGAGGAAAGCAAATCAGAGACAAGATCGCTACATACGAATTTAGACAAGGATGAATCCGTTTAGAAGTGCTGTATGGTTGCAAACACAGGTACGTGCCTCCACTGGAGTTAGAGTTTCGGATCAAACCATCAGAAACCGTCTGAGGGAAATGGATCTTATCTCTTATCTCATAATTGCAGGCCTGTGAGACGCCCAAAATTAACTAATGCCAACAGAATGGCTAGAAGAGCTTGGGTTAACCAACGACTAGCAGAAAATTTTTAATGGGAGTATGGTTTATACATCGATGAATCCAGATTCTGCTTATTTAGTAATAATCGCAGAGTAATGTTCTGGAGACCTCGAGGAGACCGTTATAGACCCGAGTTTACAAAAGCTGTGGTGCCTTTTGGCGGCGGTGGTATCATGGTGTGGGTGGGTATTAGTTTGAATGGACGTACGAACCTCCATCTCTTTGAAAACAATGTTAATGGACACATATACAGAGATGACATTGTTCAGCAATATGTAGTCGACTTTCGTGAGGCTGTGGACGAAAACAGGGTTTTTATTGATGATAATGCACGACCTCATCGTGCACAAATTGTAATGCACGCAATAAATGACCTCCATATTAACCATCTACCTTTACCACCAACGTTGGGATAGACTTCAAGAACAGCTCAACGAACATAATCCACCCCCGGTTGACGTGCAACACTTGCGGGAAATTTTACCGCTCTGTTGGAGAATATTGTCACAAGAACACATTAATAATTGCATTATGAGTATGCCCCGAAGATGTATAGCTGTGAGAGATGTCCGTGACCATTATACACGATATTAGTATTAATTTTTACAGAAAAATGTTTATTTTAGCTATTGATAAAAAAGTTGCTTATTTCATAATTGATCATTTCTTAATCTTCTAACGATTTTTCTGAATAAATATACTAATTGTTGTGTACAATTACATATGTATCTAATATAATAGGTACACTACAAATATTTGCCCATATTTTCTAAAAAATATGAAAAAGGAAAAATTCCTTATTCATTTTTGAGTAGTTTATAATAACCGTAACTTCAACAAGTAAATGTCAAATGACAGATAAAGAGAAATAAAAAGGTCAATAAATTCATTTTATCCCTTGTATATACAGGATGATTCTATAATATTGTGCGGAAAATAATTGTCAGATTATTTGGATCAAAATATAAAAAAGATTGTTGTGTTCCTGAGGCACAGAGTGTTACATTTTCTTAAAAAAAACGTTTTGTTACTACTAGAGGACGCCATTTATGGACGTAGAAATAAGACAAATATACAAATATGTATCTATACAGTTCCTTTGTGAAACAAATAAATTAGAAACAATGAACAACCGAACACAAGTAAAGAGACTGCATGTCCTTGACCACAATCAATTAAATGGTCTCAAATATTGACGTTTATCGGGAGACGTCAAATTGATGTTCGGCAAGAGACGTCAGCAGTTGTCAAAAAATAAATCACACGATTATCACGATATTAATTAGTCATTTGACGTCTGCGACCAATACTACCCCATTACAACGGTATTTCTTAAAGTTTTCATGCACATTTTGAAAGTAATTATAACATTAAATAATAAAAGGAAATTACAGTAACGTCTGCCACTTTGCCGTCAAAATATTGACAAACATTTACATTAAAAAAATATCAAGCAGTACCGCAGAAAAAATCTAAGCTACGTCATCGATATCTATATCGAGGGAAGGAAAGGGAGGTGGGGATAAATATTGCTATAAAACAGATTTAACCTGACGTATTGCGTTTCCCAAGCAGACGTAGCACAACGGTCTGTCTATTTTGCCAGAAACAAAATTCACTCGTTTGTCGTCAGTGAAACTAAGGTTCGTGCAACATGTAGTGTACTTATTCCGATAATTAATTTCTTGTTCTGATAACTAATAACTAATCTAATATGAAAATGTACAATCATGCTTTAAATCCCACACTTGGTATGTAAATAATTGTTTTATAGCCCATGGACATCTTTGCAACTTGCAATATGGCTACTATTGTTCAACCACTACCAGTTGACTGCTGTAATTTGCTCGGGTTCAAAATTACATCTCACGCCCCTAAAGCCTCTTTACACATAAATCATATTTAGCTTCTTCAAAAATGGTTAAAAATAATAACAACTATCCGCACAGACCTGTTGCGACAAGACGAGTACCACGTGCAAAATGAAGAGTTATGATAATATATTCTGTTGCCAAGCGTATTTTGTTATGTCTCATGTTAGCAAAGCTCAAGCAAAGGCCAGAGTGATGCTGGTCCAGAATTAGTTTTCTTACTTACCGGGATCATCAAATCGATCGACCTCAAAGTAACTCCGCCTCGCCCTGTCCACTGTGGAGCAGTCGGCAAGAAGATGGACTGGAGTTTCCTCTGCATTCCCAGTTTCAGTCCAGGGGAGAGTTTACTATGCCCTTCAGATTGTCTCTACCTTACGCAGTCTTTTCTCATGCAGACGAATCCCAAGAAATTTACTGTGTTCCATGCCGGCAAGTGCATTCTAGTTGCAGCAATGCCTAGCAGCGAGTTAGGATCTGACAAAGGCTTTGATGCTGCCATAGGAATGGAGGTTCTGAACCCACGAGTGGCCGATTTCTGGCACCTCTAGCTAATTTGTCAACCATTTCATTGCCTTTGAATCCAGAGTGATTTGGTACCCATCTCAGCGTGGTGTTGTTATGTTCCGCCAGTTTTAGAGAGTCCTATGGCAGTGTAGTACTACCTCAGACAGAAAGGATTTCCACTACTCCATTAACCTGCGGGCGGTTTAAGATGCCTTCCGCGCAGGTCTGGATGGCGATTATTTTCGGCTTGGAAGATAGACTGGGAGCTCCCTAGGCTGAGACGGGGAGCTCGCTAGGCTGAAGGCTTCGCCCTCGGTTTCTCCATCCCTCCAAATTCCAATTCCCCTGCCGTTTGGCGTTTTAGAGATTCCCGTCTCGATTTGCGAATGAAGGCTTTTGCAGTCTCTCTATTGGAGATGTTTACATTATATCCGCCAATGAAGCTGAAGACGAGCGAAATCTTGTCCGCCCTCATGGACAGTGGTACTGTCTGCTCTATGTAGATGAAGATGTTGGTATGATCTCCGTTTTTACCGGAAAAAGCCCTGCACCCACTACATTTTGTTCTGTAGGCTCTTAGGACTGCCTCCGACCACAGCGGAGGATATGATGCCTTAATATTTTTTATAAATAAATTTAAGTTTTGCATATCATCATTTAGATCAAACGAAAATAGAAATGCGTACGATGATGAGTGAATTCTTCACATGCACCACACACTCCGGTTTTGTTTTGATTGCCCTGGAATTACGTCAGATACATTAAAATCAAATGTAACTGATGTCATTGCGGAGCTAACAGAGAAAATCTAAGGTCCGCGAAGGATACCACAATACAAAAATAAGCTAGATTTGATATTTCAGTTTTTTTTGCAATATTTAAAGTGCTTTTTGGCGCTAAGAAGATATGCTGTCGACCTTTTCATCTAAAATGTTAGTGGTATCATCGTGTCATCATAGTTTAGCATTTTGTGCAGCAAAAGAAGTTTTCTCTTTGTATATATTTAAATGTTTATTTTGGAGAATTACTAAAAGCGTTTGCCCACATAAAAACGGTCACAAAAACGAACAAACTATAAAAAAAATTATCAAAAACAATCTTTAATTAATGTATTTGATATGACATGTGCAATATGCTGCAATAATATTTCACGTTACACAAACAAATTAGAATTTACAAATCAAATTTAACCGCTTTATTACGACACGCTTTTCAGAAATTCATGTATGTATATAACATATTCATACGCGTGCCTAAGACATATTTTAACTGTGTGTTCTAAATTTTGGAATGTAATTTATCGCAATAATAACATTCATATGCATATTTATCGCAATATCATACGCGTATTCTGATTTTAGCTCTTGAAATGTAATGTTAACCATATCGCCTAATTTGCTACAATATAAAATAACGAGCCGGTTATATTAGCATATCAAATTCGAAAAATTTGTCACATTTATTTAAGCAGTCCGTGCGTTCGCCGCGTAATGAAAGTTGTCCAAGAAAGTTGTTTTCGGCATTACGAATTCTCGATGTAAAAATATAGTAATGACAGCACACAAGTCACAAACAAGATAACATTTTTTGTTATGCAAGTTACAGAGGCGTTCGGCTTTAATTATAAAAGAGTAATTTCACTTTTACTTAATCTTTTCAATTACATAAAGGTAATTATAAAGTAATTACTCGCTTACATTTTACAATAATTGAATAAATAAGGCGAAGGTAACTATAGAAATAGAATGGAGTGAGTTTTACATTTAAATTCAGAGATTATATACCATCTTAATTGAATAAATAATGTTTTTATGCCGAAATTAAGAACACGTCTAAAGCAACGAAAGCAAATTATCTAATGGGATTAAGAGGTAAGCAGATTTATAAATGCTTGACATACAAGCATTAATGATTGGCGAAAATCAGTTCTGTCTTTCACAGATTTTAACAGCTCTTGCATTGGAAAAAGGACGTAGAGAGTAGAAGATGTAGAGAGCGTATTAGAAGAAAAAAAAGGAAAGAATTTGAAGACCATCATTTACCTCTGTAGGTATTACACTAATAAATTTTTGGCCCACCATGTCTAAAAGTAACTCATTACGTCTCTAACATCGGGTAGAAAACGCTGGACGTCATTTCCACTCACATTTGATACGCAAGTGATGATCAATAACATTTTTTTATAAATACTGGGTGAGCAATTTTAAATAAAAAGGTTGACAAGATAAATTTTCAGTTTAGTCGACTTTATTGAGTGAATAGTAAACAAGCGTCAATTATAACATAACCTAACACCTTGTTGTCAAATAATTAAATAATAATAACTATACAGAATCTTAAAATGTTGACCAAACAATTGTTCCAAAACTGAAATTTTGGTGCAATCAAGCTCCCTCAGTTGAAATTGCTGGTAATTTGTGGTTTCTCGGTAGAATGTTGATGTTAGCCGGCCGCCATGTTTGCATAGTTTGACATTTGACATAGCATGCAGAAATGCTTTGGCTGCCTTTTGGATTTTGATATCTATTGCATTGCAAAAAGGCATTAGAAGCTATAGGGGGGGTATTATCAAAAACAAGTCAAGATTTAAGAAACTTCGATACCTATGCTTCCAAAATTATTTGATAGCTAAGGCAGTTTTAGGAGACCGACTTAGTGACAGCTGCAAAAAAGGTTTCCAAGAAAAAAAAAAAAAACTTCTACATTTGTAAGGAATTTTCTTAAAGAGTAAAAAGAGGCGGACCATTGAGTCAGTGATTTTCACCTTTTCAGAGACAAAGGTAATTACACCCCCTGCGATTATTTACCTCTATGATGAGTGACTTCCTGCAAATATAAGTAATTGTCGCTCCAGATTATTGGGGTATTCGACATACGAGGGAGCGTTTTTATATTCGCGGAATGAGCGGGTTGTAGGGGGGTGATTAGGCGCATTGGGGGCGTGGCCTGTGCAGCGACTCATAATTAGTATAAATACGAAGATTCATTGTTATTAGACAGTTAGTTAGCCGATATGGTGGTCACCTCTCTGCTATCCGACCAATCGCTGCTGGAGTTCCACAGGGCTCCCTTCTGGCCCCTTTTCTCTTTATAATTTACATGTCAGAGGCTGTCCAACTGGCAATTTATGCTGACGACACCGCCCTTTGCACGGTGTCGACAGATGAGAATCTTCTTCAGCGCAGACTTCAACATTATCTGGACGATGTTCTTTCTTGGGCCTCCAAGTGGAGGCTGAAGATTAATGAGTCTAAATGCGTGGCCATTCGCTTTACGAATAGGCGCCGCCCTCCACCGGACAATATTATTGTTGACAACTTCAGGCTCCCTTGGAGCCCTTCCGTCCTTTATCCGGGGATGAGACTTGATGCACGCCTCACATTGTGACTCCACGTCAACAAAACGATTGAGAAGTTCAACGCGGCCAGAAGCTGTGTTTATCCCTTGCTCTGTGCAAGAAGTGGTCTTTCGCTCAGTATCAAAATATTAATCTACTACTCCTTTTTACGACCGATCATCACTTACGGGGCGCTGGCGTGGTCGAGTATGGCTAAGTCCCACTTTAAAAAACTGGAAACGCTACAGAACAAAGTCTTAAGACTCATCACTGAATCGCCTTGGTTCATCAGGAATCAGCAACTCCGCGATGATCTTGGAGTCCAATCGCTTCAACGATTTGTGACAGGCCTGGCAACCAAGACGCTGCAAAGGGTTGAAAGATCAGAAAACCCCCTCATCAGCCAGCTGGCCATTCTCGACCCCGACAGCCCCCTAGGGTGAGAATAAGAAGGATTCTGGCGATTGATGACTAACTCTTTCTACTTACCATAGTCTTCTTATACTATCCAAATTAGTCACACTAGACAGCGATTACGTCTTTTAAAATTCACATTTCCTGTCCTAAAAAGGACATTCACAGATTATTAAAGGGCTTAGGAACAACCGTTTGGCCTTAGAGAAGTGAATGAAGACCACAGTTAGACAGTTAGTCTTTGAGCTATCGTCAACCAGGTAACATAATCAGGAGTGAAAAGTGAAATATGGAAAAAATCGAATATCGTGCCGTTATAAACTTCCTTACCAGGCAAGGAAAATCAGTCGCGACCATAATGAATGAGATGTCATTGGTTTACGGCGACTCTTGTCCAGGAAAAACCATGGTGTACAAGTGGCATAGTTTATTTAAACAAGGAAGGGAATCCCTTGGAGACGACCCGAGGCCGGGCAGGAGCATTGAGGTGACCACGCCACTTATCCAAAAAGTTGAAAAAATTGTACTCGAAGTGTGTGCTCGACTAAAGAAGAAACAACTCGCAGAAATGGTTGGAGTATCCGATACAACAATTTTTAAAATCCTACACGATCATCTCGGCATGTCTAAGGTCAGCGCAAGATGGGTGCCGAGAATGCTCACGCCGCGCCGCCGCAAAAACAACAGCGCGTAGAGTGTTCGCGTGCATTTTTGGACCTCTGTAATGAAGACAAGGATGGTGTATTGAGTCGAATTGTTACTGGAGACGAAACTTGGGTTCATCATCATGAACCTGAGTCCAAACAAGACTCCATGCAGTGGCATAAAAAGGGCACAGCACCTGCCAAGAAATTTAAAGTGTCACAATCAGCTGGGAAACACATGGCAACGGTATTTTGGGACTCGGAAGGAATATTGTTGATTGATTATAAAGATAAAGGTGTTTCTATAACCGGAGAATATTACGCTTCAATATTAGAGCGACTAAAAGAAACCATTAAAGAGAAAAGAGACGGGGAAAATTGACGAAAGGTGTGCTGCGTTTGCACGACAACGCGCTCGTCCACAAGAGCCGTGTTGCGTTAGCTGCCCTGCATAAGGTGGGCTTCGAAATTGTGAATCACCCACCCTACAGCCCAGACCTGGTCCCGAGTGATTATTACCTGTTTCCGAAAATGAAAAAAGAGCTGCGGGGTAAAAAATTTACTGCCGATGATGAAGTCAAGGAGGCAGTTTCGGTGTATTTTGCAGATAAAGAGAAATCATTTTTTTATGAGGGTATAAATAAATTAATTGAAAGATGTGAAAAATGTATCCGTCTTGCGGGTGAATATATTGAAAAAGAAAAATAATTTGGTTTTTTTATTTCCACCCCTTATCCCCCATTCCGCATTGCATTTCCAAAAATTGTTAAATATCTCAGACAATATTGAACTTAGGTATAGGGAATATAATAATAACTTGCCTTTATTTAGTCTGCGTCACCGAAATATCCAATAATATACATGGTGTTCCATTTAAATTTTGATAACTTTGATGTGTAACTTTCTTTTGGAACGCCCTGTATATTTCAAAATAATTTTAGAACATGCTCCTAATGGACCTACATATGCTCCAACAAAAAAATTTTAAATATGTGTTGTCGTTTTTTGTATATCAACCGAGGCGAATGTGGTGCCCCACCCTGTATATATTAATTAAAATATATTAATTATTCAAATTTGAAAACCTAACAACACCCATTTTATTCAATTCTATTTGTTCTTTCTGAAAATTATTATAATTCTCCATCTGTATTCCTGAATGATTCTGAAGTGCCACTGGTTCTTGCTGATGAAATATACTTCTTGAAGCTTATTGGCAATGCTCTCTTCGATATACCCTTCCGCCACACTAGTTGACTGCCATCCTCCATGCCTTTAAGTGTTTGAATATCAGCTCCACTGTCAGCGAGGAAGGTACCAGACGTCATCCTCAAGCAATGATCAGTACAAGTAGTCGCATCTGGACTTTAAGTATTCTGCTACTTTTTGGGAAATTTTTGCAAAAGTGTTGATGCCAATAGCACTTACCGTGATTGTACTAAATGAAAAATCTATTGATTTCGACATGAGAAAAGTTTCTGCAAAATGAATCCCCAAATGTCTGACTGTTGATCAGAAGCGTGCAACGGTGAAAGCATCACGTTCAATCTATGCTCGGTTTGAAAATGATTGAGATTTCTTAAGCCGCATTGTTACTATGGATGAAACTTGGGTACATTTCTATGATCCAGAAAGAGAGCAACAATAGATGGAATTGAGACAGTCTAGTTCTCCAAGGCCGAAAAAATTTCGTGTTCAGAAATCTGCTGAAAAAGTTCTTGCTTCAGTTATTTGAGATTGCTATGGAGTAGGTAATCATGATTAATCTTCTGGATAAGGGTGCAACAATAACTGGGAATTATTATTGGATGTTACTGACCACTCTACGAGAAAAAAATATGAACAGAAGACGCGAAAAATTGTCCAAAGGTGTTTTGTTTTTGCAGGACAATGTTCCTGCACACAAACCGCATGTTGCTATGCGAACAATTCATGATTTAGTGTTCGAGTTACTCAAAAATCTCCTTTATTCACCTATTCTGGCTCTGTCCGACTATCATGCCTTTCCTCAACTGCAAAAAAAGTAAAATTTCTTCCAACGAAGAGGTGGTCGAAGCTGTGAAGGCCTGATTCGTTGTAGTAAATGTATCCAATTAAGCCCCATTTATTATTTTTATAACACTGTTTCTATTTATTGAGATCAAAGAACCGAGACAAATACAATAATTATATGTCCCATATATAATTTATTAAAACCTAACTAATGCTTTAAAACAATGTAATGGCGAATTAAGAATTAAATAACTAACTAATAAACACAAATTTCTATAATTTGTAACGCACTACAATGTTATATCATTTAATGAAAAGCTCGCAAAAAAGCTTCTTTTAATTCATACTCCATTGAATGTTTAGAATTCGTGACGGGCAAGATAATCTAGTAGAATTTATTAAACACTTTAAATAAGTGATATTCAATTTGATTACAGATTTTATCCCACACTTACGCACAAGGCCCGCCGCGATTAAATATTCCCGGCGCTGTACTCGTATCTCAAGGAAAACCCCGACCTAGAATTCAACAATCTTACAACGACCAACCTATAAGAATACGAAGACCGATTCCGAATACTATCGCCGCTCCAATACGTGAAACGCGACCGGTAGTCGAAGAACTCGAAGAGGAACCCGTCCAGGAAATCTCCTCGAGTTTCGACGATGAAGTCGCCAAGTTAGGAATATCATCCTTGCAGAGTGCCGTGAATCAAGCTGTCGTCGAAGACGAACCGGAACCACCGAGACCTGTACAATTCAGACCGGAACGACCGGTTCCAGTTCTAAGACAAGATTTGAGAGAAGCGCCTAGACCAAGACCTGCACCAATAGCTGCTAGACCGGCTCCTATTAGCGTGTCTAAGCCATTGTTTAGAGATAATTTGGTGAATGTTAGACCAGCTGCGAGAGAAGAAGCTGTACCAGTAAGGAGGCCAATTCAAGTAAGTTAATTGTTATGGTTTATCAGGGTTAAATTGACCACTAAGTGACCTTGACCCATTTGTTGATGTAAACTTGTAGTTTATTTGCGGTTCTGTTATATAATTATCATGATTATTTAAAGTTAAACCTTTATATAATGAATTTTGAGGAATTAATTGGGATCGTTTGGTTACCGCAGAACAGCGGTGCAATATTAACTTAGTTATCTTTCTTGCAATACCACATTTTAGATTATTGATAAATTAGAAACCATCTGTTGTAAATAATGCTAAAGTAATTCTAAATTGGATTGGAGGAAAAGCCATTATTTTAGTAAAAAGAAAACGTTCGATGTATATTTAAAAAGAAATAACATTATTACAAGTTATAACATTGTACCACTAGAAGAAGCAATACTTCCTTTTCTGTTTATATATGAAATAAAATAAGTTCAACTGAAGCCAGCAGTTGCCATATTCAACAATAAAATTAATAACTTAACACCAAAAGATTTGAGAAAGAAGAAGACTTATCTAGGTTTGTTTCGTTGTGGTTTAGATCGAAAATGGAAGTCGTTAAAGTCTTCAGTTTGTCTATTTTGAACAACATTGCCCTCTTCTTCTGAAATAAGAATTTTCTTTTAATCTTTTCGTGCTAATTTTTTCAATTCTTCAAGATCAGGTATCTAGTTTAAATGCCTCTTTTTACTGGGTGTCCTAAATCGTTTCTTAATTGTTTGAGGTGAAGCTTGCTGCAATGGAGAAACTACATTTGGTTCTATTTTTCATTGATTCTAGACTAGATTGGCATCATCATTGAAATAAATTTTTTGTTGTCTTCTTGGGCTTTTTTGTTGGAAACATTTTAGTTTTGACAGCTTTTAAAGCAAGTTTCTCGTTAATGTGAGTAACAATTTTAGATCTACCTTTTAACATCTCGTTTCTATTTTCTTTCCTTTCTCCCGCTTATCTTTTCTAGTCTACCATAGTCTAGTTCTACTTTAGCTATCATCAGCGTGCATGTTGTAAGCTAAATGAGCATCAGTGGTTAAGGGGGGATGAAACATCCAATCTTCAAAGATGTTGTCATCAAATGGGTCTATAGCAGTTTTTGCAAATGCAGTTATTGTGGCAGTAGCTGCTTTTAGATAGATAGATGGATCATGTGACGTGGAATTCGGTCATAATCCTACTGGGGTTTTGTCCAAGTAAACGATGTCTACTTTGGCTCTTTCGATCATTCAAAAACAGTAGAGCTTTGTTTTCTTGAGGAGCATTTGTGTACTCATCGAAATGTTGCAAGTACTGGATAACAAATTCTTCTCACATCCACCTATTCCCCTGGAAAAATCCTTTGCTGTCAAGAGAGACGTTTTTCATCAACTCATGTTTTATTCTTTTTCCGGAGAAAATAAAAGCTGGTGCTACAAATCTCCTACACGACGAAATCTAGCAGAAGAGAGTCCATGGTTTTCATCGTAATTTATAATATTTTATTAAATAGTCTTCCTAAAGCTCCGGAAGATATACAAATATATGTCATCTTCCTTCTGGTTGCTCAGATCTTTTCTTGAATATTGTTTATATAAGATGCAAAATAGCTTTCCTTACAGGAACATCTTCTATTCCTGGTTAGAGTTTCTCCGTTATTTCAGATATGTTAAATCATTTTGCACTTATATAAAACAAAAAAAAATCTAATAAAACTCAAGTCAAACAAAAAACACTGCAAATTAAGTAAGTTAAGAGAGAGAAATCATAAAATGAGCACGTGTCTTCTTTTACCCAATCAAAATTAGCATTACTTACTTATTATTATATTAGTTCCAGTTTTTATAATCAATAAAATACATTAATGCAGAAAAGACACAGATATTACTTTTAATTTCTAAATATTTATTTAAACCATGACTAAAACGTGAAATTGCCTTACTTCCTCTAACATTCTCTTTTATATTCGATTTTAAAACGATGTTTTCTGTTATTATAGCGTCCGGCTGTAGTTCAAGAACAATTCAGACAAGCACCAGTCCGCGCCAATCCAGCTCCAAGACCGCAGCCACAATACGAAGAGGAAGACGATCGTAAAGCATACAGAAACAGAAAACCTCCAGTTCAAATTCTGAGAAAATACCGCACCGATAACGAAGACGGTAGTATAACGTGGGGATATGAAAATGATGATGGTACTTTTAAGGAAGAAACGATCGGTGTCGATTGCATAACGAGGGGAAAATACGGTTACACCGATCCTGATGGTGTGAGGAGGGAATACACGTACGAAACTGGTGGTAGATGTGAAGATCCAGATGAAGAATTACCTGTGGAACCTCAATTAGTACAATCACAATTACCGCAGAAGAATCTTAAGAAAGTGTACAGACTTCCTGCTTAAATCTTAGCCATATTTTGTAATTTTTTATTATTATAAGTAAACTTAAAGTATATTACTATAAATAATGTTTGTTTTTGATAAGTTTGAAATAAATATGATGTAATTTATTTATTTTGGATTATAGTTCAAGATTCTTTCGGAAAATTAAATTTTGTAACGGTTTTTACTTGTTTTTGTAATAAATTTAATTAAAAACAAATATTGCGGCTTCAATAGAAAAATTAAATCAACAAAGATGACCTAGCTGGCGCCATCTATTTAACGTTGATAAATACATTCCCTTAGTAATTTACTGTTTTATCGACATTTTAATAACGTCCTCTTTTAACTGTCAAAAAAATTAGTCCTATCAATTATTTTTACTTGAATAAATTTATATTCAATAAAATGTTTACATTTACGTACCTATTTATTACCAAAATAAAATAAAAACATTTTTTAATACATTTATTAATAAAGCACATCATTCATTAAAAAAATTCTTACAAATTATTAAAACTAATAAGGTCTTGATCTATGATTATTATACGATTGGGTAAATCCCTTGCGTGAACCAGAATTCCAAGAATCCGGTGTAGAAATTGCGATATCCATATAATCACCCATCGAAAATCTCGCTTGAGCTAAAGATTTTAGATCATCGGTGCCTTTTTGTCCTGTTACAGTTGTACCGATCTCCCTCATTCGATAAACAGGTGCTCTCGGATCAGGATATACTAGGGCGAAAGTAAATTTTGTACCTTTCCTCCTCGCTTCGGGATTAACTTCTTTTACTAGCAAAGCTAATTCGTTTAAAGTCGCATCTTTCCATGTATAAATCTGCAGCTCGTTTTGCGGCGTGTTACCTTTGTTATAATCGATGATTTTGTAATGGTGACCGGTAGGTGAAACGAAAACTCTTAGCAAAAAAGGGCAGACCTAGGATATTAAATTTGAATTTAAGCTGTGGTTTAAGTTACAAAGTTAAATTGAATTACCTTTTGACGATCTACGGAATCTTCCTTCTTTTCTTCTATAACTAATTCAACTCCAGCCATTTTCTGCTATTATAATAACATATAAAACTCTTGAGAATTGTTGTAATTTTTAGAGAGGTTATGTTTTTGGGTTGAAGGGTTGTTTATATGCAAGCAATGACGTCAGTAAATGCGATAGTGGTTAATGTAACGTAAATTCCTCGAAACACTTTTAATAATAGCTGATTTATGTAAATATTTATTCAATTAATATGTATTAATTTCAATTTTAATTAAATTATAGTTATATTGGTATTATAAATGCAGTATATCCTATTTAGCTGTCAGAAAATTTTGGTTATTTTTTTAAGTCTACCTTAGACACCATTTCTCTACGACATTTGACATTTTAAATGGTTCAAGCATTTCTAAACCTTGCGTTAAATAATTTATTTATAAATAAAACTTTTCCATTTAATTTAATCGAAGTGTACTGAAGTTTATCCTTGTTCCTATTAGTTATACGTCTTACAGTGGTATGTCACTGTTCATTTCTACCGTAAATTGATTTCCGATGGAACAAGAATCTTTGCACTTTCAGTTTTACCGAAACATGGCTGAGAATAACGGCGAATTAAGTGATGAAGATATAATTATTAATGATCAGGATGGTCTTCCAAATGTTCACCCGAATTTAATACCGGAAGCTGATGTGGATAGTCCAGCTAATGAAACAGATGATGAGTTTGATGATTTACCAACCTCCCTAATAGTAACAAATATACATGATAGTGTTTTTACAACACCAGGTATGGTAGTTTTTTTTGTAATTCTATTGTTATGAATTATGTAATTAATATTTCTGTAGATAAGAAAAGGGAGTTTGAGGATTTATTCCGTGTATATGATCAAGATGTTACGTTTCAATGGTTACGAAGCTTCCGAAGGTTACGTGTGAATTTCCAAACACCTCTCGCTGCAGCCAGTGCACGGATCCAATTACATCAGTATAAAATTAACGAATCGGTAATTACATGTTATTTTGCTCAACCCGTTACGCCTGTGAAAAACAGCAGTTTGCAACCACCTGCGCCATTCAAACAATTCCTAATATCTCCACCTGCTTCGCCACCGTTGGATTGGGAGCCACGACCAGAAGGTGAGCCGATTATAAACCATGACTTGTTGGCAGCATTAGCAACTTTAACACCCGGTGCTTCACACGAATTGCATCCGCCTTCGCCGGGCAACCGAGCATAGTCGTTCACACAGCTTTAGGTGTGAATAATAACAATGCTAAGCCAAGAATCCTACACACTAGCTGTCCAGATCGTGCGTAATCAAATGTCAATGTTGTCTCTTAATGGAGGTTCAGTATGTTCCATTATCGTATTTCGTTAAATGTAATGAAACAAAAATTATGTACTGTCGAATGCTATAATGTAGATGTTTTGAAATATTTGGCATTTGTGATTGATGAAAATTGTGTAAATAATAATGTTAAATTAAAAAAAAAATTATATATAAAAAATTAAGTATATGCCTAAAACGAAATGTTATATATTTTTGAAATTATTCGAGTTACAATATTGAAGTATGATTCAAAAGTTACTATCCCTTAAGCTATAAAATCTTTATTTTCGTAAAATTATTATTCTTGTATGCTTGGATGATGTGTATTGAGTTTTTTTTTTTGTTTTTTTCTTGAAATATTTGCAGCTTTTTCATTGCCTTGTTTAAACAATTTTTTTTTAGTAAATGAAGGTCCACAAAACAAATTTCAATGAAATTTAATGTTAAAATGAACAAATTATAACTTCAATATCGTAGCAATAACTAAAAAGTGTCAGTTTTAAAAGTAATGTATAGGAAAGCATAGGATTATCCTCTCGATTTAACTTTCATGTGATTCGGGTCAAAATAGTAACTCTCATTTAATTTATGCCGCAAAATTGTGCATTTGATATGGTTATATAAACACCATTTATGAAAAATGGATTACAAAAATTATTTTGAATTATCGTAGATTCTATAAAGGAGTGTTTTCCATTAGATGTGGTTGTTGCTAACTTGTACATTATTTTGGAAACTACATGCAATTTCAAATTATATATTACAATTTTGATATTTTTTAAACAATTAAACCATCTCTAACAGCGTTGTGATTTTTATAACGAATAAGGATAAAATTTAATAACACCCTATTTTCGTTTTTGAAGTCATAAATAAAAAGAAATTGGAATGAAATGTGGTATAAAAATGAATGAAAAATAATTTCTGTCACACTTTTTAATTGACACATTCACAGCACTTTTTAATGATTTTTCCTCGATTTAAACCTGTAGCTTGTCACGATTTCATACTCAACACCTTTTAATAATGAAAATTAAGTTTAAAAACATAAAACGAAGTAATGTGTCATACGTGTATTGTCTCATTGTACCTTTATAACTGGTATATCTGTCTTGAACTCCTACGAGTACAAAAAAAATGAGCAAAATTAAATATCTAATATGTGTTTTTAAACTGAATGTCATCATATCAGTGTTTCAACGTAAAATTCTATGGTATCGTAAAACTTTTTTCGAAAACTATGACAACTTTTCAGATTAGTACGATATTGTTTGATATCTCCATTAACTCCATATTTCGATAATCAAAAATTTATGTACGTATAGTAAAGCGTAATAGAGATATCGAAAGGTCTTGTATTAATGTAATCACCCTCTATATCATATACTTACTACATCTTAGCTCTCTTCGTATTCCTTCTCTTTTGTAATCGGAAGTTCATAAATTGATAATGCGGTGCTTCTTTAAAATATGTATATTACGTTCCTAATTCGATGCTCCTCTAATGTATAAATGAGCATCGAATTCAGAATTTACTTTAATTAGATGAATTTGTACCATTTAAGTTTTTTTTTTTTTAATTTTTATTGGAAAGGTCTCCAATCGAGTGATAATGATAACATTATATAGAGTGTTCTCTAGGTAGAATCTTTAAACGTATAACAACGATCTGAACGAGTTCCATTGACATATCCTAGAATGTTTAATCGAAATAATTTAGGAGAAGGCCGATATAGTTCCAGGATGATACAATAATTGGAACGGTTGAATAGGTTACGTAAACTAATTTGATTTCGAAGGGATGTCGATGAATTTTGAATGTTCCTTTTTTGAATGTTTTTCTATTCGATCTAGTTGCGTAGTTGTAATTAGTAATATATAAATTATAATTAGCGATAGATTAAAATAGTATTTTCTGTTCTATTTAATTAGTTTCGTTTTTTTTTTTCGTGTAAATATTTTTTTTAATATGACAGTATTACAACCAACAATGTTTTCCTTTTTTTTCCTGTTAAGAAATAAATAACACTTTTATTGCAAAAATTATTAAAAAAAATTATTTTAGTATTGTCATTTATCACATATTTAATTTAAAAAGAAACAGCTCGCTAGTACTATCATATTTGGTTTGTTTATCTTTGCAAAAATACTTTGAATCTATGACTGCCAATACTAAAAAATATATATTATTTTCGATATTATAACGAAATATTTATGTAAAGATCAATGAATTAATGTAATTTTCGCCACCAATTTTAATAGCGCAATATGTTGGTAAATATGACTCGTAAGCTTAATTTTATATAAATTATGGCAGTCAATTTTTTTTATTATATATAGGTACATATATTGGATATTACTTGATATAATTTATTGGTACACTTGAATTCAACATAACATAAAAGTAATTTTACCTTCTTTACGCCTTGCAGAGAAGTAATACTTTCAAAATAAAAATAAATATAAAGAACTGATAAAATACTTGATAAAATAAACACTAAGCTGTACATTTCTTATTACCGAAAGTTTCTTTCATTTAGAAGGATGAACCTAGAAAGAAACATTGTATTCTGTAGCGTGGTTTCTTTTTAGTAGTGTACCTTTATATTACATTATTAGTTAAATGATATGTAGGAATATGTTACAACTTCGTTGGAATTAATATTTTGTATGTATAAATTAAAAAAAAAAACAATAACTATTCGATGTAGTTGAGTTTATTTTAAAATAACTGTGATTAGTTTAGGATGAACTACGACTGGTTAGCTAGTCCGTCATTTACATGCAGCTATGTTTAAGTAGATAATATTTATTTTGAGGATTTTTCCAATTTTCTCTGCAGTTATTTTAAAATAAAACGCGCATAAAAAGTTGTATCAATTAAAAATAAACTGGTGCGATGTTCATAATGTTGTTCACTATTATACTTTTATATATGTAATATATATATTTGCAAAACTTATTTATATTGTGTTGTTAACTGTGTTATTTATATATATTTTAATATACTTGTTAATCATGTAAAATTGGTGTTATTATTACGTATATAGGGTCCTTCACAACAAGCTGAGTCAGGATTTACATCGAAACAGCTGCAATTAACTTTTTGAAAATTTGTAATGGAGAAAATAGTTATTTACATACCAAGTGTGCTTCGCAACAAAACTGATCGTAGGTTTTACAATTGTGAGTAAGCCGAGTCAGGATGTCATGGGTTTATTTTGGTCTATCTGGATATGATGTCAGAAGGCGTTGCAAGCCTTTCAATTACATTGTTTTCCATAAAATACCAACCTCCTACATTTCAGGGTAGAATGTAGTAGTGAAGAAAACAAAAACTTAATAGAAACAGTTCTGTGCGCTGTAGAATGCTTCTGATAGCAGGCGACACAACGCTTGTTTAACTTAGGTCTTTTTACCAATTTTGTCACTTGTATTAATACCTACACACTGACTTATTAGATTTGCTAGCTTGGTAAGGGACTATGTAAGCGTTTCTAACACTTTTGGTATCGTACTGGAATGAGTTCTTTGCTTGTAAACAAATCATAGTTACTTTTTACCAACAGCACATGCTCGAGTATACAGTACAAATCTTGCACCTATGGTCGGGACTCGGCTTAATCACGAACATAATTAGCTCGATAACTTACATAAAAACTATAACAGAATAGTGCGCTCGCAGACTTTTTGGAGAAGGTTTCATGCTCTATAAAAAAGTTTTAGAAGCTTTTTAATATCTTCTGTCGTTAAGCCTACGTCTGCAAAGAAAAGGATAATTAGGGTTATTTTTGCTATATTTTCGCTTTTTGCGAATCCAGCTTTAACCGTATAAGATATCAAGAAAACTGGTAACACCTTTTTTGTAGAGCACCAAATTTTCTACAAATTGTCGAGGAGAGCACTATTCTAGTTATGGTTTTCAAGTTATCGACCTAATTTTGTTCGTGACTAAACCAAGTACCAACCATATGCATGATTTGTATAAAGACCTGACAAAATAAGTATCATCCGCATACAGAATAGTTAGTACCTAATTGACGGTATGTCGTTAGTATAAAAAAATATAAAGAGGCCAACACCGAAACCTGCGGCATCCCTCTTTTAAAAATACCAAGTCAAAATCCATTACAATGCCAAATCAATCATCAACAAAATGTTTTATTCGATTCGACAGGCACGACTTAACTAGATCTAACGATAGACTTCTGATAACAGCTTGCAGTAATTGACACTATCCATGAACACAGGTCACAGTTTCATATTCCTTTCAATGCGTCTTCTCTAACTTAAAAACTTAAAATAACTCTTGAAGTTGATTTACCTTCTATATAAAACCATTCAGTATGTTGGTATTATGATATGTTTTTTAATAAATTCATATACAGGGTTGGGTAAATGTTCGGAGATGGTTTAATTACAAGTGACGTCATCACCTGTCAAAATATCGTAACAGTTATAAAATATTGTTGTTTATTATAAATTCTCAATCAATTTAGAATATTTTTTGTTATAGCACTTCATGTCTAAATTCAACTGTTTGGAAAATTTCTGAACAAAAGAATGCAAATCTTTCAACAGTCAAAAAAAGAGTCAATAACAATTTAAGAGAGAAACTATTTAAGAGTGTTTGAATAGTTTTCCTAAGGCCACTTGACAGTGTCCAATGATGTTTCATTAAAAACAAAACGACAAATGTTACGATATTTTGACAGCTGATGACGTCACTCACCTATTGATGGAATTGTCGAAAACCAGAATCCGCTAAGATTTGCTCAACCCTGTATATAATTTGTTTCGTATATCATAGAGGGAGTTAAGTTTTCGAATTTTTGTGCAAACGAAATTCAACACTACATATTTACTGAGCATCATGATATACATTGGTTTCAACGTTTTTGCAAATTTGCAAATTTGGAAAATGTTTGAACCGACTCATCGTTTGGATTTTGTAAAATATTTTTTTTTGTGAAGGTGCTGGCTCTGTCAAATATTTCGAAGGAAATAAAATAATTCGAAAATAGCACGTTCTAGACACGTAACGTCTCATGTAAAGTTATATTGAAATTTTGCACACATTCTAAAAATTAAATAAAAAGCGTGACATTACATTTAAAATAATAAAACTTTGATCTATTTATGATACAACCGGAAGCCGCAAAAAATTGAGTTAGATAGATCGTTTCTTAAGCCCCTTGCACACTAGGCCTGTTTTCCTGCTAGATAGCTTGCTTGGTACTGTCCAGGTGACCATGCCGGCTGCCGTGCTCGAAAATGACGTCACAGCAGGGTCCAGTGCAGGCTCCGCTGCTGGTTTTCGGTGATCGGTTCGGTGCTATTTTCCAGCAGGCTTTCACGAAAAAAGCCAATCAGGACGCAGCATTTCAGCAGAAATTCAGGATCGTGTACAGCTATTTGTTTGGAGCAGATGTGCTGTAAAGGTATACCATCATGTCAAAAGTCGCAACAGTCAGTCACAAGATACGTCTCAAAAGTGGACTAAAGACCAAATTGTAGCCCTCATTGATTCTTATAAAGATGAGGAGTGCCTATACGATGTGGGGTCTTCGAATTACCACAATAATCATTTGCGAAAGGCGGCTCTGGAGAGGGTTGGAAATAAAGTGAGGGATCTCAGGCCTCTCACAACGGATCACGAATGCTCTACTAAATTTCACACCTTAAGGACACAATTTAATCTGGAAAATAGTTAAATGAAAGTCTCTCACGTTGGGAAGTGGAACTGCTAATGTAAGTGTAGTCTGCTGCTCGTCTGCGACGAATCAACATTAATGCGCCGTCCGTCTTTGTTGACATGACGGGCAATGCAAGCACGTCACCACGCAGGAGACCCAGCGTCGTCTGATTCCAAGTCTGCTGCTTAGCATACAAGGCAGCCAGCACAGCTGCCAGCGAGCGGAACCCACTTTATTGCTTCAATAGGCGACGATAATAAATAAATGAAAAAAAGTTAAATAACGCATCTCAGGATTTATTAATATATATGTTTTGTTATATTCATCATAATGTTGTTGTAATGACCAATACGTATATACAATTTAACTATATGCTAGCCTACGAATATCACATACATTTATAAAACATACGGAAATATAGATATATGCTTTGGAATGCACAATAGTGCGGTTGTTTTTTTTATTATTTTTTTATCATAATAATAATATTGTCTACAGATCGCCTGTGCAACTCCTCTGAAATTATTTGAATGAATTTCTTGTAATGTAATGTCATTTATAATATAGTAATACAGAAAATTCGATCGAAAGTACATAATATTACGTCATATTACAGCATTCCCCTCATTCTTTAAACTCTTGTGTGTTCCACCTTCCCTGTTCTTTCTTAATTTAATATTTACACGCTGTTGCGACCACGAAAAAACCTGTTGCTATTCTTTTAATTATTATCGTTTAAAATGTCATTACAGCTTATGTAGGTTTTAATGTTTTAAATATTTAAATTGTCACTTTGCGATTTGAGATATATGAATAATTGTCATGTTAGATGAATTATTATAACCCTAAAAAAGATATATATAGCATTTTTCGTGCTCGCAACGGCACATATTGTACACATAACATCATTCAGTACAGTCCCAATATCATACGCAAGCATTCGTAATATACTGTTGTAATAAAGAAAATACTGAATCAAGTTTTGAATTAAATGCACAAGTTGTTTCAAATAATGACTAGAGATAGGTGTTGTTGTTATGTGTTATTATGTTATATTACACGATCTCAAAATATAAAGGATAAAACTCTGAGGACTGATAATTTGAAACAACTTGTATATTATTATGATTTTGATTAATAATGAAAAGAAATGACGTGAACCTTTGCAACAGGCAATGAAGTGTGTTATTGTATTTAATTTTCGTATGTATTGCTTTACATAAATCAGCTTAAGCGTTATTAAAAATGTAAATATAAAAAGATAGATTAAATTGGTGTGTATAGAAATATGCTTACAATCAATCAACAAATTATAATACAATTTTTTTTTCTCACTTTGCATCTTAATTAATTACTTTAAATAAAATCGATTTAATAATATACCAAATAAATAAATTATAAATATTAGCAATATAATATGTCAAATACAATTAATTAACAAATCGATATAAATAGGTGTTTTTTCAAAAAGGAAAAAAACAATTAAAAAACGAAAATTATCAACAGTATAATATCTTAGTTCTTTCTTTTTATAATACTAAGTTTTTTTTTAATACTACACAACTATGTTATTCATTTTTTTCTTCTTATATATGGAAAAAATGAATTTTATGCACACAAAGAATTATTTTATAATTTTTTTTGAAGTAATCTTCATCATTTTAAATTTCTCAAATATATAAGCAATGTTTTATATCCATTTAAGTCACAGGCTATAAACGTGGATTCTAAACGACTTTCGTTCCAAATTTTGCAATCTGTCAAAACCTTTAAAAAACGCAGAAAACAAGTGACGACTGAGTTTAATTGGTGTATCAGTGATATTTAGATTTTTAACGCGATAAAAATCTAAAACTGCACTTACACTTTTTCAATTTTGAAGACCATCCCAGGTATTTAAGTCCAATTTTTCTAGTATTTTGTTTTGTTGTAGTTAAGTCTTTAACTTTGTTAAACTTATTTCTAGTACAATTCTTATTCTTTCTTCTACCATCTTCTTACGATTTCACGATTTCATCAACCTTCACCACTATTACTATGCTCCTTCTTTCTTTTTCCAGGGTTCGGTTGTGGTCCATAAACCTCATTGTCTTCTATTTTTTTTTCCGACGGGCTTTGTCATCGATGTAATAGAGTAAATTTACTATGGTTGATTGAAACGAACGTATTTATTATAGAGGTTTGATATTGCTTCTTAATTGCGTTATTACGTCCTTTGAGAGTGTAGGTCATGATGTGATCTGACGCGTCAGAGAGTCGTAGTGACTCGATTAACCCTGGTCTTGGGCGGTGAACGGTTCGAAAACAAATTCATGAGCGATTTAACTAGAGGGTTGTCGGAGTTGGAAATCCTCTTAAAAGTATGTTGGTGTTAGGTCCTGATAGAGTTGAGCATTACGGACATGCCATGGCGCTCCAGTGATAAGTCCTAGTGTCTTATTCTGTAAGACATCCGGTCGAGAGTCTAGGGTCATTCTCATATATTTTACGCTGCGACTTCACGGGAGAGAGGTGTGGCCCGCTAAGATGTTATCCGAAGGCATCAATCTCTTCCTCGAAAAACCGATGACTACACATTCCACAACCATATAATGCGCCTACTTCTGAAAAACACGATGAAAACGGACCGATGCCAACATCTACTATTGGAGATATTTTAGGGAAGTGGAACGATGTCAGAACAACGGTCTTAGAATGGCACCCAAACTAGGTTGAGGATTTCTACCGTGACAATGCAATTGACCATTTTCGGAAAATGCTGAAGAGAGAAATGCAATCGACTTTGGACAAGTTATTTAACACCCCACAGATGAAAACACAAAGTATTGATTGGTAGCATTTTTTTTTATCTAACTCTATGTTCTTTTTTCAATAGATAAATGCACGCTAAGAATTGTTTTACATACATATTTGATTTTTTTGACCTAAAATAGATTAATTTTTTAGTATACATTATGTTCGTTAACTGGTCACCAACTATAAACCTGAACATTGCCTTTAACAACAATTTGTCTCATAACAATTGAAGATCCCTTAAAAACATTCTTCTTCTTCCTCTCAATTTAATTGGCCTCTGGATTGGTCCATTTCAGTCTCACGTTTATAATATAAAGTCACAGAAAGTTTGATATTGTAAGCTATTTTTACTAAGTTTACGGTTGGTCTTCTTTAAGAATTCCATAACATTCATAATCGTTTCTTTGTTTGTATTGTCTAAGAGGGAAATCACATTTAACGGTGATTGCAAGTTCTGGCTGATTAGTTTCCTGCAGAGATCATTCGAGAAGTTAGTTTGGTCTGGACATTCAAATAATAGATGTTGCAGATCATCGACTTTATCACAACTACAGTTAGGAGAATCCTTGATCTTAATTTTGTTTAGGTGGA
>CM043021.1:84752386-84809775 GCA_023690525.1 Holotrichia oblita | reverse complement strand
GTGCCCCAAACGACCCCTTTCGTCCAGCACCACACCCAGGTAAGTCACTGTTTTTACAGGTTTAAACTTCACTCCGGCAAAGGTGAAGTTCACGTGGTCCCTTTTTCTCTTTCCCTTCAGCAATAATGCCTCCGTCTTGCACAGTGCAAGCTCCAGCCGATGATCATTCATCCATGTCGCTATTAATCCCAGGCAAGTGTTCGTGTTTCGCATCAGTGTAAATTCATCTGTTGCCCCCACCACCAAAGCTAAATCATCAGCGAAAGCAACACACATGGCATCCGCCGTCAGGTCTAACTCCAATACCCCATCGTAGAGGACGTTCCAAAGCACTGGCCCCAATACAGACCCCTGAGGCACACCTGCACTAACTTGAACTGCTTCGTTTGATCCAATGTGTATCTGCCGACCAGCAAGGTAGTTACATATAAAGCCAACTAGATACGTAGATATATTCTTCTTCTTTAACTCCCTGATTATCAACCTATGGCAGGCGGTATTGAAGGCATTTCTGACGTCTATAGTGACTAGGACACACCACTTTCCTTTATATTCGTTGGCAGCTTGTATGACAGTTTCAATGGCCTGAATCGTAGACTTATTGGGTCGAAATCGAAACTGGTGTTTCGCTGCCAATTCGGTTAGCAGCCTGTTTCTAATCAATACCTCTAGGAACTTACTTAGTGTATTGAGTAGGCACAAGGGCCGATAAGAGCTCGATACTTCAGGCGGTTTACCGCTTTTCAGTATAAGGACTACTTTTGCCACCTTCCACTCATCGGAATCATTGTATTCCTATTAATGGTGAATAAATTATTATTATTACTAGTATTATTATTATTAGGATACAGAAATTGGAGTACCGTCTACAAAAATGCGTAAAAAAAGTTGACGATTATGTAGAAAAATAGAGCAAAGTTTCGCCTATGTACTTGTAAAATTGATGGGAACCTTATCTCTGAATAGACCCTCGTACCATTTGCTTTTACAGATTTTTTCCAAAAAGTTGCAGTTGCTTTCAGTTTCAGTTGCTGCAAACTCCTATTTATAACAAGCGTACTGCGAGGTTTTTAGAAGCCTTCTTGTTTATTTATTACTTCATATTAGAAGTTAGATGGCGTTTGGAAACAGTTCCAGTAGATTTTAGCTAAGAAATGCCTTCAACTGCGAACTCCCTACATCTCCTTCTCATACATCTAGTATAAAAGATGCAATAATAACACTCGGTATATACATAGATTATAAACTAAACAGGAAATCTCCAATTTCGACAAAACTAGCAGTTATTAAAAAATAAATATGTAAATTGTGGAAATTGGTCTAAACTATTTATGATATAGATAAAAAGCCAAGGCCCCAGTAAAAATTTTTTTTACAAATTAATAAAAAAACACCTTGACTTTTATTTTACTACCTACCCTACTAATTGGCTTTAAATTAAAATAAAGGAAACAATAGCTATAAACTAAACCTGCCGATAGGAAGAACAAGTCCTTGATATTTAATTTGCTCAGATTGCTGACATTGCTTCTGATCTGTTCCCTTTTCCGTAAATAGGCAGTTCATTCATATTGAATATTTACATCTTAATTACAATTCTACATGATGGAAGGTTAGACAGTAACACTGACCTGCAAAAAAAAGGTGAAGCATGTTTATAAATATGTACACGTATACATACATCGAATTGTGTTTTATGTCGACTTGCGAAAAAGGAAATTGGCGTTCGTATTTTTAACCTCGAGCATCAATGTTTTATAATATACAGATCCAGATCTGGTTGTGAAATCAATTCTCGTTATTTTTAGTTTTACTTGAAAGCAATAAATCATATTACGTTAATATTAATTAAACGAGAATCACAAAACCACCTAATCAATATTGTATTGTAAGGAGGCAATCTGGGACAAGTAAATGTAAAACCACAATGTACAACATATCGTTGCAACATCGAAGGGTAAACCACATTATTTCCTCTTATATAATGGACTAATAATCTATTGCGGAGATCGTATAACCGAAATGCATTCATTACAACATTCAATTTCTAATCCAGTCGAATTTCGCGCAAACCAGATTCGCGAATGAAATTCAATAAAATAAATTTAATATTTAATTAATAATAATGGTTAGTTAATATATCACGACATCAAAATTTACCGAATATCCGCGTTGAACTTGAAAATCAAGGTACTTCCCATTATTTACTAATTTCTCCGATTATCTACTTTACAAAGACGAATAATAAATAACAATGAAATAACCCGTTTATTATATTAAAGGCTTCATTTGTCTTTCACATCGTGACTTTGAACTTTGTAAAAAAAAAGCAGATTTAAACCTTGTGCTAGTCCTAAATGTAAAGGTAAAACCGCGATAACTGTAAAATAAAATTTAATAAATGATGTTCATACATAAATTAAAAAAAAATTGAGATGTTTATCTAGTGGTATTTTCCCTTTAATAGGATGTTACGCTTCACCAACAATTTTGTTACTTACCTTAACCATTTTTAAATGGGAAGTTCGATAAATATCTAATCATAACTTATTGTGCATCCTTCTGATGTGCTCTATGATGGCTTGCTTAGGATACGTACACGTAATACATGTTTTTAATTTAAAATTACTGCATGCTGCTTGACATTTTCTGATTCGTTGAATTCGTTAGAGGATCTTGTAAGTTTCTTGTTGTAATTAGACACAATCGGAATCATTATGCATTACATCTAAACTAACAACTTAATTATTATTGTAATATGTTAAACGTTATCTTGTTTGTATCCTTTCTAATTTGCGGTTAATCAGAATAAGATTATTACAGATGGATGACGTTTTATAATAAATAGAAATTATTACATAAATGATAGTTTAAAATGGGTAATTGTTCAATTGTTATTATTATCTTGATTACATTCTTTAATATCTCCAGCTTTAATAAAGCTCTAGATTCAGAAAATTTTTTTTAACGTTTTCAGAGGGTTCGTAGTAAATAAATTACAAACTACAGGTCGACCAGAATCCCGTGGCAGTTGTGCTTAAGTCAGAGAGGATGGGTAAAAGTATGACTTTGCAACACTCCTGGATCTTTTGCAAGTAGTCTATGGAGTCTTGCACTTTCAGATGTGATTTCTTTACCCTCACAGAACTTCCTCCATGACTTTCTTTTGACCCTTCCTCTTCTTAAGGCCCTAATATACGTAGTGAGTGAGTTCCGATAATCTCACCATTTAATTCCTCATTCCACAAGCTACGAGGGAGCGTTTTTATATTCGCGGAATGGGGGATAAGGGGTGGAAATAAAAACACCAAATTGGTGTTTTTATATTGGTGGTATATTTATGGTGGACGGTGACATTTTTTCAGAGAGTTTAATCCCGGATCGACTTGCCATTCGCTGTTGGGAGCAAAGTGATTAACAGCGCGGCATCATAAAAGGCGATATGATGCTGTCACAAAGCCATTTAAACACAACTTACACACACTAAACTACACCGCAAGAGTTGCAGTGATAGCCAGACAAGTAATACATCTTACGGAGTCACTGCAACTAAGCACCCACCACACATTAAAAAAAAACGCCCACCTGCACCCTCTACATATTCACTTTTTATACGAAGAAATCATAGGAATACTTATTATTTAAGTATTTTCTAATGCTAAAGCAATAATTATGTTTCAAGATTTATGATTAAAGATATCATAATCAAGAAAAGTATACACACTGTAAATTAATCTTGTTATCTTTTATACAAATATTGTGTCTTTATTAATATAAATATTTGCTATGTACAGATGATGAAAGGACATCTGTGTTATTAAATTAAATAAATACGTGCGTACCTTGATCGTTGTTTATAAATTCTATGTGATCGACAAGATGGAGTACCTACACGTAAAAGTATTAATCCGCATAACAGGCGCACTATTTCTGTGACTGTTCATTTTAAATCTGCAAGTTAAATAGAGTGATTAAATTAAACCAAAATTTCATAATAGTTACTGGGTTAAAGCATATATAGAGTTAATTATGAATATGTTATTCATACAGCGAGAACTTTCGATTTTGGAAATACTGGCAATGTGATATTACTTTATTAGAATATGCATGATTATTTCAATTAGATTTAATTAAGGGTGATATTGCACTGCGACCTATTGATGTATTGTGTCCTCTTGCAAGCTGCTGGGGTTTACCGCGCTCCCAAAGCTCCTCGTCCAATCTAAGAGCTTGAATAAACTGCAATAGCTGTGATGGTTTCAGTGAAGGTACCTATTTCTTCTTCGCCTATGACGTAGTACTAGTCAATACTGAAGCTGCATTATGATATTTTGTGACAAAGATAAAACAGATCCGAAAAGAGTTGATCCTCTCATCAATATATAGTCTACAGAATTTTTCAAAATATTAGTCAAAACTAGTAAAAACGTCTTTAGTTCAGACTCTCTTTTCTATTTTTTAAAAGGTTCAAACATTGTTTTTAGATTGTAGCAAAATGTTCTGAACATTCTGCCAACGTTTTAACCGTCTACTATGGATACTTTATTAAATAATTCAAAGAAAAAAAAAAAATCTTCCACCCCCATCTGCTTGCTAAAATATTGCCAATTTCAGCTTTCTTTTTTTTTGAAAATTGAAATTCTGGAACTTGTTCTAATATAATTGTTCTGGATATTGGTTCATTTTTTTTTAATTTCTATCATTGTTATTGTGTGTTATTGTTGTTTATTTTAAAAAATATAGCGTCTCTGTATGGAATCGAACCACCTTGCGCAGCATACTCACGAAACCATCGTGCCACTGAGGACTATAATTGTGAAGATAACAGTTGGAATCGAGTCGTCAGTGGCACGATGGTTTCACTATATAAATAAAAATATTGCTTATTTAATTGGCGGTGGAAAATTACATTACATACATGTATACGCCAAGAAATACTTCGGTGTTAAAATCCTATCGTTGATAGTTTATTAAATAATTCCCCCTCTCCTCACTAACATTTCGCTAGCTATGGCCCCTTCTGAGCGATTAAAATTTTGAAACTTGCTGTTGTTATCATTATTATGAATATGGATTCAAAATTTTAAATCGAAAAAAACCAAATTTCGTTAACCTTCCCTCTAGATTTCGATAAAAATTGCACTACTGAGAGTTGTTTTAGAATATTTCAAGCATTGTGCCAATCTGTTAGACTTCTACCACGGACAGTTCATGAGATAATTGAGAGAAACAAAATTTCGTTCCACATTATCTTTTTGCTAAAATTTCGCCAACTTTGTCCTTTTTTCGTAAATTGAAATTCTCGATCTTGCTCTTCTGATTGTTCTGTACATTAGTCTAGAATGTTAGCCTTTTTGCGTCAGTTCCCGCTTCTTTCTTTTTTTTTGGAAAACTGAAATTCTGAAGTTTATTGGTTTTAATTGGACGTTGATTCTAAGTTTACACTTTTCGTTGTCTCCCCCTTCCCTCGCGCTTCTTTTTCTGAAGATTTTGTGTGTTCAGAATTGTATGCGTTTGTTCTGAACCTTCTACCATGGATACTTCGTGAAATAATTGAACATCCATGCTTCTCTTCTCGCTTTCGCCGGCTTGTTCTGGACATCTATTCAAAAATGTAGCTTTCTAGCACGGATAATTCATAAAATAACTAAAATAAACATAATTTCGTTGCTGCTTACTAACATTTTGTCAGCTCCTCTCTTTCTTTTTTTTGAAAACTGAAATTCTACGCATTGTTCAGGTTTGATTTAATTGTTTTGAGCAGTAATCCAAAATCTTAGCCTTTTAGTAAGTATAGATAATGTTGAAAGCAAAAGAAGTAGACAGAAAGTATTGTGGTCTCTAAACCTGGCTTTATTTATAAATGTCATTATCAGTATCAATGTCAAATTAAGCCGCTGTCCCCTTCGCCTTACTAAAATTATGCCATTTTGCGCTTTTTTTTTGAAAAACTGAAATTCTGAAGTTTTTTGGTTTTAATTGGACGTTGATCCAAAGTTTACACTTTTCGTTGTCCCTCTTCCCTTCTTTTTCTAACAATTTTGGATTTCAAAGTTATTCTGAACCTTTTACCATGAATAATTGCTGTTTGCTAACATTTTATCAGCTTCTGCCTTTCTTTGTTTGAAAACTGAAATTCTGAGTATTGTTCATGTTTGTTCTAATTGTTTTGAGCAGTGATCCAAAATCTTAGTCTTTTAGCATAGATAATGTTGATAGAAAAAGAAATAGGCAGAAAATGCCCTGCTTTCTAAACCTGGCTTTCTTTATAAATGTCATTGTCAATGTCAATGTAAAATTTTGCCGCTGCCTCCTTCGACTTACTAAAGTTATGTCATTTTCCGCTTTTTTTTTGGACTAACTAAAATTGTAAATCTCAGTCCTAATTATTTCAATCCTCCTGGATGTTGATTAAAAAATGTAGACTTGACCAGTCTACCATGAATATTTCATGCAATAATTGAGAAAAATGAAATTTCATCGCACTTTTCAAAGGTGTTTCAGATTATTTTATTGTGCTAATCTTCTACCATGGATAAATCATGGTCTCTCATAAGTAAAAAAGAAGTAGACGCGTCATCGGTGTTATTGTTGGAGGCAATAAGTGGTGTATTATATAATAGTGATGTGTAATTGTGCTATTTTTCATTAGCAGCTACAAACTGCTACTGCTACTTTTCGTTAGCAGTTAAAAAAAACCGCTACTTTTTGTAGCAGTTTCGTTTTATCGGTTTTATACTGCTTCTCTGCTATAACAGGATAGAACATATGATGTCTATTTATAGAGCTGCTACGTCAGAAATATTTACATCGGAAAACTGCTACAAAAAGTAGCAGTTTCTTTTAATATTCGTTCGCTGTTTCAAAATAGTAGTTTGCTTCGTAGCAACCCATCACTATTATATAATCAAAAGTTTTTTTTGGATACTCATTATTTATGAAAATGCTGTTTAATCGAGACAAGTTTTTTTCTTTAAAGGAGGGATAAATTCTAACGCCAATAGCTGCAATCCCATTAACTTCCCTTTTACACCTAACGTGTACAGCTAAGTACCTACTTCTTTTCAAGATCTATAATTTATGATCTATATTTTTTTCCAAAAAAATATATCTACAACCCAAGCCAAGTCAAGTTTTTCGAAATGAACGCTTTTATGGAATAATAATTTTCACCTTGCCAAAATTTTGCCAACCCCCGGATATTGCAATTCTTGAAAACCTTGCTCCTGATTGTTTTAATTAGGATGAATATTACTGGTCCAAAATTTTAGCCTTTTGCCATGAAATAAGTGAGAAAACGAAATTTCGCTGCCTCGTCCCCCGATTTCGAAATTCTAGTATAATAACCAAGAAGTACTTTTAAAATATCGAAATTCGAAAAAGGGGAGACTGAGCTAAAAAGAAAAATTTGTTTCAATTAATATTTATAACATTTTTTGTAAAAATCTTTCAGAATTTGATGTCGAAACCATAAGGTACATGGAACATTGTCCAACATATTTGAAATTAAAACAAAATTTGAATCAAATAATAATAATAATAATAATAATAATAAAGATTTATTGGCAACACTCAATACTATTACAATAACAGAATACAAAGGAATAATATGCATTAAAAAAGCATTAAGTGCCCAAAGGGATCACCATCAGTTCGTCAAACGGCTACCTGTTATTAACGGTGAATCCAAAAAAAGAAAAATCCAAGAAACAACTTAATATAAATATAAATGCGTCACAAAGAGGAAAAGAAAATTAAACAAAAGTATACAAGACCGGAGAAAATCTAGTTTGTACCAACAAGATTAATGCACAGATGCTGCTCATCCATTAATAAATTAAATACAGAATGTCTAAAGGCACGGTATGGTAGACGCTTAACATCAAACGGGAGCGAATTGAACAGTGATGCGCAAGTATATCTAAAGCACCTCTTAAACTGTTGCGTTCGATGCTTGGGTATGTCGATCAAATCCTTTCTACGAATATTGTTGTTATGGACATCAGTGCGAAATGTGATTTTGTCAAACAAATATGGTGGAGTCCCAGTATTAATAATTTTGTAAATGAAACAAAGAGAATGAAAGCGTCTGCGTCGTACCATGTTGAGCCAACCGGCATCGGCAAGTTTGTGTGAAATTCTTTGCCGTTTCCTAATGCTGAAAATCAATCGAAGGCATGCATTTTGTACACACTGAATCCTACGAATATCAAACTGATCCAGGCAACTGCCGTAGGTCGTGTCACAAAAGTTAAAATGTGATAATACTAATGAGTCACAAAGCAGTTTTTTAGTAGGAATATCCAGGATATGACAATGCGAATATATCAGTTTTAGATTACAATAAGCACGCCTTATGCAAGTGCTAACGTGATGTTTAAATCTGAGTTCACAGTCACAGTTAATTCTAAGTTTGATATCACGCGGAATCCGCGATCTAGTTTTAGGACCACCAAAAACCAAAAAATACGATTTGTCAATATTCAAATGTAAGCAGTGCTTTCTAGCTATAGTAAATAATTTATCAAGATCACAATTTATGTCATCAATAGCTCGGTAGGTGTCGTCAATGGGAAAAGATCTGTACAACTGCGAGTCATCAGCATAGAGATGAAAAGTACAAGTGAAGTTATGAAAAAAAAATAAGTTGGATGTATAAATTGAGAACAGCAATGGTCTCAGAATAGATCCTTGTGGAACTCCCGCACGCATGAGTGTAGATGCAGACTCGAAACCATCAACCACCACTCTCTGCCACCTGTCAAGTAAGTAACTGTTGAAGAACCGCACTGCATTGTCATCAAGGCCGATGTAGTGAAGAATAGATAGTAGATTGTGGTTAATTTTATCAAAGGCCTTTGAAAAATCAAGCAATACAAGAACTGTAGCAAGACCCATGTCGTTAGCCGAGATGATATCATCTGTTATGCTAGCAAGAGCCGACGCACAACTAAAGCCTGGACGAAATCCTGACTGAAAACTGGGCAAAATGTGGAATCTGGAGAGGTGGCCACGCAACTGCCTGTCGACTATCTTTTCCAGGATCTTCGACAATACAGATAAGATGCTAATAGGACGGAGGTCATTATAACTGCTGGGATTTCTGGGGGAATGACACGAACTAGTTTCCAAGGAGAGGGGAATACATGGTCTTGTAGGCAAATATTAAAAATTTGCGTCAAAATCGGAAGAACAGTGGGACAACAAAGAGACATCATCTGCAGGGAGAGACCATCAATCCCGACCGAATTTGAAGACATATGGGAAATTATTTCTGCCACTTCCGCATCACCAGTGTCACCAAATGAGAAAGTGTCAACTCCTGGTTTAATATTGGAATTGTAAAAGTGAAGAACTTCCGGATCGCATGTGCTGGAAGAGCCTGATGTAGAGGAAAAATAATTATTTAAATCATTGACGTCGAGCAAATGCGCCGGTATGTTAGTGGAGCCTTTGTTGTGAATATTTAGTTTATGCAAGTCATTCCACATAGTTTTCTTTCCAAAGTTTTGCAATCTATGCTGCAGCCATGCCTTCTTTTCGCGTTTTATTGCGGAAGAGGTGAAGTTTCGAAGTGATTTGTATTCGTTCCAATGATTAGGTGATCTGCTTGCTTTGAAAGTTTTGAGAGCTTTGTTTCTAAGTGACATTAATAACCGAATGTTATCTGTAAGCCACGGTGAAGAGCCACGTTTATGCGGCGTTATATTTGTAACGGGTGCATGCACATCAAACAATAAAAAAATAAACTCATAAAACGTGTAATTTATTATCCAAGGTCTCAATTTCTAGGATAGAATGCCAGGGAGTAAGATTCAAGTGTTCACAAAACAAGTCAAAATCAAAGCGACGAAAAGAGCGGTAAACACGAGTAACAACAGAGCTGTTGTAAGTAGGTACAGAAGTACCACATCTAACCAGGCAGTGGTCAGAGAGTGCATGGAAGTCACTAACAGAACAGTCATAGAAAGAGAGATTTTCCGACATGAATCATCATCATCACTCCACATACCACATTTACAGAGTTCTGTAAATGTAAAACTGTCATTATCCTTCTTGAATCGCTACCACTTTCTAATGTTCATAAGTAGAAGTTAATCCGACGTTTACGGTAATCCGTTTACTTGTTACCTGTATCTGCTATCATATTTACGTTAACTGAGTCAAGCTCGTATCAGAAAGGTGGCGCTAGTTACCACTCATATATAAATTGATCTATTTAAATGAAAAAAATATATATATAATTATTAATTGATTAATGTATGGAATTTCAACGGAAATATTTAGAGAAAAAAAAATTACTTTATCTTTACTTAATTATCAAACGATTTTTTTTTAATATGTACCTAAATACGTTTTATTATCATTACATTCTACATACGTTTTAGAAAGTAATAGGTAAGTATAGAGCCGCGACATTGTGGTAAAGTAGGAATTACCTTGAAATTGGCCTGATTCTTAGAAATCTAAAGCCATTGAAAATGTGAAACCTGTATATATAATAGACTCGTTTTAGCAAATTTGGTTTCAATTGAAGTTCCTTTTTTAGCTCACGTTTACACTAATTAACTGTGAAAAATAATATTTTAATCGCATCCAAATTAGGTATTCCGGCAACAATAGTAAATAAGATGTCAAAATCATCAGTTTAGTAAAAGTAGGAGGCACCTCAACAATGTCCTTTTGAGGTGAAAACGCCCAACATACTACCCATAAAAGATTAGAGCTACAATATATATTTTTTTAATATCGTTTGAAAAATGATTGACACGTCTATAATTTGAATGCGTGTAGAAACTATTCATTATTTCAGAACTAGTCTAAAACAAGTTAACCAATCTATATACATACATATATAGCAAAAAAATTAAAATGTTGCGTTGTATAGAAGACATTGACCATCAAGATTTAAACTTATACAGTCGTGCACTTTCACTCTTTAAAAAACCATTCTCATATACATACTCCTTTTATATTACCGCATCTGGTGAAGAATATATAATCTAAAACAATAGCTGGCCACCTTCCACAGGCAAATACCGCCTATATCATTAATCCAAACGCGTCCGAACAAGTTTACCGAATTTCTCGCACTTGATACGAGTACAGGATGAATTATTTATGGGTAGAATGTTCTTGCGACATTTAAGCTGGCTCTGCACGTATTACTAGATGTGAAAGAAATAATTGGAAATCGTTCGAATATGTTGGTTCTAGTTCTTTCTTTTTATTATATAGCTTTTGATTAGAAGTTTCGATATTTTGACAGATAAACCGTAAAAATCATTTATGGTGAACTTGAATTTAAGGTGTCGTTAACCTTATTATTATAAAAATATATAAAAAGAGAGAAATCTAAATATATACACCTAGATCGATACTTTTTATTCAATCTTTATATTGTAAACAAATTTTAATAAATAAAATTTAATGACTAATTTAGTGACAATTCGTTTGTTTTTAGTTGTACTTTGAAGCAATAGTTTGGTGGCATTGCATTAATTTAAATTCTGGATCAGCTCAATGGGTACCAATACCGCAATTTTGTGACGTTCAGAAACTGACCACATTTCCTCTGAGATGATTAATTGATTGATTAATTAATTTCAAGGTAGTGTAGTCTTTGGTTATCCCCATCACTGCAGCCCGCTGGGCCTATTGAGTTATTCCTGCCTTGATTTCGTTTTACTCAAAGAGGTTAGTTTCCTCGATCAGGTTTAGGAGATTGCTACATATTTGAGGATAATATGAGAGGTTCTTTATTACGGAGTCTTTATAAGGGTTTCATCTTTATAGATCCTCATCTTGTGCAGGTGACCTCTGAGACAGCACTAAGCTGAGTCCTGTTTAATGCAAAAAATCATCCTCTTAGATTCTCCAAACCGTTTCAACAAGGAAGAACAGGCATTTTTTGGGAACGCATTATGTGATGAAACATGGATCCATTATCATACCGCTGAGCCTAAGTAGTAAAGGATGTAATGCTAACTAACATTTGGATTCACCACCCTCTCACGCCGATAAATTTCGCTATGTAATTTGAAAAAAAAAACACAAAAATAGTCATCCTTCAATAAGACAATGCCAGCTAAGATTACAATGAAGATTTTTGAATAAATTGGATTGGAAAACTACTTAAAACTCCAACTTATGGTACTTCTCTTATTAGATTTTTTGGTCATGATTCCCAGTATGAAAACAAAAAAGAAAATTATCACATCTAGACCTCCATCTGGGGCATTCAATCTGCTGGTGCTGTCTGGATCGGATGTCCCAAAATTTCATTTTTGCTTACAGCTTGTCAGAAATGGGGAAAATGTGAGACCACACTCTCTCCTTGCTTGAGAAACATATCTGGACACAGATGCTTTAAAGTAGCTACTAGTTTCAAACATTCATGGCAAAAGATATAAAACTTAGTCATAGACTTTTAATCTGGAATACCAAGATTCGTCTGAAACTTTTATTTACAGTTTTGTTTGATTTCTCCCAAATTGGTAGTAGTGGAGTATTGTTAACACAGAAGATACTTCGTGAAATAATTGAGCATCTATGCTTCTCTTCTCGATATTGAAATTTAGTCAGCTTTCACCGGCTTGTTCCTGCTTGTTCTGGACACTCATTCAAAATTGTAGATTTCTGCCATGGATAGTTCATAAAATAATTAAAAGAAACATAATTTCGTTGGTACTTGCTAACATTGTGCCAGCTCCCATCTTTCTTTTTTTGAATACTGAAATTCTAAAGATTATTCATGTTTGTTCTAATTGTTCTAGGCAGTGATCCAAAATCTTAGCCTTTTAGCATGAATAATTTCGAAAGCAAAAGAAGTAGATAGAAAATATCGTGCTTTCTAAACGTGGCTTTATTTATAAATGTCATTGTCAGATTTTGCTGCTGCCTTGAGTGGTTAACTTAAAAAAAATTATCACATCTAGACCTTCATCATGCACTATCTGGGGTATCCAATCTGCTACTGCTGTCGGGATCGGATGTCCCAAGATTTCATTTTTTCTTACAGCATGTCAGAAATGGAGGGAATGTGAGACCACACCCTCCACTTGCTTGAGAAACATGTCTGGACACAGATGCTTTAAAGTAGCTACTAGTTTCAAACACACATGGCAAAAGATACAAAACGCAGTAATGGATTTTTAATCTGGAATACCAAGATGCCCCTAAAACTTTTATTTAGAGTTTTGTTTAATTTCTCGTAAATTGGTAGTAGGTAGTGGAGTATTGTTAATACAGAATTTTTGATCTCTCTAGACACTGTGACATAAATATTAACAAGGAAGCAGATAGCCTGGCGAAAGCGAAGTTCTTCCTATTGGACTTAAATAGTCACAGCTACGATAACTCAAGCAGTCCTGGGTATAAGAGGATACACAATTTGACAAGGGGGAATTGATAAAAAGAAGCTGCAAACCGACGGCTAGATAAACCCTGATTCGCTAAGACAAGCTACAAATGAAAGGAATTTGGGACCACTTTATATGCAGATCCAGGTTCGTCCATGCATAGCCTTAATTTAAAGGACAATCCAAATTGAGACTCCGGCGATTTAGAAGACACTCGTCGTGTTTCTTTTTTTTGATGTCATCACAAGAAATTGAACTTCAACAAGAACTCAGAAATAATGGTATATTTCCACTATATAACATTTGTAGTTTATTAGCTAAGGAGGATGGAAAGATCAGTAAAATGTTGCCCCATCAAAATTCTGTACCTACTTAGCCAGCTTGGTAGCGCATAACAGTAACACCTAGTAGTGATTGTTAGTCACCTGTAGTCCTTTAGGCACCTAGTAGCCTATGAAGCTTTTGTATGAGCTAGTGCTTTGTTGTATTGTTTCCTTGCCAGACGTTAAGTCTTTAGAAACACTTGTGAATAAATTAAAAGGGAACATTTTACATTGGAGATATGGAATTATTTTCTAGATAGGCTTAACCACCCAATCTCCAATCAATCGCATATGACTGAGTGGCATCATCCGGGTCACACTGCTACAAACTAGGAAGAAGAAGAAAGAATTTTTGAATGACATATGAGTTAGTTTCGAAAACTTCTCCATTAAATACTAAAAAGAAAAAATAAACACAAGTTGAAAGGATATTACATTATCTGGTTACAGTATTGTTACTGGGTAGACTTCCACAAGAACTTAAAAATAACTTGAAGGGTGCAGTAAGGTCTAATCAAAATGATTTGAAGACTCATTTTAAAAGCCTTTCGTTCAAAATAATCTTCGCAAACATATATAAACACGTTTTGAATAGCTTTTGAATTAAACAATAGAGGAGGTACGGATATTATGGCACACTGGCTATGGTACTATTTATCACTACTTATGCAAGCAACAATACAGATGTGTGTTGTGCTTGAGTAGTGTGATATGATATCTTCATTGGTGATTATGAGTGTGTTTCCATTTCCTAATCTGAGGAGGATATGAATCAAGGAATCAAATGTGCTGGTTTTAAGGAAATGGTATAGTTATTGACTTCCAAAACATTTATTGTTCCAAACAGTAGTCTAAGGCAAAACACAGAAGACGAAAATAAAGTATCTAGTTTTTTTTGTTCGGATTAATGTATTCTGATTTAAGGACACTTTTTTATGACTGCATAGTACTGGATTCATGTTTTTTTTTTTGTTTTTTTGAAAGAACCACCTATCAATTAATGAGTGAAATGAAATCAGGTAATATCAGGAACAATTGTACTGACCCATGGGTTGAAATTAAGCTCTGGGGTGTACTCGAAAATTAATGTTGTTGATTTACATTTTTGTGGTAATAAAAAAAACTAACTTCGTATTTCTTCAGGGTTTTATGAACTCTTACGATAAATTGATTGTGCAGAGTGTTTAGATAATAATTAGAAATCAGTTAATATAGAAATTACTTCTTATATCATCGTATTTCCATCACGTAAAAATTGAGTTCATACTTATTATCATCGACCTCTTCACCTTTAAAAAACCGCCGGTTACGACTTCTTATTTCATGCTCTCGTGTCGCATGCATAATGACGCGATTTTTCCATATTACCGATCGAAGCAGGCATTTAAACCAACTCGACGCTGTAGGTACGAAAAATTATTCATGTAACACCTCTATGTAGATGCCCGATATAATGACAAGCCGTTTGTTGTTGGATGCCGGCTTAGCGCACACCAAGGGTGAAAGTTACGCGTTGCTGGCTCTGGCTCATGGTGGACGCTATATCTGGGCTTGGATGGAATGTACAGTGGGGTGTGGCGACTATATAATAACAATTATTGCACACTGATACAGTTTAGTCGGTGTGTGATGTAAGCGTGTCACCGTACAAGAGGAAATTCGAATTTTAAATAAATAATAAAAGGACTATTTCAGCTCTAGTATACCAGTCAATGTTAACGATGAGGTGTAGCTTGTGTTTTGCGCTTTTTACTCTTGCGGTGAGTTTAGATTTGTAATTCAAGAAAGGTGGTGGTATTTTGTTATGATTAAATTGAATTTATTTATATTATATGGAAGTAATGAGTAAAATTGAAGCCGGTTGCATAGATATCAAATTTGCAGTTTAATGAAATTACACTAACATTTATTGAAAATATTTTTCTCATGGTGGTCATCTTTGTTAGTGAAAACATCCCCTGGAGCTGGACACTTGTTAATAATAAATATCACTTCTCTCAACTTATACAACAATACCAATAATAATTTATTTTTTGTATTATTAATATATTCAAAGCAAAGATACCAATTTATTTGAGAACATTATTTCAATTTAAAAAACTGTAACTTTCTATTAAATTAAGCATTTTTAACATAAATATATAATAAGTCAGGCTTTCGCAATTTTTTGTTTATATGTCATTTTCCATTGAGTATTTAATAAAGTTGGTATTAAAATATGATACCGCTTCTTATTAAAGGACTTCATATAAACGTAGATATGCTGTAATTCCTGTTGTTCGACTGTTTGTGAATCGATGACGCATCAAAGCTAAACGTCAATATGGACTGATGCTCAGACAAAGTTGATGGAGGATGTTGTTTTTTGGAACGCTTTAGTTGTGTATCTATCTCTCTATTATAGTTTCTTAGTAGTCACATTTATTTGACTCTTTTGACATCTCTTTTAAAGTTAGGGGAAAATGTTATTTGGTTGAATTTTTTTTTTTATTCTTTTTCCTTTCTTTTTAGGTGTTTAGCTTTTTCGTTTCTTGTCCTCCCTATTGTTTTGGCCTCCTGTACTGCTTCCAAATCTATTTCCTTCTTTTTTTCCGAACAATATTTTCTGGTGACTTTATAACAGTTGGCACTGTTGGTGATTGATTTTTTTTAAGTATTTCAGCTTGTACCACATAACATTTGACTTGCTCAGATTTAATATGCTTTCATGATGGTAGATGTCAACCTTTGTCTCTTGTTCAGTCGTGTCTTGCCTTATTTATGTAGGTAGGCAAAACTAGGTATTATAGCTCTTCGATCCAAAGGTGTAATCCCAGCTACTTTAAACTTAAGGTATATAAGTTTAAAGCAGTTTCGTTTACGTTAGCTGATTTTGACCAGGCGAGGAAAGTAAATTTCTAAACTGCAATCTCGTTGAAATTCAAAAGATTTCGAAAAAAGGAATCATCTAGTGATGGGGAGAGAGGGTGATGGGTGACTCGTCAAAATAATTGTTCTTTTCTGCATACTCCAACATTTCCACTGAACTGGAATGCGATGTGTGGCCATCAAAACGCAACAAAACCTTAGAACTTTGGTAACATCAACAACTGCAGATCTAAGCTGCAATCCGTCCCCATACTCTAATGTTTTATTCTTCCATTGGAGCATATCAAAATTCAAACTGAACTCTTCTCTCTCTTCTTCGCACCTTAACTAACTGCAGTTACATTTCTTGAACTTCTTAGAGCAACAACATCTGAAGGCTTACTATGCATGTTGCATAAAAATCTTTCTCGTCTTGTTAACACTTGGTTTTCTGCAGCTTTTGTAGAAAATTTTCTGATGAAGTCAAAAATGTTGGCGAAAGCTTAGATGTTGTAATCTTATTATTCAGCTGCTATCCCCGGTATAACTTCTCCCACCCCCAATTCTAATTTAAAAAGAATTTTCATGTGTCATATGCCATACTACAAATGAAGTCCCTACAAGGTATCACCTAGAGCTCTTCAATATGCAATACGATTTTTGCTTCATTTTTTTCGCCAAAATGCACCTCTTCAGCGTAAAATTTTGTAACCTTAGTCCATCTCACCCATCTGCAAAAGAGAGGTGGACGACTATTTAACCGATGTTTAAAAAGTATTTGAGTTTAGAAAAACAAAATCTTGTTCTTCGAATCTCAATTGGTACGTTCAACAACACACAACAACAGTAAAACATTAAAATAATATTGAGTTTAAATATATACCCAAAACCATAAATAATGAATTGGTATGTCTCTCCAGGTGGTCCATTTTCTAGTTGTTGGTAATGAGATTGACTTTGGAAAATTTATTATTTTGAAACTGTAATACTGGAACAAAAACAATGGTACAAAAATTTAGTCTTGACTAAAAGGAATGTATGAGATAAATGAAATATTACTCTAACTATATTTGATAATATTCTATTATGTTTAAATTCTTTGTCCAAAATATTCTTACATTTAGTCCATGATAGTTCACATAATTTTGAACCAACAATTAAACATACAAATGAGGTACAATTCTACTACTTCATACTTCTCGCTAAGAAAACCCCAGAAGGAAAGACTTTCCACTCTGGCTCTCTGCTACAACCTTCGTAAATTTGTTTTTGTTCGGGATGGGATCTTTGGATAGTGTCTAAAGTTACCTTCCTCAGTGCACAATAATACATAATCGGTCGTAGAATGATAGTAGTTGAGAGAGTTGGGCGAGAGAGAGAGATGTTTATTTATTTATTTTATTTTAATAATGATTTATTCCTTTAATACAATTTTTACTTCACGCATTTGTGCGGGAAAGTCAATTTCCCTCGCGCAAATGGAAACGGGAAAGATGTTTTGATAAGCGAGTACAAAAATTTATATATCTACTTAAGCTTGAAGTTTTAAACATCAAATTTACGTGTTTCAAACTATTGCCTTGGCAATTATGATGATGACTTTGTCAGATTTCAAAGTGCATATTCATTTACATGATAAAATAGCGTCTCTAATTTTATATGGAACCGTGAAAGATTACATTTTTCATTCAATTTCAAATTATGTTTAAAGATGACTAAGACACTGCTTATTACCATATTGTTAGAACAACAACGTTTTATTTTATCAGGATTCAATTCCTGTCAATCCAGGAATTAATTACTATTAGTGTGTGAACATTTAAATGCAATTTATTTTCTATTAATAAAATGCAAGTTTAATTTAAAAAATATATCTTTATCTGTGCATTACTATACATACATACAAGGACGTTAGGGTGACCTCATACTAATTTTTGCCGTACATTTTTGATACTTATCTTACATTATAGACTTTCACTTAATAGTACAGTTCAAGTTCAGCGTCTAATGCATGATTTACAATTCGTTTCAGGATGTTAAAACATGCTATTCACAATGAATATTGTAAAGTTTAATATAATATTATGAAAGATTTTAATTCTATCGATGAGAAAGTATGAAGTTGACTTGTTTAAGATGAAATATTTAAAAACATGTTTATCCAATATTAAACTTCTTTTTAAGTTCATAAAAGGATCTGTAGGATTTACCTGTAATGTCATTAAACTGTACAATCACTTTATCTTTGAATAATATTGAAGATAAACACTTCAATACCTCACGTTAGGTATTTTGTTGTTTCTCTATCTTGTTCAAGTAGTTTTGTTTGTGAAGAAACTGCACTAAATGGTTGTCTCTTATAAATATTCTTGATTATACAGAGTGATTTTGTTATTTTGATTGTCTATAAACTTGAATAACGTAATAAAGGATTATTTTTGTTGGGAGAGAACTATATACAAGGACAGTAGTAACTCACAATAATATATCAATCACAAAGAAGTCAGTAGGTACTTCACTCTCTCACTTATTCTTTTCCATTGTGCCCTGTCCTTAACTTTGCCTTTCCACCTCACAATGCCTATTCTTCTCAAGTCCTCTTCCACCTCTTTCAGCCACCTGGATCTAGGTCTTCCTCTTCTTCTTCTACCTCCTGGCTCCCACTGAGTCATTGCATGCGTCACCGCCTCTGCACCCTGTTTCTTTATTCGTCTTACTATGTCTTCCCCGTATAGTTCTTGCATTATCTCTCCAAATTTTGTTGGACTCAATATTACTCTCATTATTTTTCTTTCAACTATTCTTACTTCCTCTTCTTCCCGCTTTGTCATTGACATAGTCTCCGCTGCATACATACATACATCATCACTGGCATTATCACTGTTTTGTAAATGTTTTCTTGTTCGCGTGGAATGTCCTATTTGTTGCAATTATCCTTTCATCAATCTTTGTTCTCCTTTCTTCCCTGCTTGCAACCGTAATACCCAGGATACTTAAATTTATCTACCTCCTCGAATTCCTAGTCTCTAATCTTTATTATTCTATGTTCACACTCTTTTCGATATCTCAATAATTTTGTTTTATTTTGATTTATTTTTAGTCCTAACTTTTCGCTCTCCCCTGCCAATTCTACTAGCATTTCTTCCATTATTTTTCTTTTCTTTGTTATCAGTACTATATCATCGCCATATGCAATTATTTCATGTCCACCTGACCTTAGTTTTCCTTTTTGCATTCCTCTCAATATGTATTCTAATGCCAAATTAAACAAGGTTGCCGACAAGCAATCTCTCCTTTGTTAATTGAAAATTCTTCGGATTCTCCATTTTGAGTCAGTATGCTTGCTCTTGATCGATTCATTGCCACACATATCAATTTTCTTAGGTTTGCTTATACTCCTAGGTGCTTTAATGCTATCATAAGTTTATCTCTTTTAATCGAGTCGAAAGCTTGCTCAAAATCTATAAATAACATGTCTATGTCCATCTGTTGTTCGTTGGCTTTTTCCATTATTTGCTTTATACTATGTATAGTATCTATTGTCGATTTTCCCTTAGTAAATCCACATTGGAACTTTCTCATTATATATCTTGTTCCAATTGCCAATTGTCTTTGGATTAGTGTTGACATTATTTTATATACAGCCCTTAGTAGTGTGACTCTTCTATAATTTTTGCAGTCCTGCTGATCCCCTTTCTTGTGAACTGTTACTATTTGCCCTACTTTTTCCATTCTTTAGGGGCCTTTTCCTCCCTCCATATTTTTTGTATAAGTTGTTACACTCTTTCATATAATTCGTCTCCACCGTATTTTATTAATTCTTTATTTATGCTGTCATTCCCTGGAGCTTTTCCATTCTTACTTTTCTTGATAATTTCTATTAGGTACTTCGTCCTTTGTTGGGGGTGTCAATTCCTGTTCATCGTTATCTCCTTCTTTCTCATCCATTTCAATTACTTCATTGCTATTCTGGGATGTCTCGTTTAGTAGTTTCATAAAATGGTCCATACCATAGATAAAGTAACTTAGAATGGCAACTCAATGTTAAAAAAACGAGCTTTAAAACGCCCTCTGGTATTTCCTCGGAAACTATACGTGCCATTACCAACCGATATTTTATTTATTTTTAAAGTAAATAATGAACATTAAATTCCTTTATGCAAGAAAATATGCATAAAGGTTATCAATTATTACCAACAATATATTATATGCTCTTATTTTAATATAATAACCTGTTAAATTAAGAGATAAGAAAACATTCACTAAAGGTAAAAAATGCTAGACATTACTTTGCTTATTATTTTATTTCTGTATAGCCTTTTTTAAATATTTTTCCCGACAATATTTTTTAGTCACTGAAATATATTTATTAATTGTATTAAAAGATACTGCAAAATAAAAAATGATTATTGTTTTTATATTCATGAACGACATTTTTTTAAATTGCCGTTCGATATTTCGTATAATTCTGACTGGATATCAACTGAAAATCGTCGCAGAAATGTCAAAACACTAGCGAAATATCACGAAACATAACCTAGAAATAGCACTTTTTAGATCGATTTTTAGGTATCCTAGACCGATTTCCGCAAAAAATGGGGGCCCCGTTTTGAACTAAGGAAAACGTGTACTTTCCGTTAAACTGCATATAAATTGCCAATTCAGTGGTCGACATACGGAAGTCTTACCAAAAAATAAGAAATATAAACTCAAACAAAAAAAAGTTCTAAAAAATGAAAAACCGGTAAAGTCAATAAGGATTACAAATAAAACGCTATAAACACACTCACACTTTCGTCACACTTTGCTAAAAGAAGGTTGTTAAAACACGTGTCCACGTTTAGAAATATGTAATTACATTGTAAACTGATATAAACACACGAACTACAGGTAAATCCGAAATCTACTTTTCCAACTACCCTGTTGTACTGCCATCTAGTATTTTATCGGAAATTAACCTACATTCGATTTCAAACAATTGCTATAAAGATCGCACCCCGTGGTCCATACTTATGACTCTCGCCCTGCCTTTAAATACTTTATTCTGTTATAAAATTCTCTTGTGTTTTTATTTAGCCCTTCGTGTTCTATTTCCTTTATTCCTCTGTAGATACACTCTCTTTTCGCCTTCTTTATTGCTTTATTACAAATTCTTCTTTTACGTTGATATTCTTCCCTGTCCTCCTCATTATTTGTTCTTAACCATTTTAGTCTGGCTTTCACTTTTTAAATATTACTGACCACATTATAAGGACCGGTAAAGGTATTTTGAGAAAAAAGTGCGGTGACACATTAGGAGACTCTGATAAGGGCTGGATCTCAGAAGAGCTTTTCATTCAAGATGGTGTGGAAGATCCGGTTTTACTCATCATAGACATGTAGAATGATTGTGTCTATGATGATGATTAAACTCATTTGACGCTTAAGGCATACAATTTTTGTACAGCTAATGGAATCATTTTACTCAGTCTCTTATACACATCTAAGAATTTGTAATGCAAAAATGCAATTAAGAGATTTCAGGTTACCAGTATTTGTGCCTACACAAATCCAGCTCAACTAGATGATCGATCTAATGAAACAAGAAGATGATCGGATTTGAAAGCCTGAATAATCTTTTATAATCAATCAAATTGAGTGGCATCATGTCCTCTTAGATGATCACGATTTTTCACGAATGTATCGTTTAGAAAACATCGCAACAAAATACTCCAGCAAGAACAATCTACAAAGAGGGTTACACAGAGACTTATCAAAGAAAGTGTTAATGTTTGATTTATTTCCATTACAAAACGACACGTTCGAACACATTCAATAATCAATGTTAAGGTTTGAAATTCAATGGGCAGACAAGCGGAAAGATATAACAGGATTGATTTCCAGTATTTGAACAACCTTTTGCAATTAATCCAGAAAAAAATCCAAACTGTGTTCTCTCAGAAGATCAATAATCCCAAATATCAACCTTGGAGATGTTTTCGTTGCACCAGACTCACCCGAAATTCAACCCCAACACAACAACATTTTCAAATTGTAACCACCCCCAATAAAATAATCTTAAAGAAAAAACACCACAACAAAATATTGAAACTAGAACGGTTAGTAAGGAAGGCTATAAAGAAACTCCTCAACGAAAATATAGAGTAATTAGGAAAATAAAAGGCAGTATCCTAAAATGGACTAATTCGTGTTAATATTCGGTCTGTATTAAACTAGGTGAAGAAAGAAAGAAAGACGACTTCCAAATCCGGTTAATCCAAGATTGTTAGAAGCCCATCATCGACTAGTCTGCTGTAGCATCCTAAAACATCAGTATCCCTACTTTTTGCAGGACTCGACGAGTCAAAACTATACCTACAACACATGAACAAAACGCGTCTTCAGTTCAGAAAAGTCTTGGTAAAGTGAGTGTCCAAGTTGCTTTCTAATAAACAAAAGAAGAAAAGAGTTCAAGATGCTCAATCGATTTTAGATGAGTATGGTGCTACCACAGATCCGAAATTCAGCTTCCGAATGGCAGCTTCCTGGTCAGCCACCGCCAGAAAAGATTACTCAGCTTTCAGCAATTTTCCTTTCTTCATTGCTTTTCGCTGTATTTTAATTTAAAAAAAATTCTTTAAAAGCCTACATTCAGAGAAAGTCGGGTGTTGAATTAATAAAATCAGTTTTGTTTTTATTTAATTATGTTGTCACAATCATAATGTATAAAGCAATTAAATTTAAAAACATATTACCAAATCAGTTTGTTCTTAATTGATAAGAGACAGTTTCAAGTATACATACATACGAGATTAAAAAAAAAATAATAACATTAAACAGAACACCCGAATATAAGCTGCAAACCTCAATTTGTCCCGAATTTCTTAATGGATACCTTTTTTCCACATAGAGCAATATTGGCGTCTCGGGAACACAGCAAACATAATTTATTATTCTATCTTACATCTGTAGTTTATAAAATGAAACCATCTAAGACAGTAGACCTATTTTATGTTTATCAAATGTGTTAAAACAACAAAGTAGTTCGTTTAATACTTGCGATCAATGTCATTCCTTCAATTAATTTTTTTCTTTAATTTTGCAATAACATACTACATACTTACAATAACCTTGAATTTGTTGTAGAATGCAAAACCGTTATCTCGTCAAACATTCCTGCTAAACTAACATAATTGCGAATTATTAATTAAATTGAAGTACAAAGATGGAAAATGTGATCTAATACAATGAATTTTTTTGTCGTAACTCCGGTAACAAAGCGGTATTGTTTGCGGTTGATATATACATCCTTTTGTTTCCATTGTTTTTGCGAAATTTAGGGTAATTGATGTTTTAAATGTTAATTCAATGGACGATCACGATATTCGATGATTCTTAACGATTAAGGATAGATGCCTTGTAATAGAATTGATTCCAATTTATTGTTAAGATTTCTTTAACTGCAAATTATGTCATAATATCTATGTAGTTAGTATCGACAAATTACACCTTAAAAACTAGTATGCTTCATGCAACGAGAACTAGATCACCTTGTACAATATTTTCTATAAATATCAACCAGTTCTGTATTGCACCCGCAAAAGATCTGTTTTCATCAATTGCGATATTACGAAGTATAAGTATTGGTAACATTATTAATTGTTATTTATTATTATATTTCTTTGAGAAATTTTATTACATAAGTTTCTAATTTATTGTTTCAAGGTCCATAATTGCATTTTTTCGGAAACTGTTTAAAAATTATATAATTATTAATTTCCTGCTATAATCAACTGCGGCTAATTATTAATTTTAAAAAGATGACCGATGTTTTCCACAAAATAAAACCTTTTACCCCGCAAATTGCGTTTAAGCCCAAAAATTAGCCAGAAGAAGAAGAGTTAAAACTATCGTATGGGACGATGCACTATCATGATGAAGCATAATTCTGTTTTCACACTTCAAACAAACATTTTTCACCATGTACCAGTTAGCTGTAGCTATCTTTTATCCATCTAGCTTAATTGCATTTACTAAGCCCATGCTTCATTTCCTCATCTTCGTGAATCCATACACAGCTGTCGCGACGGGTAGAAAGGACAAAAAGGAAGTATGTATAAGTTTCGTCACCTCTCACTATTTTATTAAAAAAATGGTGCCCGCCATTATATAAGAAATGAAGTTATTTAAGAAATGAAGAATTTTTTTAACAGCAGTAATGTTTTTTTGACATCGAAGTGTATTTAGTGGTGTCGAAGCCGCCCGGTGGCGCAACGGTGTTGCGGTAGGCCGCGATAACCATACCTGGTGGTTCGACTCCACCTCCGGACGACATATTTTTAAATAAAAATGCATTATATACAAGTATTGTTTTTGTCAGTACCAGTCGTAGAAGAATGCCCTGCTCCTTTTTAATGCTGAACAGAATTGTTTTCGGGTTCAAATTCTTTATACCATCGATAAATTGCAGCCAAGGACGGTGCTTGCTCACTAAAACCTGATTATAAACTCTGTTTGCGCTCATAAGCTCCTAAACTTTTTTTTTAATCATAACTATTCTTCTAATTTTTTTACTTTTAAAAAATTATTAGCTGAAGTAAACTACTCAAAAATGAATAGGGAATTAGATCTTTTTTTAACAGATCTAATGAATTCGATTAAATTTAACGTATTTTCTCAAACTATAGATAAGTTAGAAGGTCCACAGTCGTTTGTGGACATTTTATTTGGTAAGTGTCTTTTCTGTGTGATAAAATATTGATGCTTGTATTTTAACCTTAAATTAATTTAGAATACAAAATTATAAAAATCGCATTTTTTGGCAAATATTATTCATTTTAAACGTCATTTCACATTGTCACGATGCCAAGACGTCATTTAAATAAAGAAACTTTTGATTTAATTGCGTTGTTGCATCAGCGAGGGCAATCTGGAGCAGAAATTGCCGCAATTTTTAATGTGTCTCCAAGTGTTGTTAGTAGGGCTCTAACAAGATTTCAACAGACAGGATCTGCAAGGAGAAGACCCAGTAGTGGATCTGAGAGGAAAGCAAATCACAGACAAGATCGCTACATACGAATTTAGACAAGGATGAATCCGTTTAGAAGTGCTGTATGGTTGCAAACACAGGTACGTGCCTCCACTGGAGTTAGAGTTTCGGATCAAACCATCAGAAACCGTCTGAGGGAAATGGATCTTATCTCTTATCTCATAATTGCAGGCCTGTGAGACGCCCAAAATTAACTAATGCCAACAGAATGGCTAGAAGAGCTTGGGTTAACCAACGACTAGCAGAAAATTTTTAATGGGAGTATGGTTTATACATCGATGAATCCAGATTCTGCTTATTTAGTGATAATCGCAGAGTAATGGTCTGGAGACCTCGAGGAGACCGTTATAGACCCGAGTTTACAAAAGCTGTGGTGCCTTTTGGCGGCGGTGGTATCATGGTGTGGGTGGGTATTAGTTTGAATGGACGTACGAACCTCCATCTCTTTGAAAACAATGTTAATGGACACATATACAGAGATGACATTGTTCAGCAATATGTAGTCGACTTTCGTGAGGCTGTGGACGAAAACAGGGTTTTTATTGATGATAATGCACGACCTCATCGTGCACAAATTGTAATGCAAGCAATAAATGACCTCCATATTAACCATCTACCTTTACCACCAACGTTGGGATAGACTTCAAGAACAGCTCAACGAACATAATCCACCCCGGTTGACGTGCAACACTTGCGGGAAATTTTACCGCTCTGTTGGAGAATATTGTCACAAGAACACATTAATAATTGCATTATGAGTATGCCCCGAAGATGTATAGCTGTGAGAGATGTCCGTGACCATTATACACGATATTAGTATTAATTTTTACAGAAAAATGTTTATTTTAGCTATTGATAAAAAAGTTGCTTATTTCATAATTGATCATTTCTTAGTCTTCTAACGATTTTTCTGAATAAATATACTAATTGTTGTGTACAATTATGTATCTAATATAATAGGTACACTACAAATATTTGCCCATATTTTCTAAAAAATACGAAAAAGGAAAAATTCTTATTCATTTTTGAGTAGTTTATAATAACCGTAACTTCAACAACTAAATGTCAAATGACAGATAAAGAGAAATAAAAAGGTCAATAAATTCAGTTTATCCCTTGTATATACAGGATGATTCTATAATATTGTGCGGAAAATAATTGTCAGATTACTTGGATCAAAATATAAAAAAGATTGTTGTGTTCATGAGGCACAGAGTGTTACATTTTCTTTTAAAAAACGTTTTGTTACTACTAGAGGACGCCATTTATGGACCTAGAAATGAGACAAATATACAAATATATATCTATACAGTTCCTTTGTGAAACAAATAAATTAGAAACAATGAACAACCAAACACAAGTAATGAGACTGCATGTCCTTGACCGCAATCAATTAAATGGTCCCAAATATTGACGTTTATCGGGAGACGTCAAATTGATGTTCGGCAAGAGACGTCAGCAGTTGTCAAAAAATAAATCACACGATTATCACGATATTAATTAGTCATTTGACGTCTGCGACCAATACTACCCCATTACAACGGTATTTCTTAAAGTTTTCATGCACATTTTGAAAGTAATTATAACATTAAATAATAAAAGGAAATTACAGTAACGTCTGCCACTTTGCCGTCAAAATATTGACAAACATTTACATTAAAAAAATATCAAGCAGTACCGCAGAAAAAATCTAAGCTACGTCATCGATATCTATATCGAGGGAAGGAAAGGGAGGTGGGGATAAATATTGCTATAAAACAGATTTAACCAGACGTATTGCGTTTCCCAAGCAGACGTAGCACAACGGTCTGTCTATTTTGCCAGAAACAAAATTCACTCGTTTGTCGTCATTCCGATAATTAATTTCTTGTTCTGATAACTAATAACTAATCTAATATGAAAATGTACAATTATGCTTTAAATCCCACACTTGGTATGTAAATAATTGTTTTATAGCCCATGGACATCTTTGCAACTTGCAATATGGCTACTATTGTTCAACCACTACCAGTTGACTGCTGTAATTTGCTCGGGTTCAAAATTACGTCTCACGCCACTAAAGCCTTTTTACACATAAATCATATTTAGCTTCTTCAAAAATGATTAGAAACAATAACAACTAGCCGCACAGACCTGTTGCGACAAGACGAGTACCACGTGCAAAACGAAGAGTTATGATAATATATTCTGTTGCCAAGCGTATTTTGTTATGTCTCATGTTAGCAAAGCTCAAGCAAACGCCAGAGTGATGCTGGTCCAGAATTAGTTTTCTTACTTACCGGGATCATCAAATCGATCGACCTCAAAGTAACTCCGCCTTACCCTGTCCACTGTGGAGCAGTCGGCAAGAAGATGGACTGGAGTTTCCTCTGCATTCCCAGTTTCTGTCCAGGGGAGAGTTTACTATGCCCTTCAGCTTGTCTCTACCTTACGCAGTCTTTCCTCATGCAGGCGAATCCCAAGAGTTTTACTGTGTTCCATGCCAGCAAGTGCATTCTAGTTGCAGCAATGCCTAGCAGCGAGTTAGGATCTGACAAAGGCTTTGATGCTGCCATAGGAATGGAGGTTCTGAACCCACGAGTGGCCGATTTCTGGCACCTCTAGCTAATTTGTCAGTCATTTTATTGCCTTTGAGTCCAGAGTGATTTAGTACCCATCTTAGCGTGGTGTTGTGATGTTCCGCCAGTTTTAGAGAGTCCTATGGCAGTGTAGTACTACCTCAGACAGAAAGGATTTCCACTACTCCATTAACCTGCGGGCGGTTTAAGATGCCTTCCGCGCAGGTCTGGATGGCGATCATTTTCGGCTTGGAAGATAGACTGGGAGCTCCCTAGGCTGAGACGGGGAGCTCGCTAGGCTGAAGGCTTCGCCCTCGGTTTCTCCATCCCTCCAAATTCCAATTCCCCTGCCGTTTGGCGTTTTAGAGGCGTCCAGAAACCAGCGGGATGATTCCCGTCTCGATTTGCGAATGAAGGCTTTTGCAGTCTCTCTATTGGAGATGTTTACATTATATCCCCCAATGAAGCTGAAGACGAGCGAAATCTTGTCCGCCCTCATGGACAGTGGTACTGTCTGCTCTATGTAGATGAAGATGTTGGTATGATCTCCCTTTTTACCGGAAAAAGCCCTGCACCCACTAAATTTTGCTCTGTAGGCTCTTAGGACTGCCTCCGACCACAGTAAAAGTTGCAGCGGAGGAAATGATAATATTTTTTATAAATAAATTTAAGTTTTGCATATCATCATTTAGATCAAACGAAAATAGAAATGCGTACGATGATGAGTGAATTCTTCACATGCACCACACACTCCGGTTTTGTTTTGATTGCCCTGGAATTACGTCAGATACATTAAAATCAAATGTAACTGATGTCATTGCGGAGCTAACAGAGAAAATCTAAGGTCCGCGAAGGATACCACAATACAAAAATAAGCTACATTTGATATTTCAGTTTTTTTTTTGCAATATTTAAAGTGCTTTTTGGCGTTAAGAAGATATCCTGTCGAGCAAAAGAAGTTTTCTCTTTTTATATATTTAAATGTTTATTTTGGAGAATTACTTAGCGTTTGCCCACATACAAACGGTAGCTAAAACGAACAAACTATAAAAAAAATTATCAAAAACAATCTTTAATTAATGTATTTTATATGACATGTGCAATATGCTGCAATAATATTTCACGTTACACAAACAAATTAGAATTTACAAATCAAATTTAACCGCTTTATTACGACACGCTTTTCAGAAATTATATATATATAACATATGCGTACGCGTGCCTAAGACATATTTCAACTGTGTGTTCTAAATTTTGGAATGTAATTTATCGCAATAATAACATTCATATGCATATTTATCGCAATATCATACGCGTATACAGATTTTAGCTCTTGAAATTTAATGTTAACCATATCGCCTAATTTACTACAATATAAAATAACGAGCCGGTTATATTAGCATATCAAATTCGAAAAATTTGTCACATTCATTTAAGCAGTCCGCGCTCGCCCCGTAATGAAAGTTGTCCAAGAAAGTTGTTTTCGGCATTACGAATTCTCGATGTAAAAATATAGTAATGACAGCACACAAGTCACAAACAAGATAACAACATTTTTGTTATGCAAGTTACAGAGGCGTTCGGCTTTAATTATAAAAGAGTAATTTCACTTTTACTTAATCTTTTCAATTACATAAAGGTAATTATAAAGTAATTACTCGCTTACATTTTACAATAATTGAATAAATAAGGCGAAGGTAACTATAGAAATAGAATGGAGTGAGTTTTACATTTAAATTCAGAGATTATATACCATCTTAATTGAATAAATTATGTTTTTATGCCGAAATTAAGAACACGTCTAAAGCCACGAAAGCAAATTATCTAATGGGATTAAGAGGTAAGCAGATTTATAAATGCTCGACATACAAGCATTAATGATTGGCGAAAATCAGTTCTGTCTTTCACATGCTGCCCTCAGCTTTTAACAGCTCTTGCATTGCAAAAAGGACGTAGAGAGTAGAAGATGTAGAGGGCGTATTAGAAGAAAAAAAAGGAAAGAATTTGAAGACCAACATTTACCTCTGTAGGTATTACACTAATAAATTTTTGGCCCACCATGTCTAAAAGTAACTCATTACGTCTCTAACATAGGGTAGAAAACGCTTGACGTCATTTCCACTCACATTTGATACTCAAGTGATGATCAATAACATTTTTTTATATCTAAATACTGGGTGAGCAATTTTAAATAAAAAGGTTGACAAGATAAATTTTCAGTTTAGTCGACTTTATTGAGTGAATAGTAAACAAGCGTCAATTATAACATAACCTAACACCTTGTTGTCAAATAATTAAATAATAATAACTATACAGAATCTTAAAATTTTGATCAAAAAATTGTCCCAAAACTGAAATTTTGGTGCAATCAAGCTCCCTCAGTTGAAATTGCTGGTAATTTGTGGTTTCTCGGTAGAATGTTGATGTTAGCCGGCCGCCATGTTTGCATAGTTTGACATTTGACATAGCATGCAGAAATGCTTTAGCTGCCTTTTGGATTTTGACATCTATTGCATTGCAAAAAGGCATTAGAAGCTATAGGGGGGGTATTATCAAAAACAAGTCAAGATTTAAGAAACTTCGATACCTATGGTTCCAAAATTATTTGATAGCTAAGGCAGTTTTAGGAGACCGACTTAGTGACAGCTGCAAAAAAGGTTTCCAAGAGAAAAAACTTCTACATTTGTCAGGAATTTTCTTAAAGAGTAAAAAAGAGGTGGACCATTGAGTCAGTGATGTTCACCTTTTCAGAGACAGAAGTAATTACACCCACTGCGATTATTTACCTCTATGATGAGTGACTTCCTGCAAATATAAGTAATTGTTGCTCCAGATTATTGGGGTATTGGACATATGTTTAGCGATAATGACAAATGTTGACCAACTTAAGAATCAGTTCATTCTTAAATGTCTTTTTCGCATTTTAACAAATAAGTGCTACTTTACTACGATCAAAATCGTTTATTAAGTGATTAAAGTGGCAGACACATGTGAATGAAACACAGTTTGACAAAAAATTATTTATTTAAATATTGGAATTGGAACTATTGGGAATATATAATAATATGTTTTCGTTAAATAACTTCTTCAGTGGAAGAAATTGGCATTTAATATGTGTCAAATTACATTAGTAATTTGACACATGTCAATTTCTTCTGTAATGGTTGTGCTAATGAAATAATACAACTTGAAACACGTAACTTTAATACGTACGCCAGGTACTCGTTCTAAATATTGATCTTCATTTCCAAAAATTGTTAAATATCTCAGAAAATATTGAACTTAGGTATAAGGAATATAATAATAACTTGCCTTTATTTAGTCTGCGTCACCGAAATATCCAATAATATACATGGTGTTCCATTTAAATTTTGATAACTTTGATGTGTAACTTTCTTTTGGAACACCCTGTATATTTCAAAATAATTTTAGAACGTGCTTCTAATAGACCTACACATGCTCCAACAAAAAGATTTTAAATATGTGTTGTCGTTTTTTGTATATCAACCGAGGCGAATGTGGTGCCCCACCCTGTATATATTAATTAACATATACTAATTATTCAAATTTGAAAACCTAACAACACCCATTTTATTCAATTCTATTTGTTCTTTCTGAAAATTATTATAATTCTCCATCTGTATTCCTGAATGATTCTGAAGTGCCACTGGTTCTTGCTGATGAAATATACTTCTTGAAGTTTATTGGCAATGCTCTCTTCGATATACCCTTCCGCCACACTAGTTGACTGCCATCCTCCATGCCTTTAAGTGTTTGAATATCAGCTCCACTGTCAGCGAGGAAGGTACCAGACGTCATCCTCAAGCAATGATCAGTACAAGTAGTCGCATCTGGACTTTAAGTATTCTGCTACTTTTTGGGAAATTTTTGCAAAAGTGTTGATGCCAATAGCACTTACCGTGATTGTACTAAATGAAAAATCTATTGATTTCGACATGAGAAAAGTTTCTGCAAAATGGATCCCCAAATGTCTGACTGTTGATCAGAAGCGTGCAACGGTGAAAGCATCACGTTCAATCTATGCTCGGTTTGAAAATGATTGAGATTTCTTAAGCCGCATTGTTACTATGGATGAAACTTGGGTACATTTCTATGATCCAGAAAGAGAGCAACAATAGATGGAATTGAGACAGTCTAGTTCTCCAAGGCCGAAAAAATTTCGTGTTCAGAAATCTGCTGAAAAAGTTCTTGCTTCAGTTATTTGAGATTGCTATGGAGTAGGTAATCATGATTAATCTTCTGGATAAGGGTGCAACAATAACTGGGAATTATTAGTGGATGTTACTGACCACTCTACGAGAAAAAATATGAACAGAAGACGCGAAAAATTGTCCAAAGGTGTTTTGTTTTTGCAGGACAATGTTCCTGCACACAAACCGCATGTTGCTATGCGAACAATTCATGATTTAGTGTTCGAGTTACTCAAAAATCTCCTTTATTCACCTATTCTGGCTCTGTCCGACTATCATGCCTTTCCTCAACTGCAAAAAAAGTAAAATTTCTTCCAACGAAGAGGTGGTCGAAGCTGTGAAGGCCTGATTCGTTGTAGTAAATGTATCCAATTAAGCCCCATTTATTATTTTTATAACACTGTTTCTATTTATTGAGATCAAAGAACCGAGACAAATACAATAATTATATGTCCCATATATAATTTATTAAAACCTAACTAATGCTTTAAAACAATGTAATGGCGAATTAAGAATTAAATAACTTTTTATAAACACAAATTTCTATAATTTGTAACGCACTACAATGTTATATCATTTAATGAAAAGCTCGCAAAAAAGCTTCTTTTAATTCATACTCCATTGAATGTTTAGAATTCGTGACGGGCAAGATAATCTAGTAGAATTTATTAAACACTTTAAATAAGTGATATTCAATTTGATTACAGATTTTATCCCACACTTACGCACAAGGCCCGCCGCGATTAAATATTCCCGGCGCTGTACTCGTATCTCAAGGAAAACCCCGACCTAGAATTCAACAATCTTACAACGACCAACCTATAAGAATACGAAGACCGATTCCGAATACTATCGCCGCTCCAATACGTGAAACGCGACCGGTAGTCGAAGAACTCGAAGAGGAACCCGTCCAGGAAATCTCCTCGAGTTTCGACGATGAAGTCGCCAAGTTAGGAATATCATCCTTGCAGAGTGCCGTGAATCAAGCTGTCGTCGAAGACGAACCGGAACCACCCAGACCTGTACAATTCAGACCGGAACGACCGGTTCCAGTTCTGAGACAAGATTTGAGAGAAGCGCCTAGACCAAGACCTGCACCAATAGCTGCTAGACCGGCTCCTATTAGCGTGTCTAAGCCATTGTTTAGAGATAATTTGGTGAATGTTAGGCCAGCTGCGAGAGAAGAAGCTGTACCAGTAAGGAGGCCAATTCAAGTAAGTTAATTGTTATGGTTTATCAAGCTTAAATTGACCACTAAGTGACCTTGACCCATTTGTTGATGTAAACTTGTAGTTTTAGCTGCGGTTGTGTTATATAATTATATCATGATTATTTAAAGTTAAACCTTTATATAATGAATTTTGAAGAAATTAATTGGGATCGTTTGGTTACCGCAGAACAGCGGTGCAATGTCAACTTAATTATTTTTCTTGCAGTACCACATTCTAGATTATTGATAAACTAGAAACCATCTGCTGTAAATAATATTCAAGTAATTCTAAATTGGATTGGAGGAAAAAAACCATCATTTTAGTAAAAAATAATTCCACTAGAGGAAGCAATACTTGAACTTATTGTATTTCATATATAAATAGAAAAGGGTTTATATATGAAATAAAATAAGTTCAACTGAAGCCAGCAGTTGGCATATTCAACAGTAAAATTAATAAACTAAAGCTAAAAGATTTGAGAAAGAAGAAGACTTACTGCGAAGAAGACAAATTATGTTTGGTAAACATTTTTTCAGAAAATTACCAGAGAATAAACAAGGCAACCCTTCTATGGCCAAATACGCTTTTAAACAACAATTGTCCACACCTGCACATTCGCAGTAGCACCAAGAACAACACATCTGACATGAAATCCATGTTTCTTTTATTTTGTTTTAGATCGAGACTGGAAGTTGTTAAAGTCTTCAGTTTGTCTATTTTGAACAACATTGCCCTCTTCTTCTGAAATAAGAATTTTCGTTTAATCTTTTCGTGCTAATTTTTTCAATTCTTCAAGATCAGGTATCTAGTTTAAATGCCTCTTTTTACTGGGTGTGCTAAATCGTTTCTTAATCGTTTAAGGTGAAACTTGCTGCAATGGAGAAACTACATTTGGTTCTATTTTTCATTGATTGTAGACTAGATTAGCATCATCATTGGAAATAAATTTTTTGTCGTCTTCTTGGGCTTTTTTTTGGAAACATTTTAGTTTTAACAGCTTTTAAAGCAAGTTTCTCGTTAATATGAGTAACAATTTTAGATCTACCTTTTAACATCTCGTTTCTATTTTCTTTCCTTTTTCCCGCTTTTGAAAAATTAATGTCGTTTCTAGTCTACTAGTCTAGTTCTACTTTAGCTATCATCAGCGTTCATGTTGTAAGCTAAATGAGCATCAGTGGTTAAGGGGGGATGAAACATCCAATCTTCAAAGATGTTGTCATCAAATGGGTCTATAGCAGTTTTTGCAAATGCAGTTATTGTGGCAGTAGCTGCTTTTAGATAGATAGATTTCCTCTCTATAATAGGCTTGAAAAGGATTAAAAAATCTCTTATTCAGTAGTTGTAAATAAACGATGTCTACTTTGGCTCTTTCGATCATTCAAAAACAGTAGAGCTTTGTTTTCTTGAGGAGCATTTGTGTACTCATCGAAATGTTGCAAGTACTGGATAACAAATTCTTCTCACATCCACCTATTCCCCTGGAAAAATCCTTTGCTGTCAAGAGAGAAGTTTTTCATCAACTCATGTTTTATTCTTTTTCCGGAGAAAATAAAAGCTGGTGGTACAAATCTCCTACACGACGAAATCTAGCAGAAGAGAGTCCATGGTTTCCATCGTAATTTATAATATTTTATTAAATAGTCTTCCTACCACTAAGTCATCAATTCTTCGTCATATATTCAGGTGTGTAAAGCTCCGGAAGATATACAAATATATGTCATCTTCCTTCTGGTTGCTCAGATCTTTTCTTGAATATTGTTTATATAAGATGCAAAATAGCTTTCCTTATAGGAACATCTTCTATTCCTGGTCAGAGTTTCTCCGTTGTTTCAGATATGTTAAATCATTTTGCACTTATATAAAACAAAAAAAAAACTAATAAAACTCAAGTCAAACAAAAAACACTGCAAATTAAGTAAGTTAAGAGAGAGAAATCATAAAATGAGCACGTGTCTTCTTTTACCCAATCAAAATTAGCATTACTTACTTATTATTATATTAGTTCCAGTTTTTATAATCAATAAAATACATTAATGCAGAAAAGACAGATATTAAACTTTTAATTTCTAAATATTTATTTAAACCATGACTAAAACGTGAAATTGCCTTACTTCCTCTAACATTCTCTTTTATATTCGATTTTAAAACGATGTTTTCTGTTATTATAGCGTCCGGCTGTAGTTCAAGAACAATTCAGACAAGCACCAGTCCGCGCCAACCCAGCTCCAAGACCGCAGCCACAATACGAAGAGGAAGACGATCGTAAAGCATACAGAAACAGAAAACCTCCAGTTCAAATTCTGAGAAAATACCGCACCGATAACGAAGACGGTAGTATAACGTGGGGATATGAAAATGATGATGGTACTTTTAAGGAAGAAACGATCGGTGTCGATTGCATAACGAGGGGAAAATACGGTTACACCGATCCTGATGGTGTGAGGAGGGAATACACGTACGAAACTGGTGGTAGATGTGAAGATCCAGATGAAGAATTACCTGTGGAACCTCAATTAGTACAATCACAATTACCGCAGAAGAATCTTAAGAAAGTGTACAGACTTCCTGCTTAAATCTTAGCCATATTTTGTAATTTTTTATTATAAGTAAACTTAAAGTATATTACTATAAATAATGTTTGTTTTTAATAAGTTTGAAATAAATATGATGTAATTTATTTATTTTGGATTATTGTTCAAGATTCTTTCGGAAAATTAAATTTTGTAACGGTTTTTCTTGTTTTTGTAATAAATTTGATTAAAAACAAATATTGTGATTTCAATAGAAAAAATTGAATTGACAAGAAAGACGACGTAACTGGCGCCATCTATTTAACGTTGATAATTACATTCTTAGGTAATTTACTGTTTTATCATTTTAATAACGCCCTCTTTTAACTGTCAAAAAATTTAGTCCTATCAATTATTTTTACTTGAATAAATTTATTATATATTTAATAGAATTTTTACATTTACGTATTTATTACCAAAATCAAATAAAAACATTTTTTGATACATTTATTAATAAAGCACATCATTCATTAAAAAAATTCTTACAAATTATTAAAACTAATAAGGTCTTGATCTATGATTATTATACGATTGGGTAAATCCCTTGCGTGAACCAGAATTCCAAGAATCCGGTGTAGAAATTGCAATATCCATATAATCACCCATCGAAAATCTCGCTTGAGCTAACGATTTTAGATCATCGGTGCCTTTTTGTCCTGTCACAGTTGTACCGATCTCCCTCATTCGATAAACAGGTGCTCTCGGATCAGGATATACTAGGGCGAAAGTAAATTTTGTACCTTTCCTCCTCGCTTCGGGATTAACTTCTTTTACTAGCAAAGCTAATTCGTTTAAAGTCGCATCTTTCCATGTATAAATCTGCAGCTCGTTTTGCGGCGTGTTACCTTTGTTATAATCGATTATTTTGTAATGGTGACCGGTAGGTGAAACGAAAACTCTTAGCAAAAAAGGGCAGACCTAGGATATTAAATTTGAATTTAAGCTCTGGTTTAAGTTACAAAGTTAAATTGAATTACCTTTTGACGATCTACGGAATCTTCCTTCTTTTCTTCTATAACTAATTCAACTCCAGCCATTTTCTGCTATTATAATAACATATAAAACTCTTGAGAATTGTTGTAATTTTTAGAGAGGTTATGTTTTTGGGTTGAAGGGTTGTTTATATGCAAGCAATGACGTCAATAAATGCGATAGTGGTTAATGTAACGTAAATTCCTCGAAACACTTTTAATAATAGCTGATTTATGTAAATATTTATTCAATTAATATGTATTAATTTCAATTTTAATTAAATTATAGTTATATTGGTATTATAAATGCAGTATATCCTATTTAGCTGTCAGAAAATTTTGGTTATTTTTTTAAGTCTACCTTAGACACCATTTCTCTACGACATTTGACATTTTAAATGGTTCAAGCATTTCTAAACCTTGCGTTAAATAATTTATTTATAAATAAAACTTTTCCATTTAATTTAATCGAAGTGTACTGAAGTTTATCCTTGTTCCTATTAGTTATACGTCTTACAGTGGTATGTCACTGTTCATTTCTACCGTAAATTGATTTCCGATGGAACAAGAATCTTTGCACTTTCAGTTTTACCGAAACATGGCTGAGAATAACGGCGAATTAAGTGATGAAGATATAATTATTAATGATCAGGATGGTCTTCCAAATGTTCACCCGAATTTAATACCGGAAGCTGATGTGGATAGTCCAGCTAATGAAACAGATGATGAGTTTGATGATTTACCAACCTCCCTAATAGTAACAAATATACATGATAGTGTTTTTACAACACCAGGTATGGTAGTTTTTTTTGTAATTCTATTGTGATGAATTATGTAATTAATATTTCTGTAGATAAGAAAAGGGAGTTTGAGGATTTATTCCGTGTCTATGATCAAGATGTTACGTTTCAATGGTTACGAAGCTTCCGAAGGTTACGTGTGAATTTCCAAACACCTCTCGCTGCAGCCAGTGCACGGATCCAATTACATCAGTATAAAATTAACGAATCGGTAATTACATGTTATTTTGCTCAACCCGTTACGCCTGTGAAAAACAGCAGTTTGCAACCACCTGCGCCATTCAAACAATTCCTAATATCTCCACCTGCTTCGCCACCGTTGGATTGGGAGCCACGACCAGAAGGTGAGCCGATTATAAACCATGACTTGTTGGCAGCTTTAGCAACTTTAACACCCGGTGCTTCACACGAATTGCATCCGCCTTCGCCGGGGCAACCGAGCATAGTCGTTCACACAGCTTTAGGTGTGAATAATAACAATGCTAAGCCAAGAATCCTACACACTAGCTGTCCAGATCGTGCGTAATCAAATGTCAATGTTGTCTCTTAATGGAGGTTCAGTATGTTCCATTATCGTATTTCGTTAAATGTAATGAAACAAAAATTATGTACTGTCGAATGCTATAATGTAGATGTTTTGAAATATTTGGCATTTGTGATTGATGAAAATTGTGTAAATAATAATGTTAAATTAAAAAAAAAATTATATATAAAAAATTAAGTATATGCCTAAAACGAAATGTTATATATTTTTGAAATTATTCGAGTTACAATATTGAAGTATGATTCAAAAGTTACTATCCCTTAAGCTATAAAATCTTTATTTTCGTAAAATTATTCTTGTATGCTTAGATGATGTGTATTGAGTTTTTTTATTGTTGTTTCTTGAAATATTTGCAGCTTTTTTATTGCCTTGTTTAAACAATTTGTTTTTAGTAAATGAAGGTCCACAAAACAAATTTCAATGAATTTTAATGTTAAAATGAACAAACTATAACTTCAATATCGTAGCAATAACTAAAAAGTGTCAGTTTTAAAAGTAATGCATAGGAAAGCATAGGATTGTCCTCTCGATTTAACTTTCATGTGATTCGGGTCAAAATAGTAACTCTTTCATTTAATTTATGCCGCAAAATTGTGCATTTGATATGGTTATATAAACACCATTTATGAAAAATGGATTACAAAAATTATTTTGAATTATCGTAGATTCTATAAAAGAGTGTTTTCCATTAGATGTGGTTGTTGCTAACTTGTACATTATTTTGGAAACTACATGCAATTTCAAATTATATATTACAATTTTGATATTTTTTAAACAATTAAACCATCTCTAACAGCGTTGTGATTTTTATAACGAATAAGGATAAAATTTAATAACACCCTATTTTCGTTTTTGAAGTCATAAATAAAAAAGAAATTGGAATGAAATGTGGTATAAAAATGAATGAAAAATAATTTCTGTCACACTTTTTAATTGACACATTCACAGCACTTTTTAATGATTTTTCCTCGATTTAAACCTGTAGCTTGTCACGATTTCATACTCAACACCTTTTAATAATGAAAATTAAGTTTAAAAACATAAAACGAAGTAATGTGTCATACGTGTATTGTCTCATTGTACCTTTATAACTGGTATATCTGTCTTGAACTCCTACGAGTACAAAAAAAATGAGCAAAATTAAATATCTAATATGTGTTTTTAAACTGAATGTCATCATATCAGTGTCTCAACGTAAAAATCTATGGTATCGTAAAACTTTTTCGAAAACTATGACAACTTTTCAGATTAGTACGATATTGTTTGATATCTCCATTAACTCCATATTTCGATAATCAAAAATTTATGTACGTATAGTAAAGCGAAATAGAGATATCGAAAGGTCTTGTATTAATGTAATCACCCTCTATATCATATACTTACTACATCTTAGCTCTCTTCGTATTCCTTCTCTTTTGTAATCGGAAGTTCATAAATTGATAATGCGGTGCTTCTTTAAAATATGTATATTACGTTCCTAATTCGATGCTCCTCTAATGTATAAACGAGCATCGAATTCAGAATTTACTTTAATTAGATGAATTTGTACCATTTAAGTTTTTTTTTTTTAATTTTTATTGGAAAGGTCTCCAATCGAGTGATAATGATAACATTATATAGAGTGTTCTCTAGGTAGAATCTTTAAACGTATAACAACGATCTGAACGAGTTCCATTGACATATCCTAGAATGTTTAATCGAAATAATTTAGGAGAAGGCCGATATAGTTCCAGGATGGTACAATAATTGGAACGGTTGAATAGGTTACGTGAACTAATTTGATTTCGAAGGGATGTCGATGAATTTTGAATGTTCCTTTTTTGAATGTTTTTCTATTCGATCTAGTTGCGTAGTTGTAATTAGTAATATATAAATTATAATTAGCGATAGATTAAAATAGTATTTTCTGTTCTATTTAATTAGTTTCGTTTTTTTTTTCGTGTAAATATTTTTTTTAATATGACAGTATTACAACCAACAAAGTTTTCCTTTTTTTCCTGTTAAGAAATAAATAACACTTTTATTGCAAAAATTATTAAAAAAAATTATTTTAGTATTGTCATTTATCACATATTTAATTTAAAAAGAAACAGCTCGCTAGTACTATCATATTTGGTTTGTTTATCTTTGCAAAAATACTTTGAATCTATGACTGCCAATACTAAAAAATATATATTATTTTCGATATTATAACGAAATATTTATGTAAAGATCAATGAATTAATGTAATTTTCGCCACCAATTTTAATAGCGCAATATGTTGGTAAATATGACTCGTAAGCTTAATTTTATATAAATTATGGCAGTCAATTTTTTTTTTATTATATATAGGTACATATATTGGATATTACTTGATATAATTTATTGGTACACTTGAATTCAACATAACATAAAAGTAATTTTACCTTCTTTATGCCTTGCAGAGAAGTAATACTTTCAAAATAAAAATAAATATAAAGAACTGATAAAATACTTGATAAAATAAACACTAAGCTGTACATTTCTTATTACCGAAAGTTTCTTTAATTTAGAAGGATGAACCTAGAAAGAAACATTGTATTCTGTAGCGTGGTTTCTTTTTAGTAGTGTACCTTTATATTACATTATTAGTTAAATGATATGTAGGAATATGTTACAACTTCGTTGGAATTAATATTTTGTATGTATAAATTAAAAAAAAAACAATAACTATTCGATGTAGTTGAGTTTATTTTAAAATAACTGTGATTAGTTTAGGATGAACTACGACTGGTTAGCTAGTCCGTCATTTACATGCAGCTATGTTTAAGTAGATAATATTTATTTTGAGGATTTTTCCAATTTTCTCTGCAGTTATTTTAAAATAAAACGCGCATAAAAAGTTGTATCAATTAAAAATAAACTGGTGCGATGTTCATAATGTTGTTCACTATTATACTTTTATATATGTAATATATATATTTGCAAAACTTATTTATATTGTGTTGTTAACTGTGTTATTTATATATATTTTAATATACTTGTTAATCATGTAAAATTGGTGTTATTATTACGTATATAGGGTCCTTCACAACAAGCTGAGTCAGGATTTACATCGGAAACAGCTGCAATTAACTTTTTGAAAATTTGTAATGGAGAAAATAGTTATTTACATACCAAGTGTGCTTCGCAACAAAACTGATCGTAGGTTTTACAATTGTGAATAAGCCGAGTCAGGATGTCATGGGTTTATTTTGGTCTATCTGGATATGATGTCAGAAGGCGTCGCAAGCCTTTCAATTACATTGTTTTCCATAAAATACCAACCTCCTACATTTCAGGGTAGAATGTAGTAATGAAGAAAACAAAAACTTAATAGAAACAGTTCTGTGCACTGTAGAATGCTTCTGATAACAGGCGACACAACGCTTGTTTAACTTAGGTCTTTTTACCAATTTTGTCACTTGTATTAATATCTACACACTGACTTATTAGATTTGCTAGCTTGGTAAGGGACTATGTAAGCGTTTCTAACACTTTTGGTATCGTACTGGAATGAGTTCTTTGCTTGTAAACAAATCATAGTTACTTTTTACCAACAGCACATGCTCGAGTATACAGTACAAATCTTGCACCTATGGTCGGGACTCGGCTTAATCACGAACATAATTAGCTCGATAACTTGCATAAAAACTATAACAGAATAGTGCTCTCGCGGACTTTTTTGGAGAAGGTTTCATGCTCTATAAATAAAGTCTTAGAAGCTTTTTAATATCTTCTGTCGTTAAGCCTACGTCTGCAAAGAAAAGGATAATTAGGGTTATTTTTGCTATATTCTCGCTTTTTGCGAATCCAGCTTTAACCGTATAAGATATCAAGAAAACTGGTAACACCTTTTTTGTAGAGCACCAAATTTTCTACAAATTGTCGAGGAGAGCACTATTCTAGTTATGGTTTTCAAGTTATCGACCTAATTTTGTTCGTGACTAAACCAAGTACCAACCATATGCATGATTTGTATAAAGACCTGACAAAATAAGTATCATCCGCATACAGAATTGTTAGTACCTAATTGACGGTATGTCGTTAGTATAAAAAAATATAAAGAGGCCAACACCGAAACCTGCGGCATCCCTCTTTTAAAAATACCAAGTCAAAATCCATTACAATGCCAAATCAATCATCAACAAAATGTTCTATTCGATTCGACAGGCACGACTTAACTAGATCTAATGATAGACTTCTGATAACAGCTTGCAGTAATTGACACTATCCATGAACACAGGTCACAGTTTCATATTCCTTTCAACGCGTCTTCTCTAACTTAAAACCTAAATAACTCTTGAAGTTGATTTACCTTCTATATAAAACCATTCAGTATGTTGGTATTATGATATGTTTTTTAATAAATTCATATACAGGGTTGGGTAAATGTTCGGAGATGGTTTAATTACAAGTGACGTCATCACCTGTCAAAATATCGTAACAGTTATAAAATATTGTTGTTTATTATAAATTCAATCAATTTAGAATAGTTTTTGTTATAGCACTTCATGTCTAAATTTAACTGTTTGGAAAATTTCTGAACAAAAGAATGCAAATCTTTCAACAGTCAAAAAAAGAGTCAATAACAATTTAAGAGAAAAACTATTTAAGAGTGTTTGAATAGTTTTCCGAAGGCCACTTGACAGTGTCCAATGATGTTTCATTAAAAACAAAACGACAAATGTTAAGATATTTTGACAGCTGATGACGTCACTCACACATTGATGGAATTGTCGAAAACCAGAATCCGCTAACATTTGCTCAACCCTGTATATAATTTGTTTCGTATATCATAGAGGGAGTTAAGTGTTCGAATTTTTGTGCTAACGAAATTCAACACTACATATTTACTGAGCATCATGTTATACATTGGTTTCAACGTTTTTGCAAATTTGGAAAATGTTTGAACCGACTCATCGTTTGGATTTTGTAAAATATTTTTTTTTGTGAAGGTGCTGGCTCTGTCAAATATTTCGAAGGAAATAAATTAATTCGAAAATAGCACGTTCTAGACACGTAACGTCTCATGTAAAGTTATATTGAAATTTTGCGCACATTCTAAAAATTAAATAAAAATCGTGACATTACATTTAAAATAATTAAACTTTGATCTATTTATGATACAACTGGAAGCCGCAAAAAATTGAGTTAGGTAGATCGTTTCTTAAGCCCCTTGCACACTAGGCCTGTTTTCCTGCTAGACGGCTTGCTTGGTACTGTGCAGGCGATCCTGCCGGCTGCCGTGCTCGAAAATGACGTCACAGCAGCGTCCAGTGCAGGCGCCGCTGCTGGTTTTCGCTGATCGGTTCGGTGCTATTTTCCAGCAGGCTTTCACGAAAAAAGCCAATCAGGACGCAGCATTTCAGCAGAAATTCAGGATCGTGTACAGCTATTTGTTTGGAGCAGATGTGCTGTAAAGGTATACCATCATGTCAAAAGTCGCAACAGCCAGTCACAAGATACGTCTCAAAAGTGGACTAAAGACCAAATTGTAGCCCTCACTGATTCTTATAAAGATGAGGAGTGCCTATACGATGTGGGGTCTTCGAATTACCACAATAATCATTTGCGAAAGGCGGCTCTGGAGAGGTTTGGAAATAAAGTGAGGGATCTCAAGCCTCTCACAACGGATCACGAATGCTCTACTAAATTTCACACCTTAAGGACACAATTTAATCTGGAAAATAGTTAAATGAAAAAGTCTCTCACGTTGGGAAGTGGAACTGCTAATGTAAGTGTAGTCTGCTGCTCGTCTGCGACAAATCAACATTAATGCGCCGTCCGTCTTTGTTGACATGACGGGCAGTGCAAGCACGTCACCACGCAGGAGACCCAGCGTCGTCTGATTCCAAGTCTGCTGCTTAGCATACAAGGCAGCCAGCACAGCTGCCAGCGAGCGGAACCCACTTTATTGCTCCAATAGGCGACGATAATAAATAAATGAGAAAAAGTTAAATAACGCATCTCAGGATTTATTAATATATATGTTTTGTTATATTCATCATAATGTTGTTGTAATGACCAATACGTATATACAATTTAACTATATGCTAGCCTACGAATATCACATACATTTATAAAACATACGGAAATATAGATATATGCTTTGGAATGCACAATAGTGCGGTTGTTTTTTTTTATTATTTTTTTATCATAATAATAATATTGTCTACAGATCGCCTGTGCAACTCCTCTGAAATTATTTGAATGAATTTCTTGTAATGTAATGTTTATAATATAGTAATACAGAAAATTCGATCGAAAGTACATAATATTACGTCATATTACAGCATTCCCCTCATTCTTTAAACTCTTGTGTGTTCCACCTTCCCTGTTCTTTCTTAATTTAATATTTACACGCTGTTGCGACCACGAAAAAACCTGTTGCTATTCTTTTAATTATTATCGTTTAAAATGTCATTACAGCTTATGTAGGTTTTAATGTTTTAAATATTTAAATTGTCACTTTGCGATTTGAGATATATGAATAATTGTCATGTTAGATGAATTATTATAACCCTAAAAAAGATATATATAGCAATTTTTCGTGTTCGCAACTGCACATATTGTACACATAACATCATTCAGTACAGTCCCAATATCATACGCAAGCATTCGTAATATACTGTTGTAATAAAGAAAATACTGAATCAAGTTTTGAATTAAATGCACAAGTTGTTTCAAATAATGACTAGAGATAGGTGTTGTTGTTATGTGTTATTATGTTATATTACACGATCTCAAAATATAAAGGATAAAACTCTGAGGACTGATAATTTGAAACAACTTGTATATTATTATGATTTTGATTAATAATGAAAAGAAATGACGTGAACCTTTGCAACAGGCAATGAAGTGTGTTATTGTATTTAATTTTCGTATGTATTGCTTTACATAAATCAGCTTAAGCGTTATTAAAAATGTAAATATAAAAAGATAGATTAAATTGGTGTGTATAGAAATATGCTTACAATCAATCAACAAATTATAATACAATTTTTTTCTCACTTTGCATCTTAATTAATTACTTTAAATAAAATCGATTTAATAATATACCAAATAAATAAATTATAAATATTAGCAATATAATATGTCAAATACAATTAATTAACAAATCGATATAAATAGGTGTTTTTTCAAAAAGGAAAAAACAATTAAAAAACGAAAATTATCAACAGTATAATATCTTAGTTCTTTCTTTTTATAATACTAAGTTTTTTTTTAATACTACACAACTATGTTATTCATTTTTTTTTCTTATATATGGAAAAAATGAATTTTATGCACACAAAGAATTATTTTATAATTTTTTTTTTTGAAGTAATCTTCATCATTTTAAATTTCTCAAATATATAAGCAATGTTTTATATCCATTTAAGTCACAGGCTATAAACGTGGATTCTAAACGATTTTCGTTCCAAATTTTGCAATCTGTCAAAAACTCTTAAAAACGCAGAAAACAAGTGACGACTGAGTTTAATTGGTGTATCAGCGATATTTAGATTTTTAACGCGATTAAAATCTAAAACTGCACTTACACTTTTTCAATTTTGAAGACCATCCCAGGTATTTAAGTCCAATTTTTCTAGTATTTTGTTTTGTTGTATTTAAGTCTTTAACTTTGTTAAACTTATTTCTAGTACAATTCTTATTCTTTCTTCTACCATCTTCTTATGATTTCACGATTTCATCAACCTTCACCACTACTACTATGGTCCTTCTTTCTTTTTCCAGGGTTCGGTTGTGGTCCATAAACCTCATTGTCTTCTTTTTTTTTTCCGACGGGCTTTGTCATCGATGTAGTAGAGTAGGTTTACTATGGTTGATTGAAACGAACGTATTTATTATAGAGGTTTGATATTGCTTCTTAATTGTGTTATTACGTCCTTTGAGAGTGTTGGTTATGATGTGATCTGACGCGTCAGAGAGTCGTAGTGACTCGATTAACCCTGGTCTTGGGTGGTGAACGGTTCGAAATGAAATTCATGAGAGATTTAACTAGAGGGTTGTCGGAGTTGGAAATCCTCTTAAAAGTATGTTGGTGTTAAGTCCTGATAGAGTTGGGCATTACGGACATGCCATGGCGCTCCAGTGATAAGTCCAAGTGTCTTATTCTGTAAGACATCCGGTCGAGAGTCTTGGGTCATTCTCATCTATTTTACGCTGCGACTTCACGGGAGAGAGGTGTGGCCCGCTAAGATGTTATCCGAAGGCATCAATCTCTTCCTCGAAAAACCGATGACTACACATTCCACAACCATATAATGCGCCTACTTCTGAAAAACACGATGAAAACGGACCGATGCCAACATCTACTATTGGAGATATTTTAGGGAAGTGGAATGTCAGAACAACGGTCTTAGAATGGCACCCAAACTAGGTTGAGGATTTCTACCATGACAATGCAATTGACCATTTTCGGAAAATGCTGAAGAAGAGAGAAATGCAATCGACTTTGGACAAGTTGTTTAACACCCCACAGATGAAAACACAAAGTATTGATTGGTAGCATTTTTTTTTATCTAACTCTATGTTCTTTTTTCAATAGATAAATGCACGCTAAGAATTGTTTTACATACATATTTGATTTTTTTGACCTAAAATAGATTAATTTTTTAGTATACATTATGTTCGTTAACTGGTCACCAACTATAGACCTGAACATTGCCTTTAACAACAATTTGTCTCATAACAGTTGAAGATCCCTTAAAAACATTCTTCTTCTTCCTCTCAATTTAATTGGCCTCTGGATTGGTCCATTTCAGTCTCACGTTTATAATATAAAGTCACAGAAAATTTGATATTGAAAGCTATTTTTACTAAGTTTACGGTTGGTCTTCTTTAAGAATTCCATTAACGTTCATAATCGTTTCTTTGTTTGTATTGTCTAAGAGGGAAATCACATTTAACGGTAATTGCAAGTTCTGGCTGATTAGTTTCCTGCAGAGATCATTCGAGAAGTTAGTTTGGTCTGGACATTCAAATAATAGATGTTGCAGATCATCGACTTTATCACAACTACAGTTAGGAGAATCCTTGATCTTAATTTTGTTTAGGTGGAAAGGGGTGTGACAGTGATTTAATCGCATTCTTGTAAATGTAACAATATGAGATCTAGGTAGGTTACAGTTCTCAAACCAAGGTGTTATGTTAACCTTGTTACAAATTTTGGCATAATCTTTCGCTTTGGATCTTATGAATCTGTCCTCTGTTCCTCTTGCCAAGGCGCAGTTTACAGTAAAGTGGTTTCATTCAGTTTAGTCGCATTTTTTGCAAGGCTATCTGCTGATTCATTGTGTTTGACTAGGTATCCAAATGAATTTTATAATAAATCCTCTTTCTGTAAGCGTATGGTACTTTATCTTAATTGTTGCCACTATTTGACTCAGAGAGGCGTTGATGCCTGTATTGTTGAAGCATTTTGGGAATCTGAAAAATCAAAGATTTACTCATGTTCCTCTCTTCTACTATTTTCAGAGCTTCCAAGGCGGCAATCATCTCGGCACTTGTAATGTTAATTCTTGGGTCCAATTTAAGTTCATGTCGAAGATTCAATTGTTTTACAAACACGCCGATTCCCACCGATTCAGGATCGGGAGTTTTTGAGGCATCTGTATATATTGATGAGAAACCTGGTCACTTGGCTTGTAGTATAGAGTTGAAAGCAGGATTGATTATATTATAGGGAAGATTGGCAATATTGTAGATATGTGCAAATTCTAGATGTCTAAGAAGAGGTTTTATTTGGTGGAAGAAATCAGTTTTGTCGTTATTGTTCAGTGCCCCTTTGTATAAATTTAACGTATTTGAGAGCTGAATTAACATGGGCGGCTCCTTTTTCCTCCAGATATTAAATCTAGGATGACTTGTTAGTAACTCAGTTTCCATTAGGAAATTCCTCTGCTGCATTGTTACATTCCATTCCCGTGAGTAAAAATTTATTTCCCAGCTTCCTAAATCGTAGATGTATTGGAGTTAGTGTAGATTTCATCGCCCTTAAACATATTCGTAGGCCAGCACACTGAATTATCTGTAACCTCACGGCTTTCTTTTTGCGTAGTGGGTAAATGAACATTCCTGAATAATCCAGGTGAGACAGTACTATGGCTCGATACACGGAGAGAAGAGTTGTGGCATCTGCTCCCCACCACGTCTTACCCAGACCTTAAAAACAGTCACAGTATCAGAACCAACAATAGTTCATTTATTACGACCGTAATATATTCAATAACAGTACGAGCATTTTTGAAACTTCAATAAATGGCGAAAAAGATATCCTGCAGCCCGGCACTTTGGTAATCATACGCTACTATAATATGCCTACAAGTCGTGTCCATTAGCAAGAATTATCGAAATGCATTTAAGTAGAGATGATGTTATTCACGCTGGAAGAGTACCATTTAAAAGTAATGAACATTAATAATACTCAGTAATAGTTACATTCATAAAAAAAGCAATAAATGAAGTATTATAACAACCTCTACCATTAATTGAGATCCTAACCTATCTTCCCGTATCTTACAAGTACCACTCCCCCATATTAAAGATGTCTCGTACAATTATTTATGGTGAGAAAATCCAGTAGCAAAACTATAGCACATTTTTCACTCACCAAAATTACACAGTAAAAATAATTGTGGTAGCCTTAACAAGTAACGCATATCTGTAGCGGATAATTGTTATTATAATGACGGTTTTTCCTCCGAGCTCTTTGTCATACTGGGGGACCGTTGGTAACTAACGTTGTTGATTATCATTGAAAAGGATGAAAATCTCTTAAATAAACTGTAAAAAGTGTTTGCGCAGTTTTAGATTTAGTTTTATAGACGTTTTTACCAAATATCACCTGTATACCTATCAAATTTGTAGAAAAAAATTTTTAAATATAATACTTATGTATATTGCAGATAAAATAGCAAGTCCACTTTTCCAACTTTGACAGCTGTCATACTAACAATATAATAAGCTAACTAGATTTGAAATATAAAAATGGGGTAATTATAAATGCTAAAACGTATCTAAAAATATTCATTTTACATAAATAATACTTCAGCGTTTCATAATTGACTATTTAAGTAGGTTAGTTTCAAATTTTTTTTTTTTCGATAAATGACAGCTGTCAAAATTTGGAATTATAATAACAATAGAATTATTGTTTTTCCCCAAAACATCACTTGATTCCTCTCTTAATCATTTACGTCCTATTAACTTATTATATTCGTTTTTTTTTCTCTCTTCTAAACATAAACATATAGCAAAAGGGACCGACTAATTTACATTGATTTTTTTCTTGTTTCTAATATCCTCCCGTCAAAAACGGCAATATTACTTAATTTACCTGCTCATAAGATATTTCCGGGAGTCTATTTTTATGCACGTTAAATTTCCCTAAAAAACATCGAAGGTTGTGTTTTTCACTCGTTCTTCCCCTCCATATCTACATATTTTTCTAGCTGAGGGGAAGAAATGATCAGATGAGGGTCCTATCGTAAAATTTTTGGTGATTATTTGTCGGATTTTAAAGCCGAATAGCAACTCTGGCACACTCTGACCGGCTTCAAGATTCTCAATCTTGAAATTTCGCTTTCGAATCTGCTACATTTCGAGCAGAATACCTGTCCGCAGTTCCTACAATGGTGTTTCCTTTCGTAAATTGTAAAACGGATCCTACAACCAGCGCAGAAGTCCGCCCCTTCGTCTTTGAGCCAATGATCAGCAGCACGACCGGGAGCTCGCAAACGCTCCATGAGAATACACGACCTCTAGCGTCGCCCACGTAAACTGTCCGATGATCCCTAAATAATGAGAAAATTGAAATTTTTAATCAAATTCATATTATAAGGTGATCAGCATACTTAGAAACAGCCAATGCTGTAATAGATGCTGGTTCTGTATTGTCTTTCCGATCGTAAGCTGTGTGCATTGTTAGTTTGCTCTTGAAAACTAACTGTCGTTGCCATTTAAATCCTGAAACGTTTTAAATGTGGAAAATATACTGATAAAAATATAATATAGTAATTACCAGGCCTTAATGTATGTTGCGAATTGAGTGTACGCTTTCGCGCATCCGGTATAATCACGAACGAATCAGTCAAACTTGTATCGCTTTTACTTGTTCGCATTCCAGTACTGTCATCCACCTCCAAACTTTCGTTATCTGCACTATTCCCGCCTAAAAACAGAATTACGAATTTTACGGTGGACCTTAGAGGTACATCAGGATATATATATAACACCTTCGCTTTTCCTAAAACCACCATGCACTCTGGACCTCCTCCTACGAACCGCAATAACCGGCGGGGAATCTTCAGTATCGCTGCAAGTCTCTTTCTCATCCTGCTGCTCGCTCCTCCATTCCTTAGAACTACCTTCCCCTGAGCGTTGCCTATCCACAGAACTCCTCCTAGTCGTATTATCTTCGGATAAACTACTCTCAGATCCAGATTTAATCAGACTTCCAGCGCTATCATTCGAGATATTAACCTGTTTCACTAATCTGTTATGAATCGATAATGGTTTAGTGACAGAATCGGCAGATTTCGGAGGTTCTTCCTTAACCGGTTGATAAGCGCCATCTTTCTCTTCGGCCGGGACTTGGACGTATTCAATAGACCACATCTAGCATTTATTTTAATATTAAATAGAGTTTCTTATTCATATTGAAAGATGGAAACTTACTCGAGTCACACCATCTGTTGAACCTGTCATTATAACATTGCTAGCATCCCATTCGTGAGTTTGCGAGAAAGCAACGCATAGAATTTGTTGCATACGATCGGCTCTTCCTACGCAGGTATTAACGCTGGCTAATTCATCGCCGTTGATGCTCCATAAGTGTAGCCAGGTGGCAGCACAAGTCGCTATGTCTCCCTGAAAATAATATTAATATCCGAAATGATAAATTTAAATACCCTGTACATGTAATAGAATTTGTAAAACATAGATTTTATTATATTAGATAGATAGTTTATAGTTTGATTAACTGTGCTGAATGGTCTGATATACCATTTTCAACAATATCTGATTCAAAGTAAGGAAAATTCGCACTGATACATATATTGTCTAAGCAGCTAGTATTTCTAGTGGGCTTATTTATAGTTAAAATAAGATTGTAGGAGTGTATTACATTATATTAACAATCATTACCGTTAAATCATTTACTGCAACTGCAGCGACAGGTCCTGCATGTCCTCTCAGCTGTCGCACGAACACTCCCCTTGATAAGTCCCAAATGACAGCAGTACAATCCCTAGATCCAGAAACTATAACGTTATAGGCCGTACTCGCTGCTAAACAAGTAACCGCTTCTGTATGAGCGTAAAGACTATGCTTTATATTCAATTGTTTTCGCCGTGGCTCAAACTCCCATATCGTCACAACCTGCAATCAAACAACGATCATGTCAGGGATTTTTCCATAAATTTTAAATGTATAAAAAGTTTACCGAGCTAGTTCCCGCCGTAACTATCAATTTAGCCGATGGACAAACACATGCCACAATCTCACCGCTATTTTGAACGACTGCTTCGCACACAAAAATAGCTTTATCGCTATCGTAATTCCCAACTCTCAATGAATGATCGGCGAAACCCCAAGCCACATATTTATTATAAGAGGGTGGCATTAATACTTTATTTTGCTCGACAGCCAAGACAACTTTATCGTGGTGAAGGATTTGTCCAACTGGGGTTTTTACTTCTGCAATTTATTAGTGATCGTGATGATTTTTATAAGAGTATACAAATTTACCTCTTATAGGTTGAAGTGATGGTCGTAGATTATCTAAATGGTGGAAAAATAGTCTTTCTGGTTGAGGTAATGTGAAAACTTGTACTAGCGAACCGGTATCGATTACAGAGGTCCTATTATTATTGTTGCCCATTTTCTTCGAAGGATGCGGTTTCTTAAAAAGTTGTTTCGGTATCTGCCCGAAATTATTAATGAAGCCTATCGTTGCATTTTTCTTTAACGGATCTTCAATGCTGAAATCAATTAATATAAAGCATACATTTAATTAAAATTGGTATTATAGCAATATTCTTACTTGTAAATATCAACATTTCCTTCGTAAAATAAATGATGGAATACATTAACAGATTCGATTGCCGGCTGGCCCTGTTGCTTGTGCCCGAATACCAAATCTATCCAATGATGTAGGTTTTGAGAGACAAAATCGCATTCTAAAGCGTTGCGATGCATCCGAATAAATTCTCTTGGATCCTGCTTAGCCCAAGGAGGTAATACAACGTCGCCTAATGATACACCACTCTGTTTTGAACCTGTAAATATTTAGCGTTATAAATGGTGAATTTTCATGCAATGGACATACCTAAATCAAACTGATTCGCATTTAATAAAAACTCCGGTAAATAGAAAAACTCCGGTATCAACTCTTTCACATCAGCCATGTTATGTTTGGACGCAGACAACCACGCTTCTTTCACCGAATGGAACATCCTATCGGCTAAATCGAAATGACCCCTTGTAATCGCAGGAAATGCTGAGTAAACGGTTCCAATCTAACTAAATATGAGCAGACGATCATAGCACTCGAGTAGTGAGTTCCGTAATGATAAGGAGGTGTTTCACCATGAGGATCATCCCATTCCTAGCCATTATTAAGTTTAAATTGTTGTTTATATAATTTTGATTGCGGTTACCTTAAATCTTTTCTTGAACTGTTCTAGTCTTTCGGGACTTTGCGCACCCATCGGTTTTGTAAAGTCCCTAAATGTATTCGGATCCGTTAAATCTAGTTCTTCGCTATCGTAATCTGCTAAAATCCAAGGAAATACGGGGTACTGCATGAGATCGTTGTATGAACGTCCAGCTAACGTGTTTAGATGCATGAGATATTGAAAGTTTGATATTTCTCCGCGCTAAAATTTAAAAAAAAATGTGACAGAGAGACAACTAAACACAATTTAACAAATGATACTTACCACCCATCTCTGCGTAACACTCGTTTCACCGATTAGATTCGATAATAAACCAGTTGCCTGTTCCACGTTAGCAGTCCGCTTTTGACCAGCTACAGATTGTTGCGCGCTGTCAGCTATGCCTGTGGCGGTAGCCATAAAGCGCTGATAAACTTTATTCCGCACTTTTCTTGGAAATGCTAACAAGTAATTCCGCCCATCACCTGAAAACACCTCTAAAGCCATCGGTTGAAGTAAATATCTTCGCTTATGGACTTCCTGTAAAAAAAAAAAATACACGAATTAAATGTAAAACTCATATAAATTATAATTTATTTCACCTTATATCTTCATAGCTAAACTTGGAGCATTGTCTCATAGCTCGCGATCTTCTCGGAGAACCTGGATTGGGTAAAATGGGCTCGTAACCGAGCGGTGGCACACTATCGATATCCCGAATCTCTCTATTCTTCAATAGGGTGAATCCATCAACTACGTAACAATGTTCTTGTCCAAATAATAGTAATCCTTCAGTGGTATCTAGGCCTTGTATTCGTGCGCATCTAAACATGAATGTGATCTAAAAAATAAGCGATATTTAAATGTTAATTGAGAGGAATATGATTCCTTACTTTTTCATTCTCTTCTAACAATCGTAAAAGAGTTTGATTATCTGGGGTGGTTGTTGTTCCTCTTCAGTTTCATTTTCTTCTTGTTGGTCGTCATTGGGGTCTGATTTCAGTCTTGCGAGTGGTGGTAGTGGTGCTAAAGGCATGGGGCTGGTTTCTTCGCATATGCTATCCGTCCTTTCCGGTTCAGCTAGGCCGCTAACGCCGCAACATCGTCGGAGTTGTAACGCTTGATAGTGTTCTTTACTATGATGACTAGATGCAACCTTATATTTTAACGTCCCTTTCTCAACTTCAGGCCTGTACGGATAATGTAAATAAAACAAATCGTTCTTCATCGTTTTCTTCCTCATTCTATGAGGACCTTCCGTCATATCTAACATCCACTTATCAAGATGACACGGCTTAGGAGCACCCCACAGACCTCTTTCCCTAGTAAGTTCAGTCTCAGTTTGCAACCATTCTTGATGGACGTAACGCTGCGTATGCTGCATAGTATTCTGATGTTGATTTCGCCTCATTTCAGCTAATTCCCTTTAATTAAATGTTAAAAATTAAAAATAATTTATTATAATTAGTCAGGACATACTTAATCAAATTTATATGATTCAAAATCCACGTTAACGTCTGCCTTTTACTCATCCTAACCCGAACCCTCGTCATGTCATCTTTCCTCACTTTAGTTCTGCTTGCTAATCTCGTTAAACCACCTGTAACTTTATGTATTTTAGACTGGATTTGATTATGTAACTCCCAAGGTACTCTATAGCTCGCTTTTCTCTCTCCTTCAATATAATTCGCCCACAATCTAGCGGCCGCTTCGTAGACCTGCTCCCTAACGGCTATCAAATCGGGTGCTTTCGAATGCGCCGCAGGTGGGACTAGAGTTATTTTAAAAACTTCTTCGATTGCGGGTTTTTTGCATACGTAGAGTTCTTCCCATACTCTTAACGAGGCTCCGGCCATGAGATTACGTCCTTGGTGTTTGTTTAATTGTTCGTCCCTCGATTCGAGATCACTACCTGGATTCACGTGCCACATTGTTCGCATGTTGGTGTCCAGCATTATTTTCATATCCGCTTTCAATTGAAGGAGGCAATATGTGAGGCAACCGATGAAGTCTAATTCGTGGTTACCGGCACCGAATACTATTAATCTAAAATGAATATAAATTATTTAAAAAATATACAATAACTTGATCGGACAAAAGTCCCATACCTGTTTGTTGTTAGCTTATGTAACGCCTCCAATACAGACATTTGATCAGCTATCGTTTCAGTAGGCCTTGACAGCAAAAACAATATACTCCGATTCAAACAATGATACAAACATTCCAACGAGAAATTCCCCGATCTCCTTTTAGCTTGTCCGATTAATTTCACGATAAAGTCGAACACCTCATGCGGATCTTTAGTCAGCGAGCCCTGCCACAGTTTATCAACAATCCTCGCAGTTAAATAAAAAACATTTGGCGCTACATGCTGCACATGCGCATTAGCTAGCGGAACTATAGGTATAGCCGCTTGATCTCCTACAAGCATATCGGCGGCTAACAGATGATCCATTAATGTCACTAAGATTTCAGTTTGATAGCAAGTCTGTTGAGTGGTCGTTGAATTCCCCGGGTACGCATCTAAGACCAAATCAATAACTGGCGATGATTTCCCTGTTACCGATAAGCTTAAAGAATCTACGACTATAACTCTGATAAAATCGATAATTGACTGGCGAGCTGGATGGGGGTTAGCGAATACTCCTCGATAGGTGATCTTGGGATCATTATAATGTTTTCGGTTTCTTCAGCAGGTGTAGATGCTCCACTGCTTTCAGCACTCTCACTCGAGTTAGTTGGTGGAGGGAATAAAGCGCTGGCTAAAGCTCCTAGTACCTCAGCCGACATGAATATCGGCATAAATTCCGGTAAGTTGTGGTATAATTGGAATAATACCTGGAATCAAAGAAAAAATTAATTTATTTATATCCACAACTGCAGGATGTTATAAAATCTTACCTGTATTATAGAAATTGCATGATTCTTCAACCAATCAGGTAGCAATTTTGATCGCAATGTATCATCGCTCTAGCCATCGAGAGAAGTACAACGACAGCTTCCGAACAGAAGTTAATTCTCGGTGTGACACTGCTGACAGGTTGATTATTGACGGTAGCACCCCATAGAAATGCCCAAACGGTATCGAGATCAAATTTAGTCTCTCCGGGCAATAATTTCACGGGTTGGCCCATCATTAACGCGGTTAATAAGAAATAAATCTCGAAACCTCCAGATGCGAGGGTAAAAGCCAACCTAAATGTTGAAAACCTGGGATGTTTAGGCCTTCTGATTTCAAATCGCTACCGGAAGAGTTATTGACTGGACATCCGAGGACGACAGCTATTTGTTATGGGTTACTTGCTCTGTGTGACGTAACCAACCACCGTTACAAGTACCTCGCGAAATCTAAGCAGATAAATGTTCATAAATAATTTTATAATATACAGAGGTCCCAGCTGACGCGGTTCCTTTGATAATTTGTTTATTTTACAGTATAGAGAAAAAAGTTTCAAATAAAAAAATTGTTCCTATTTAGACTTTGCATAGCTAGAAAATATTTTCAAATATACGAGATGTCCCAATTATAGAAAAACCCTATGAAGTTTTATCATTTTAAATGGATCACCCTATATATATATATATATATTTTTTAGATTCTATATGATATTTTTTAAGTAACTTTTTATTAAGACCTTCCTAGACCTATCTGCTCTGTTTTCGAGAAAATAAATATTTTATCACAAATTTTGCAATTGCAGGGCTCTCGCTAATGAGCTGTAGGATCAAAACTAAAACAGGTAGAAAATTTTTATTTGCACGAATTGATACGTCTTGAATTGCTTTACTATTTCCAATATTAACACGTACGGATCCTTTTGTTAACATATAGTTACCGGCGCCAACATTTGGAAACATTTAAATACCTGTAATAACTGTTTCTTTTTAATGGAACACCCTATATCTGTTTACAGGGTTGATGTAAAAGTAAATTCTCTTTCTTTTGATATCAGAATGTACCCATTTATCTTCTACTGTTTTAGAGAAAAATGTATATTTCTTCTGCTACTGTCGAAAAACCATTTCAATTTGCACTAGTAGGCTACGTAACAATAATATTATGGCAGATATTATATTGAATAACCATTTTTATCATTTATAATTATACATAAGTAATAAGCTTAATTTAAATTTGTATTTGAAGCAATTTCAAGAACTATAGCATTTGTTCACAATCCTTTGATAAAAATATAATTACAGTCTCTGGCCACTTTATTAGGCCCACCCATAAAATGTCGTATTTTTTTGTAGATTTTAACTAAATATACCTACATACTTAAGAAATATGTAAGTAATGGGGATATC
>CM043021.1:84721269-84751886 GCA_023690525.1 Holotrichia oblita | reverse complement strand
CTTTTTACTGTATGTCTTAAATCGTTTCTTAATTGTTTGAGGTCAAACTTGCTGCAATGGAAAAACTACATTTGGTTCTTTTTTTCATTGATTCAATAAATTGGCATCACCATTGGAAATAGGTTTTCTCTTGTCTTCTTAGGCTTTTTTATTTTTGGAAACATTTTAGTTTTAACAGCTTTTAAAGCAAGTTTCTCGTTAATATGAGTAACAATTTTAGATCTACCATTTAACATCTCGTTTCTATTTTCTTTCCTTTCTCCCGCTTATCTTTTCTAGTCTACCATAGTCTAGTTCTACTTTAGCTATCATCAGCGTGCATGTTGTAAGCTAAATGAGCATCAGTGGTTAAGGAGGGATGAAACATCCAATCTTCAAAGATGTTGTCATCAAATGGGTCTATAGCAGTTTTTGCAAATGCAGTTATTGTGGCAGTAGCTGCTTTTAGATAGATAGATGGATCATGTGACGTGGAATTCGGTCATAATCCTACTGGGGTTTTGTCCAAGTAATATTTAGATTTCCTCTCTATAATAGGCTTGAAAAGGATTAAAAAATCTCTTATTCAGTATTTGTAAATAAACGATGTCTACTTTGGCTCTTTCGATCATTCAAAAACAGTAGAGCTTTGTTTTCTTGAGGAGCATTTGTGTACTCATCGAAATGTTGCAAGTACTGGATAACAAATTCTTCTCACATCCACCTATTCCCCTGGAAAAATCCTTTGCTGTCAAGAGAGACGTTTTTCATCAACTCATGTTTTATTCTTTTTCCGGAGAAAATAAAAGCTGGTGGTACAAATCTCCTACACGACGAAATCTAGCAGAAGAGAGTCCATGGTTTTCATCGTAATTTATAATATTTTATTAAATAGTCTTCCTACCACTAAGTCATCAATTCTTCGTCATATATTCAGGTGTGTAAAGCTCCGGAAGATATACAAATATATAATAATAATAATAATAGCGGTTTATTGATTGTACATCCAGGCTTACAAGATAAACAAGAATAATACAATAAGACAAAAAGAAAAACTACCTAAACTGCAATATACATAATAAACATTATCAAAAGCCGATAGTTATACAAAGCATCTGGATGATATCAAATGTTTGGGATCAGCAGCTTAAGATTAAGCGGCTGTTCTACCTCCCAAACACCTCAGAATAAACAAAAAAAAAACAAACTCGAGTCCAAGCACTTAATAGCAACACAGTGTTTGTAGAAGATGTAAGGTATAAAATAAACTAGGATTACAATAAAAGAGATAAAAATACTGATATTACAAGCCAAGATATTGTTGACGTAACTGGCGAGTGAGAGACAACGGGCGCAACGAACGCATAGCAGGAGAAAGAGCATTATACAGGTTAGCAATGTTATAGCTAAACGACCTTTTGAACATTTCAGTATGATGAGCTGGAGGAGTTAATAATCCTTTAAATCTCACATTAACCGTATGCACGTCAGTCCTAAATAAGATTTTACGATAAAGGTAGCTGGGCTTTTTAAAATAAATGATCTTATAGTAAAATATGGTGGACCGGAATTCAGCTCTATGCGCCATGTTCATCCATCCAGCCCACGCAAGTGTATGTGAAATTCTACAATATTTTTTAATTCCATAGATAAATCGAAGACAAGAGTTTTGCAATCGCTGTATTCTAGTTCTGTCCACATTATCCAAACAATTATAATAGACACTCAAACAAAAGTTAAATTTTGAAAGTATCAGTGACTCACACAGAACTTTCTTTAAATGGATATCAAGACAATGTTTACTTCCATATAGAACCTTTAAATGGCTATATGCAATTCTAATCAAATGAGAAACATGATCTTTAAATCGCAAATTGGAATCCACATATAAACCCAAATTACGTGTACAATTTGATACGGGAATTACGTGATTATTAACTTTGATTGTAATGTTTTCCATAACAGCAGATCTAGCTTTTGAGCGTCCAAAAACCATCACAGCAGTTTTAGTAGTATTGATTCGAAGGCAATGCTTCGAAGAGACATTAACCAGTGATTCAATCTCTTCATTAATAACAGATACAGCAGTTTGTGAGTCATCAGCTGTGAAGGAATAGTAGATCTGTGTGTCATCAGCATAGAGATGATATTTGCAAAAACGTAGACATTTAACGATTTGAGCAGTGTAAATTGTATAAAGCAGAGGTCCTAGGATGCTGCCCTGCGGAATACCAGATATAATTGGAAGAGGAGAAGACAATCGATTATCGTAAAGCACTTGCTGTGATCTATTACTTAGGTAGGAAGAGAAGAAGTCGATACAAATAGAATTGAATCCATTATATTTCAAGATAGAAAGTAGGAGAGAGTGATTGAGAGTATCAAAAGCCTTCGAATAATCTAACAGAACCAGAATAGTAATAAGATTATTATCAGTAGCGCGCAGGATGTCATCAGTGATATGAGCCAAAGCAGTTTCACAGCTAAACCCAGAACGAAAACCTGACTGTTCACTAGGTAGCAGATCGTGAAAATCCAAGAAGGAACGTATCTGAAAATTAACTACTTTTTCCAGTAACTTTGATAGCACTGGTAAAATAGAGATGGGTCTCAAATCAGCGAAATTTGAAACATTGCTTGACTTTGGCAGAGGTAAAACGATACTGCGTTTCCAACATTCAGGAAAAACACCCTCCAGCAGACAGGTATTAAGAATGTGCGTTACTACTGGTAAAATAAATGGACAGCATAGAAGTAACATCTTGACGGAAAGATTATCACAACCCACTGACCCAGACCTGATCGAACTTAATTGCGATTGAACATCAGCGGGTGACAGTAATTTAAAGTTAAATTTCGTGTCAACTTTTACGTTGTTGTCGTAAAAATTTATAAGCTCGGTATGAGCATCGATATTTGACATAAAACTGAAAAAGTGATTATTAATATCCTCTACGTCAGCTAAGTGGCGTGGCAGTGTATTGTGTTTCTTTTTAGTGTAAATATTCAAAGACTTTAAAGTATTCCATAAGGTCCGACTATCTCGCATTTCCGAAATATAACGTAGGTATGCACGCTTTTCCCGTCGTATAGCGGAAGTAGTAAAATTACGTAAGTGTTTGTAGTAAGCAATAGATGCGGCAGTCTTTTTTACCCTAGCTGTTTTCAACGCTTTATCTCTAAGTGCAATCATTAGTTTTACATTGTCTGTTAGCCAGGGTGTAGGACGTTTTCTGAATGTACAAGTGCGCAAAGGTGCATAGGAATCAAAAAGGTTTGTCACGACATTATTAAAACAGCTAACTTTGTCATTAATATTAGGACTAGTGTAAATAGGGTGCCAGTCTATAGATGCTAGATCTGTAATAAAAGCTGGTTCATCAAAATGCGAAAAATCTCTGAATGTATGCGCGCAAGGGACAATTGGCGAAGGACTAAAATCAAGACGAATATAAATTAAAAAGTGATCGGACAGCAGTAGGTCACGTAAGACTCCACAATCCGTGAAAGAACTATCAGAGAAAATGAGAATAACATCAAGGAGCGATGATGAAGTTACAGTTTCACGGGTGGGACCATTGATAAGTTGCCTAATTCCAAAAGAATCGCACATATTAAGAAAAGATGAAGATACTCTACTATTAACATCTAATAAATTTATATTTAGGTCACCTAAAACTACTAACTCATGTGTATCAACAACTAGACCAGAAAGCATGTCTTCGAATCTCTCAAGAAATAGGGCAGCATCAGCAGACGGGGGCCTGTAGATGACGCCCACGGTTATTATTGATTTACCTACCAATAGCCGTGCCCACAAGTATTCAAAGTTTACATCTACGATAATGGTCAAATCTGCAAAATGTCATCTTCCTTCTGGTTGCTCAGATCTTTTCTCGAATATTGTTTATATAAGATGCAAAATAGCTTTCCTTACAGGAACATCTTCTATTCCTGGTTAGAGTTTCTCCGTTGTTTCAGATATGTTAAATCATTTTGCACTTATATAAAACAAAAAAAACTAATAAAACTCAAGTCAAACAAAAAACACTGCAAATTAAGTAAGTTAAGAGAGAGAAATCATAAAATGAGCACGTGTCTTCTTTTACCCAATCAAAATTAGCATTACTTACTTATTATTATATTAGTTCCAGTTTTTATAATCAATAAAATACATTAATGCAGAAAAGACACAGATATTAAACTTTTAATTTCTAAATATTTATTTAAACCATGACTAAAACGTGAAATTGCCTTACTTCCTCTAACATTCTCTTTTATATTCGATTTTAAAACGATGTTTTCTGTTATTATAGCGTCCGGCTGTAGTTCAAGAACAATTCAGACAAGCACCAGTCCGCGCCAACCCAGCTCCAAGACCGCAGCCACAATACGAAGAGGAAGACGATCGTAAAGCATACAGAAACAGAAAACCTCCAGTTCAAATTCTGAGAAAATACCGCACCGATAACGAAGACGGTAGTATAACGTGGGGATATGAAAATGATGATGGTACTTTTAAGGAAGAAACGATCGGTGTCGATTGCATAACGAGGGGAAAATACGGTTACACCGATCCTGATGGTGTGAGGAGGGAATACACGTACGAAACTGGTGGTAGATGTGAAGATCCAGATGAAGAATTACCTGTGGAACCTCAATTAGTACAATCACAATTACCGCAGAAGAATCTTAAGAAAGTGTACAGACTTCCTGCTTAAATCTTAGCCATATTTTGTAATTTTTTATTATAAGTAAACTTAAAGTATATTACTATAAATAATGTTTGTTTTTGATACGTTTGAAATAAATATGATGTAATTTATTTATTTTGGATTATTGTTCAAGATTCTTTCGGAAAATTAAATTTTGTAACGGTTTTTCTTGTTTTTGTAATAAATTTGATTAAAAACAAATATTGTGATTTCAATAGAAAAAATTGAATTAACAAGAAAGACGACGTAACTGGCGCCATCTATTTAACGTTGATAATTACATTCTTAGGTAATTTACTGTTTTATCATTTTAATAACGCCCTCTTTTAACTGTCAAAAAATTTAGTCCTATCAATTATTTTTACTTGAATAAATTTATTATATATTTAATAGAATTTTTACATTTACGTATTTATTACCAAAATCAAATAAAAACATTTTTTGATACATTTATTAATAAAGCACATCATTCATTAAAAAAATTCTTACAAATTATTAAAACTAATAAGGTCTTGATCTATGATTATTATACGATTGGGTAAATCCCTTGCGTGAACCAGAATTCCAAGAATCCGGTGTAGAAATTGCAATATCCATATAATCACCCATCGAAAATCTCGCTTGAGCTAACGATTTTAGATCATCGGTGCCTTTTTGTCCTGTCACAGTTGTACCGATCTCCCTCATTCGATAAACAGGTGCTCTCGGATCAGGATATACTAGGGCGAAAGTAAATTTTGTACCTTTCCTCCTCGCTTCGGGATTAACTTCTTTTACTAGCAAAGCTAATTCGTTTAAAGTCGCATCTTTCCATGTATAAATCTGCAGCTCGTTTTGCGGCGTGTTACCTTTGTTATAATCGATGATTTTGTAATGGTGACCGGTAGGTGAAACGAAAACTCTTAGCAAAAAAGGGCAGACCTAGGATATTAAATTTGAATTTAAGCTGTGGTTTAAGTTACAAAGTTAAATTGAATTACCTTTTGACGATCTACGGAATCTTCCTTCTTTTCTTCTATAACTAATTCAACTCCAGCCATTTTCTGCTATTATAATAACATATAAAACTCTTGAGAATTGTTGTAATTTTTAGAGAGGTTATGTTTTTGGGTTGAAGGGTTGTTTATATGCAAGCAATGACGTCAGTAAATGCGATAGTGGTTAATGTAACGTAAATTCCTCGAAACACTTTTAATAATAGCTGATTTATGTAAATATTTATTCAATTAATATGTATTAATTTCAATTTTAATTAAATTATAGTTATATTGGTATTATAAATGCAGTATATCCTATTTAGCTGTCAGAAAATTTTGGTTATTTTTTTAAGTCTACCTTAGACACCATTTCTCTACGACATTTGACATTTTAAATGGTTCAAGCATTTCTAAACCTTGCGTTAAATAATTTATTTATAAATAAAACTTTTCCATTTAATTTAATCGAAGTGTACTGAAGTTTATCCTTGTTCCTATTAGTTATACGTCTTACAGTGGTATGTCACTGTTCATTTCTACCGTAAATTGATTTCCGATGGAACAAGAATCTTTGCACTTTCAGTTTTACCGAAACATGGCTGAGAATAACGGCGAATTAAGTGATGAAGATATAATTATTAATGATCAGGATGGTCTTCCAAATGTTCACCCGAATTTAATACCGGAAGCTGATGTGGATAGTCCAGCTAATGAAACAGATGATGAGTTTGATGATTTACCAACCTCCCTAATAGTAACAAATATACATGATAGTGTTTTTACAACACCAGGTATGGTAGTTTTTTTTGTAATTCTATTGTGATGAATTATGTAATTAATATTTCTGTAGATAAGAAAAGGGAGTTTGAGGATTTATTCCGTGTCTATGATCAAGATGTTACGTTTCAATGGTTACGAAGCTTCCGAAGGTTACGTGTGAATTTCCAAACACCTCTCGCTGCAGCCAGTGCACGGATCCAATTACATCAGTATAAAATTAACGAATCGGTAATTACATGTTATTTTGCTCAACCCGTTACGCCTGTTAAAAACAGCAGTTTGCAACCACCTGCGCCATTCAAACAATTCCTAATATCTCCACCTGCTTCGCCACCGTTGGATTGGGAGCCACGACCAGAAGGTGAGCCGATTATAAACCATGACTTGTTGGCAGCTTTAGCAACTTTAACACCCGGTGCTTCACACGAATTGCATCCGCCTTCGCCGGGGGCAACCGAGCATAGTCGTTCACACAGCTTTAGGTGTGAATAATAACAATGCTAAGCCAAGAATCCTACACACTAGCTGTCCAGATCGTGCGTAATCAAATGTCAATGTTGTCTCTTAATGGAGGTTCAGTATGTTCCATTATCGTATTTCGTTAAATGTAATGAAACAAAAATTATGTACTGTCGAATGCTATAATGTAGATGTTTTGAAATATTTGGCATTTGTGATTGATGAAAATTGTGTAAATAATAATGTTAAATTAAAAAAAAAATTATATATAAAAAATTAAGTATATGCCTAAAACGAAATGTTATATATTTTTGAAATTATTCGAGTTACAATATTGAAGTATGATTCAAAAGTTACTATCCCTTAAGCTATAAAATCTTTATTTTCGTAAAATTATTATTCTTGTATGCTTGGATGATGTGTATTGAGTTTTTTTTTGTTTTTTCTTGAAATATTTGCAGCTTTATCATTGCCTTGTTTAAACAATTTTTTTTTAGTAAATGAAGGTCCACAAAACAAATTTCAATGAAATTTAATGTTAAAATGAACAAATTATAACTTCAATATCGTAGCAATAACTAAAAAGTGTCAGTTTTAAAAGTAATGTATAGGAAAGCATAGGATTATCCTCTCGATTTAACTTTCATGTGATCCGGGTCAAAATAGTAACTCTTTCATTTAATTAATGCCGCAAAATTGTGCATTTGATATGGTTATATAAACACCATTTATGAAAAATGGATTACAAAAATTATTTTGAATTATCGTAGATTCTATAAAAGAGTGTTTTCCATTAGATGTGGTTGTTGCTAACTTGTACATTATTTTGGAAACTACATGCAATTTCAAATTATATATTACAATTTTGATATTTTTTAAACAATTAAACCATCTCTAACAGCGTTGTGATTTTTATAACGAATAAGGATAAAATTTAATAACACCCTATTTTCGTTTTTGAAGTCATAAATAAAAAAGAAATTGGAATGAAATGTGGTATAAAAATGAATGAAAAATAATTTCTGTCACACTTTTTAATTGACACATTCACAGCACTTTTTAATGATTTTTCCTCGATTTAAACCTGTAGCTTGTCACGATTTCATACTCAACACCTTTTAATAATGAAAATTAAGTTTAAAAACATAAAACGAAGTAATGTGTCATACGTGTATTGTCTCATTGTACCTTTATAACTGGTATATCTGTCTTGAACTCCTACGAGTACAAAAAAATGAGCAAAATTAAATATCTAATATGTGTTTTTAAACTGAATGTCATCATATCAGTGTCTCAACGTAAAATTCTATGGTATCGTAAAACTTTTTCGAAAACTATGACAACTTTTCAGATTAGTACGATATTGTTTGATATCTCCATTAACTCCCTATTTCGATAATCAAAAATTTATGTACGTATAGTAAAGCGTAATAGAGATATCGAAAGGTCTTGTATTAATGTAATCACCCTCTATATCATATACTTACTACATCTTAGCTCTCTTCGTATTCCTTCTCTTTTGTAATCGGAAGTTCATAAATTGATAATGCGGTGCTTCTTTAAAATATGTATATTACGTTCCTAATTCGATGCTCCTCTAATGTATAAACGAGCATCGAATTCAGAATTTACTTTAATTAGATGAATTTGTACCATTTAAGTTTTTTTTTTTTTTAATTTTTATTGGAAAGGTCTCCAATCGAGTGATAATGATAACATTATATAGAGTGTTCTCTAGGTAGAATCTTTAAACGTATAACAACGATCTGAACGAGTTCCATTGACATATCCTAGAATGTTTAATCGAAATAATTTAGGAGAAGGCCGATATAGTTCCAGGATGGTACAATAATTGGAACGGTTGAATAGGTTACGTGAACTAATTTGATTTCGAAGGGATGTCGATGAATTTTGAATGTTCCTTTTTTGAATGTTTTTCTATTCGATCTAGTTGCGTAGTTGTAATTAGTAATATATAAATTATAATTAGCGATAGATTAAAATAGTATTTTCTGTTGTATTTAATTAGTTTCGTTTTTTTTTTCGTGTAAATATTTTTTTTAATATGACAGTATTACAACCAACAAAGTTTTCCTTTTTTTCCTGTTAAGAAATAAATAACACTTTTATTGCAAAAATTATTAAAAAAAATTATTTTAGTATTGTCATTTATCACATATTTAATTTAAAAAGAAACAGCTCGCTAGTACTATCATATTTGGTTTGTTTATCTTTGCAAAAGTACTTTGAATCTATGACTGCCAATACTAAAAAATATATATTATTTTCGATATTATAACGAAATATTTATGTAAAGATCAATGAATTAATGTAATTTTCGCCACCAATTTTAATAGCGCAATATGTTGGTAAATATGACTCGTAAGCTTAATTTTATATAAATTATGGCAGTCAATTTTTTTTTTTATTATATATAGGTACATATATTGGATATTACTTGATATAATTTATTGGTACACTTGAATTCAACATAACATAAAAGTAATTTTACCTTCTTTATGCCTTGCAGAGAAGTAATACTTTCAAAATAAAAATAAATATAAAGAACTGATAAAATACTTGATAAAATAAACACTAAGCTGTACATTTCTTATTACCGAAAGTTTCTTTAATTTAGAAGGATGAACCTAGAAAGAAACATTGTATTCTGTAGCGTGGTTTCTTTTTAGTAGTGTACCTTTATATTACATTATTAGTTAAATGATATGTAGGAATATGTTACAACTTCGTTGGAATTAATATTTTGTATGTATAAATTAAAAAAAAAACAATAACTATTCGATGTAGTTGAGTTTATTTTAAAATAACTGTGATTAGTTTAGGATGAACTACGACTGGTTAGCTAGTCCGTCATTTACATGCAGCTATGTTTAAGTAGATAATATTTATTTTGAGGATTTTTCCAATTTTCTCTGCAGTTATTTTAAAATAAAACGCGCATAAAAAGTTGTATCAATTAAAAATAAACTGGTGCGATGTTCATAATGTTGTTCACTATTATACTTTTATATATGTAATATATATATTTGCAAAACTTATTTATATTGTGTTGTTAACTGTGTTATTTATATATATTTTAATATACTTGTTAATCATGTAAAATTGGTGTTATTATTACGTATATAGGGTCCTTCACAACAAGCTGAGTCAGGATTTACATCGGAAACAGCTGCAATTAACTTTTTGAAAATTTGTAATGGAGAAAATAGTTATTTACATACCAAGTGTGCTTCGCAACAAAACTGATCGTAGGTTTTACAATTGTGAATAAGCCGAGTCAGGATGTTATGGGTTTATTTTGGTCTATCTGGATATGATGTCAGAAGGCGTTGCAAGCCTTTTAATTACATTGTTTTCCATAAAATACCAACCTCCTACATTTCAGGGTAGAATGTAGTAGTGAAGAAAACAAAACCTTAATAGAAACAGTTCTGTGCGCTGTGGAATGCTTCTGATAGCAGGCGACACAACGCTTGTTTAACTTAGGTCTTTTTACCAATTTTGTCACTTGTATTAATACCTACACACTGACTTATTAGATTTGCTAGCTTGGTAAGGGACTATGTAAGCGTTTCTAACACTTTTGGTATCGTACTGGAATGAGTTCTTTGCTTGTAAACAAATCATAGTTACTTTTTACCAACAGCACATGCTCGAGTATACAGTACAAATCTTGCACCTATGGTCGGGACTCGGCTTAATCACGAACATAATTAGCTCGATAACTTATATAAAAACTATAACAGAATAGTGCTCTCGCAGACTTTTTTGGAGAAGGTTTCATGCTCTATAAAAAAAGTCTTAGAAGCTTTTTAATATCTTCTGTCGTTAAGCCTACGTCTGCAAAGAAAATGATAATTAGGGTTATTTTTGCTATATTTTCGCTTTTTGCGAATCCAGCTTTAACCGTATAAGATATCAAGAAAACTGGTAACACCTTTTTTGTAGAGCACCAAATTTTCTACAAATTGTCGAGGAGAGCACTATTCTAGTTATGGTTTTCAAGTTATCGACCTAATTTTGTTCGTGACTAAACCAAGTACCAACCATATGCATGATTTGTACAGTATAAAGACCTGACAAAATAAGTATTATCCGCATACAGAATTGTTAGTACCTAATTGACGGTATGTCGTTAGTATAAAAAAATATAAAGAGGCCAACACCGAAACCTGCGGCATCCCTCTTTTAAAAATACCAAGTCAAAATCCATTACAATGCCAAATCAATCATCAACAAAATGTTCTATTCGATTCGACAGGCACGACTTAACTAGATCTAATGATAGACTTCTGATAACAGCTTGCAGTAATTGACACTATCCATGAACACAGGTCACAGTTTCATATTCCTTTCAACGCGTCTTCTCTAACTTCCTAAATAACTCTTGAAGTTGATTTACTTTCTATATAAAACCATTCAGTATGTTGGTATTATGATATATTTTTTAATAAATTCATATACAGGGTTGGGTAAATGTTCGGAGATGGTTTAATTACAAGTGACGTCATCACCTGTCAAAATATCGTAACAGTTATAAAATATTGTTGTTTATTATAAATTCTCAATAAATTTAGAATAGTTTTTGTTATAGCACTTCATGTCTAAATTCAACTGTTTGGAAAATTTCTGAACAAAAGAATGCAAATCTTTCAACAGTCAAAAAAAGAGTCAATAACAATTTAAGAGAAAAACTATTTAAGAGTGTTTGCATAGTTTTCCGAAGGCCACTTGACAGTGTCCAATGATGTTTCATTAAAAACAAAACGACAAATGTTACGATATTTTGACAGTTGATGACGTCACTCACCTATTGATGGGATTGTCGAAAACCAGAATCCGCTAACATTTGCCCAACCCTGTATATAATTTGTTTCGTATATCATAGAGGGAGTTAAGTTTTCGAATTTTTGTGCTAACGAAATTCAACACTACATATTTACTGAGCATCATGTTATACATTGGTTTCAACGTTTTTGCAAATTTGGAAAATGTTTGAACCGACTCATCGTTTGGATTTTGTAAAATACTTTTTTTTGTGAAGGTGCTGGCTCTGTCAAATATTTCGAAGGAAATAAATTAATTCGAAAATAGCACGTTCTAGACACGTAACGTCTCATGTAAAGTTATATTGAAATTATGCGCACATTCTAAAAATTAAATAAAAATCGTAACATTACATTTAAAATAATTAAACTTTTAGGTAGTTAGGTAGATCGTTTCTTAAGCCCGTTGCACACTGGGCCTGTTTTCCTGCTAGACGGCTTGCTTGGTACTGTGCAGGCGACCGTGCCGGCTGCCGTACTCGAAAATGACGTCACAGCAGGGTCCAGTGCATTTTCCAGCAGGCTCTCACGAAAAAAGCCAATCAGGACGCAGCATTTCAGTAGACATGCGCAATGTCAGCAGAAATTCAGGATCGTGTACAGCTGTTTGTTTGGAGCAGATGTGCTGTAAAGGTATACCATCATGTCAAAAGTCGCAACAGCCAGTCACAAGATACGTCTCAAAAGTGATCTAAAGACCAAATTCTAGCCCTCATTGATTCTTATAAAGACGAGGAGTGCCTATACGATGTGGGGTCTTCGAATTACCACAATAATCATTTGCGAAAGGCGGCTCTGGAGAGGGTTGGAAATAAAGTGAGGGATCTCAGGTCTCTCACAACGGATCACGAATGCTCTACTAAATTTCACACCTTAAGGACACAATTTAATCTGGAAAATAGTTAAATGAAAAAGTCTCTCTCTCACGTTGGGAAGTGGAACTGCTAATGTAAGTGTAGTCTGCTGCTCGTCTGCGACGAATCAACATTAATGCGCCGTCCGTCTTTGTTGACATGACGGGCAGTGCAAGCACGTCACCACGCAGGAGACCCAGCGTCGTCTGATTCCAAGTCTGCTGCTTAGCATACAAGGCAGCCAGCACAGCTGCCAGCGAGCGGAACCCACTTTATTGCTCCAATAGGCGAGGATAATAAATAAATGAAAAAAAGTTAAATAACGCATCTCAGGATTTATTAATATATATGTTTTGTTATATTCATCATAATGTTGTTGTAATGACCAATACGTATATACAATTTAACTATATGCTAGCCTACGAATATCACATACATTTATAAAACATACGGAAATATAGATATATGCTTTGGAATGCACAATAGTGCGGTTGTTTTTTTTTATTATTTTTTTATCATAATAATAATATTGTCTACAGATCGCCTGTGCAACTCCTCTGAAATTATTTGAATGAATTTCTTGTAATGTAATGTCATTTATAATATAGTAATACAGAAAATTCGATCGAAAGTACATAATATTACGTCATATTACAGCATTCCCCTCATTCTTTAAACTCTTGTGTGTTCCACCTTCCCTGTTCTTTCTTAATTTAATATTTACACGCTGTTGCGACCACGAAAAAAACCTGTTGCTATTCTTTTAATTATTATCGTTTAAAATGTCATTACAGCTTATGTAGGTTTTAATATTAAATATTTAAATTGTCACTTTGCGATTAGAGATATATGAATAATTGTAATGTTAGATGAATTATTATAACCCTAAAAAAGATATATATAGCAATTTTTCGTGTTCGCAACTGCACATATTGTACACATACCATCATTCAGTACAGTCCCAATATCATACGCAAGCATTCGTAATATACTGTTGTAATAAAGAAAATACTGAATCAAGTTTTGAATTAAATGCACAAGTTGTTTCAAATAATGACTAGAGATAGGTGTTGTTGTTATGTGTTATTATGTTATATTACACGATCTCAAAATATAAAGGATAAAACTCTGAGGACTGATAATTTGAAACAACTTGTATATTATTATGATTTTGATTAATAATGAAAAGAAATGACGTGAACCTTTGCAACAGGCAATGAAGTGTGTTATTGTATTTAATTTTCGTATGTATTGCTTTACATAAATCAGCTTAAGCGTTATTAAAAATGTAAATATAAAAAGATAGATTAAATTGGTGTGTATAGAAATATGCTTACAATCAATCAACAAATTATAATACAATTTTTTTCTCACTTTGCATCTTAATTAATTACTTTAAATAAAATCGATTTAATAATATACCAAATAAATAAATTATAAATATTAGCAATATAATATGTCAAATACAATTAATTAACAAATCGATATAAATAGGTGTTCTTTCAAAAAGGAAAAAAACAATTAAAAAACGAAAATTATCAACAGTATAATATCTTAGTTCTTTCTTTTTATAATACTAAGTTTTTTTTTAATACTACACAACTATGTTATTCATTTTTTTTTCTTATATATGGAAAAAATGAATTTTATGCACACAAAGAATTATTTTATAATTTTTTTTTGAAGTAATCTTCATTTTAAATTTCTCAAATATATAAGCAATGTTTTATATCCATTTAAGTCACAGGCTATAAACGTGGATTCTAAACGACTTTCGTTCCAAATTTTTCAATCTGTCAAAAACTCTTAAAATCGCAGAAAACAAGTGACGACTGAGTTTAATTGGTGTATCAGCGATATTTACATTTTTAACGCGATTAAAATCTAAAACTGCACTTGCACTTTTCAATTTTGAAGACCACCCCAGGTATTTAAGTCCAATTTTTCTAGTATTTTGTTTTGTTGTAGTTAAGTCTTTAACTTTGTTAAACTTATTTCTAGTACAATTCTTATTCTTTCTTCTACCATCTTCTTATGGTTTCACGATTTCATCAACCTTCACCACTACTACTACGGTCGTTCTTTCTTTTTCCAGGGTTCGGTTGTGGTCCATAAACCTCATTGTCTTCTATTTTTTCCGACGGGCTTTGTCATCGATGTAGTAGAGTAGGTTTACTATGGTTGATTGAAACGAACGTATTTATTATATAGGTTTGATATTGCTTCTTAATTGCGTTATTACGTCCTTTGAGAGTGTAGGTCATGATGTGATCTGACGCGTCAGAGAGTCCTAGTAACTCGATTAACTCTGGTCTTGGGTGGTGAACGGTTCGAAATCAAATTCATGAGCGCTTTAACTAGAGGGTTCTCGGAGTTGGAAATCCTCTTAAAAGTATGTTGGTGTTAGGTCCTGATAGAGTTGGGCATTACGGACATGCCATGGCGCTCCAGTGATAAGTCCAAGTGTCTTATTCTGTAAGACATCCGGTCTAGAGTCTAAGGTCATTCGGGAGAGAGGTGTGGCCCGTTAAGATGTTATCCGAAGGCATCAATCTCTTCCTCGAAAAACCGATGACTACACATTCCACAACCATAAAATGCGCCTACTTCTGAAAAACACGATGAAAACGGACCGATGCCAACATCTACTATTGGAAATATTTTAGGGAAGTGGAACGATGTCAGAACAACGGTCTTAGAATGGCACCCAAACTAGGTTGAGGATTTCTACCGTGACAATGCAATTGACCATTTTCGGAAAATGCTGAAGAAGAGAGAAATGCAATCGACTTTGGACAAGTTATTTAACACCCCACAGATGAAAACACAAAGTATTGATTGGTAGCATTTTTTTTTATCTAACTCTATGTTCTTTTTTCAATAGATAAATGCACGTTAAGAATTGTTTTACATACATATTTGATTTTTTTGACCTAAAATAGATTAATTTTTTAGTATACATTATGTTCGTTAACTGGTCACCAACTATAGACCTGAACATTGCCTTTAACAACAATTTGTCTCATAACAGTTGAAGATCCCTTAAAAACATTCTTCTTCTTCCTCTCAATTTAATTGGCCTCTGCATTGGTCCATTTCAGTCTCACGTTTATAATATAAAGTCACAGAAAGTTTGATATTGAAAGCTATTTTTACTAAGTTTACGGTTGGTCTTCTTTAAGAATTCCATTAACGTTCATAATCGTTTCTTTGTTTGTATTGTCTAAGAGGGAAATCACATTTAACGGTGATTGCAAGTTCTAGCTGATTAGTTTCCTGCAGAGATCATTCGAGAAGTTAGTTTGGTCTGGACATTCAAATAATAGATGTTGCAGATCATCGACTTTATCACAACTACAGTTAGGAGAATCCTTGATCTTAATTTTGTTTAGGTGGAAAGGGGTGTGACAGTGATTGAATCGCATTCTTGTAAATGTAACAATATGAGATCTAGGTAGGTGACAGTTCTCAAACCAAGGTGTTATGTTAACCTTGTTACAAATTTTGGCATAATCTTTCGCTTTGGATCTTATGAATCTGTCCTCTGTTCCTCTTGCCAAGGCGCAGTTTACAGTAAAGTGGTTTCATTCAGTTTAGTCGCATTTTTTGCAAGGCTATCTGCTGATTCATTGTGTTTGACTAGGTATCCAAATGAATTTTATAATAAATCCTCTTTCTGTAAGCGTATGGTACTTTATCTTAATTGTTGCCACTATTTGACTCAGAGAAGCGTTGATGCCTGTATTGTTGAAGCATTTTGGGAATCTGAAAAAATCAAAGATTTACTCATGTTCCTCTCTTCTACTATTTTCAGAGCTTCCAAGGCGGCAATCATCTCGGCACTTGTAATGTTAATTCTTGGGTCCAATTTAAGTTCATGTCGAAGATTCAATTGTTTTACAAACACGCCGAGTCCCACCGATTCAGGCTCGGGAGTTTTGGAGGCATCTGTATATATTGATGAAAAACCTGGTCACTTGGCTTGTACTATAAAGTTGAAAGCCGGATTGATTATATTATAGGGAAGATTGGCAATATTGTAGATATGTGCAAATTCTAGATGTGTAAGAAGAGGTTTTATTTGGTGGAAGAAATCAGTTTTGTCGTTATTGTTCAGTGCCCCTTTGTATAAATTTAACGTATTTGAGAGCTGAATGAACATGGGCGGCTCCTTTTTCCTCCAGATTAAGTCTAGGATGAGTTGTTAGTAACTCAGTTTCCATTAGGAAATTCCCTGCTGCATTGTTACATTCCATTCCCGTGAGTAAAAATTTATTTCCCAGCTTCCTAAATCGTAGATGTATTGGAGTTAGTGTAGATTTCATCGCCCTTAAACATATTCGTAGGCCAGCATACTGAATTATCTGTAACCTCACGGCTTTCTTTTGCGATAGTGGGTAAATGAACATTCCTGAATAATCCAGGTGAGACAGTACTATGGCTCGATACACGGAGAGAAGAGTTGTGGCATCTGCTCCCCACCACGTCTTACCCAGACCTTAAAAACAGTCACAGTATCAGAACCAACAATAGTTCATTTATTACGACCGTAATATATTCAATAAAAGTACGAGCATTTTTGGAAACTTCAATAAATGGTAATCATACGCTACTATAATATGCCTACAAGTCAGTGTCCATTAGCAAGAATTATCGAAATGCATTTAAGTAGAGATGATGTTATTCACACTGGAAGAGTGCCATTTAAAAGTAATGAACATTAATAATACACAGTAATAGTTGCATTCATAAAAAAGCAATACATGAAGTATTATAACAACCTATACCATTAATTGAGATCCTAACCTATCTGCCCCTATCTTACAAGTACCACTCCCCCAAAATGGTTATGATAAGCTTCAGGAACATCGTAAACTGACACCACCATATTAAAGATGTCTCGTACAATTATTTATGGTGAGAAAATCCAGTAGCAAAACTATAGCACATTTTTCACTCACCAAAATTACACAGTAAAAATAATTGTGGTAGCCTTAACAAGTAACGCATATCTGTAGCGGATAATTGTTATTGTAATGACGGTTTTTCCTCTGAGCTCTTTGTCATACTGGGGGACCGTTAATAACTAACGTTGTTGATTATCATTGAAAAGGATGAAAATCTCTTAAATAAACTGTAAAAAGTGTTTGCGCAGTTTTAGATTTAGTTTTATCGACGTTTTTACCAAATATCACCTGTATACCTATCAAATTTGTAGTAAATTTTTTTTTAAATATAATACTTATGTATATTGCGGATAAAATAGCAAGTCCACTTTTCCAACTTTGACAGCTGTCATACTAACAATATAATAAGCTAACTAGATTTGAAATATAAAAATGGGGTAATTATAAATGCTAAAACGTATCTAAAAATATTCATTTTACATAAATAATACTTCAGCGTTTCATAATTGACTATTTAAGTAGGTTAGTTTCAATTTTTTTTTTCGATAAATGACAGCTGTCAAAATTTGGAATTATAATAACAAAAGAATTATTGTTTTTTCCCCAAAACATCACTTGATTCCTCTCTTAATCATTTACGTCCTATTAACTTATTATATTCGTTTTTTTTTTCTCTCTTCTAAACATAAACATATAGCAAAAGGGACCGACTAATTTACATTGATTTTTTTCTTGTTTCTAATATCCTCCCGTCAAAGACGGCAATATTACTTAATTTACCTGCTCATAAGATATTTCCGGGAGTCTATTTTTATGCACGTTAAATTTCCCTAAAAAACATCGAAGGTTGTGTTTTCACTCGTTCTTCCCCTCCATATCTACATATTTTTCTAGCGGAGGGGAAAAAATGATCAGATGAGGGTCCTATCGTAAAATTTTTGGTGATTATTTGTCGGATTTTAAAGCCGAATAGCAACTCTGGCACACTCTGACCGGCTTCAAGATTCTCAATCTTGAAATTTCGCTTTCGAATCTGCTACATTTCGAGCAGAATACCTGTCCGCAGTTCCTACAATGGTGTTTCCTTTCGTAAATTGTAAAACGGATCCTACAACCAGCGCAGAAGTCCGCCCCTTCGTCTTTGAGCCAATGATCAGCAGCACGACCCGGGAGCTCGCAAACGCTCCATGAGAATACACGACCTCTAGCGTCGCCCACGTAAACTGTCCGATGATCCCTAAATGATGAGAAAATTGAAATTTTTAATCAAATTCATATTATAAGGTGATCAGCATACTTAGAAACAGCCAATGCTGTAATAGATGCTGGTTCTGTATTGTCTTTCCGATCGTAAGCTGTGTGCATTGTTAGTTTGCTCTTGAAAACTAACTGTCGTTGCCATTTAAATCCTGAAACGTTTTAAATGTGGAAAATACACTGATAAAAATATAATATAGTAATTACCAGGCCTTAATGTATGTTGCGAATTGAGTGTACGCTTCCGCGCATCCGGTATAATCACGAACGAATCAGTCAAACTTGTATCGCTTTTACTTGTTCGCATTCCAGTACTGTCATCCACCTCCAAACTTTCGTTATCTGCACTATTCCCACCTAAAAACAGAATTACGAATTTTACGGTGGACCTTAGAGGTACATCAGGATATATATATATAATACCTTCGCTTTTCCTAAAACCACCATGCACTCTAGACCTCCTCCTGCGAACCGCAATAACCGGCGGGGAATCTTCAGTATCGCTGCAAGTCTCTTTCTCATCCTGTTGCTCGCTCCTCCATTCCTTAGAACTACCTTCCCCTGAGCGTTGCCTATCCACAGAACTCCTCCTAGTCGTATTATCTTCGGATAAACTACTCTCAGATCCAGATTTAATCAGACTTCCAGCGCTATCATTCGAGATATTAACCTGTTTCACTAATCTGTTATGAATCGATAATGGTTTAGTGACAGAATCGGCAGATTTCGGAGGTTCTTCCTTAACCGGTTGATAAGCGCCATCTTTCTCTTCGGCCGGGACTTGGACGTATTCAATAGACCACATCTAGCATTTATTTTAATATTAAATAGAGTTTCTTATTTATATTGAAAGATGGAAACTTACTCGAGTCACACCATCTGTTGAACCTGTCATTATAACATTGCTAGCATCCCATTCGTGAGTTTGCGAGAAAGCAACGCATAGAATTTGTTGCATACGATCGGCTCTTCCTACGCAGGTATTAACGCTGGCTAATTCATCGCCGTTGATGCTCCATAAGTGTAGCCAGGTGGCAGCACAAGTCGCTATGTCTCCCTGAAAATAATATTAATATCCGAAATGATTAATTTAAATATTCTGTACATGTAATAGAATTTGTAAAACATAGATTTTATTATATTAGATAGATAGTTTATAGTTTGATTAACTGTGCTGAATGGTCTGATATACCATTTTCAACAATATCTGATTCAAAGTAAGGAAAATTCGCACTGATACATATATTGTCCAAGCAGTTAGTATTTCTAGTGGGCTTATTTATAGTTAAAATAAGATTGTAGGAGTGTATTACATTATATTAACAATCATTACCGTTAAATCATTGACTGCAACTGCAGCGACAGGTCCTGCATGTCCTCTCAGCTGTCGCACGAAAACTCCCCTTGATAAATCCCAAATGACAGCCGTACAATCCCTAGATCCAGAAACTATAACGTTATAGGCCGTACTCGCTGCTAAACAAGTAACCGCTTCGGTATGAGCGTAAAGACTATGCTTTATATTCAATTGTTTTCGCCGTGGCTCAAACTCCCATATCGTCACAACCTGCAATCAAACAACGATCACGTCAGGGACGTTTACATAAATTTTAAATGTATAAAAAGTTTACCGAACTAGTTCCCGCCGTAACTATCAATTTAGCCGATGGACAAACGCATGCCACAATCTCACCGCTATTTTGAACGACTGCTTCGCACACAAAAATAGCTTTATCGCTATCGTAATTCCCAACTCTCAATGAATGATCGGCGAAACCCCAAGCCACATATTTATTATAAGAGGGTGGCATTAACACTTTATTTTGCTCGACAGCCAAGACAACTTTATCGTGGTGAAGGATTTGTCCAACTGGGGTTTTTACTTCTGCAATTTATTAGTGATCGTGATGATTTTTGTAAGAGTATACAAATTTACCTCTTATAGGTTGAAGTGATGGTCGTAGATTATCTAAATGGTGGAAAAATAGTCTTTCTGGTTGAGGTAATGTGAAAACTTGTACTAGCGAACCGGTATCGATTACAGACGTTCTATTATTATTATTGCCCATTTTCTTCGAAGGATGCGGTTTCTTAAAAAGTTGTTTCGGTATCTGCCCGAAATTATTAATGAAGCCTATCGTTGCATTTTTCTTTAACGGATCTTCAATGCTGAAATCAATTAATATAAAGCATACATTTAATTAAAATTGGTATTATAGCAATATTCTTACTTGTAAATATCAACATTTCCTTCGTAAAATAAATGATGGAATACATTAACAGATTCGATTGCCGGCTGGCCCTGTTGCTTGTGCCCGAATACCAAATCTATCCAATGATGTAGGTTTTGAGAGACAAAATCGCATTCTAAAGCGTTGCGATGCATCCGAATAAATTCTCTTGGATCCTGCTTAGCCCAAGGAGGTAATACAACGTCGCCTAATGATACACCACTCTGTTTTGAACCTGTAAATATTTAGCGTTATAAATGTTGATTTTTCATGCAATGGACATACCTAAATCAAACTGATTCGCATTCAATAAAAACTCCGGTAAATAGAAAAACTCCGGTATCAACTCTTTCACATCAGCCATGTTATGTTTGGACGCAGACAACCAAGCTTCTTTCACCGAATGGAACATCCTATCGGCTAAATCGAAATGACCCCCTTGTAATCGCAGGAAATGCTGAGTAAACGGTTCCAATCTAACTAAATATGAGCAGACGATCATAGCACTCGAGTAGTGAGTTCCGTAATGATAAGGAGGTGTTTCACCGTGAGGATCATCCCATTCCTAGCCATTATTAAGTTTAAATTGTTGTTTATATAATTTTGATTGCGGTTACCTTAAATCTTTTCTTGAACTGTTCTAGTCTTTCGGGACTTTGCGCACCCATCGGTTTTGTAAAGTCCCTAAATGTATTCGGATCCGTTAAATCTAGTTCTTCGCTATCGTAATCTGCTAAAATCCAAGGAAATACGGGGTACTGCATGAGATCGTTGTATGAACGTCCTGCTAACGTGTTTAGATGCATGAGATATTGGAAGTTTGATATTTCTCCGCGCTAAAATTAAAAAAAAAAATGTGACAGAGAGACAACTAAACACAATTTAACAAATGATACTTACCACCCATCTCTGCGTAACACTCGTTTCACCGATTAGATTCGATAATAAACCAGTTGCCTGTTCCACGTTAGCAGTCCGCTTTTGACCAGCTACAGATTGTTGCGCGCTGTCAGCTATACCTGTGGCGGTAGCCATAAAGCGCTGATAAACTTTATTCCGCACTTTTCTTGGAAATGCTAACAAGTAATTCCGCCCATCACCTGAAAACACCTCTAAAGCCATCGGTTGAAGTAAATATCTTCGCTTATGGACTTCCCTGTAAAAAAAAAATACACGAATTAAATGTAAAACTCGTATAAATTATAATTTATTTCACCTTATATCTTCATAGCTAAACTTGGAGCATTGTCTCATAGCTCGCGATCTTCTCGGAGAACCTGGATTGGGTAAAATGGGCTCGTAACCGAGCGGTGGCACACTATCGATATCCCGAATCTCTATTCTTCAATAGGGTGAATCCATCAACTACGTAACAATGTTCTTGTCCAAATAATAGTAATCCTTCAGTGGTATCTAGGCCTTGTATTCGTGCGCATCTAAACATGAATGTGATCTGAAAAAATAAGCGATGTTTAAATGTTAATTGAGAGGAATATGATTCCTTACTTTTTCATTCTCTTCTAACAATCGTAAAAGAGTTTGATTATCTGGGGTGGTTGTTGTTCCTCTTCAGTTTCATTTTCTTCTTGTTGGTCGTCATTGGGGTCTGATTTCAGTCTTGCGAGTGGTGGTAGTGGTGCTAAAGGCATGGGGCTGGTTTCTTCGCAGATGCTATCCGCCCTTTCCGGTTCAGCTAGGCCGCTAACGCCGCAACATCGTCGGAGTTGTAACGCTTGATAATGTTCTTTACTATGATGACTAGATGCAACCTTATATTTTAACGTCCCTTTCTCAACTTCAGGCCTGTACGGATAATGTAAATAAAACAAATCGTTCTTCATCGTTTTCTTCCTCATTCTATGCGGACCTTCCGTCATATCTAACATCCACTTATCAAGATGACACGGCTTAGGAGCACCCCACAGACCTCTTTCTCTAGTTAGTTCAGTCTCAGTTTGCAACCATTCTTGATGGACGTAACGCTGCGTATGCTGCATAGTATTCTGATGTTGATTTCGCCTCATTTCAGCTAATTCCCTTTAATTAAATGTTAAAAATTAAAAATAATTTATTATAATTAGTCAGGACATACTTAATCAAATTTATATGATTCAAAATCCACGTTAACGTCTGCCTTTTACTCATCCTAACCCGAACCCTCGTCATGTCATCTTTCCTCACTTTAGTTCTGCTTGCTAATCTCGTTAAACCACCTGTAACTTTATGTATTTTAGACTGGATTTGATTATGTAACTCCCAAGGTACTCTATAGCTCGCTTTTCTCTCTCCTTCAATATAATTCGCCCACAATCTAGCGGCCGCTTCGTAGACCTGCTCCCTAACGGCTATCAAATCAGGTGCTTTCGAATGCGCCGCAGGTGGGACTAGAGTTATTTTAAAAACTTCTTCGATTGCGGGTTTTTTGCATACGTAGAGTTCTTCCCATACTCTTAACGAGGCTCCGGCCATGAGATTACGTCCTTGGTGTTTGTTTAATTGTTCGTCCCTCGATTCGAGATCACTACCTGGATTCACGTGCCACATTGTTCGCATGTTGGTGTCCAGCATTATTTTCATATCCGCTTTCAATTGAAGGAGGCAATATGTGAGGCAACCGATGAAGTCTAATTCGTGGTTACCGGCACCGAATACTATTAATCTAAAATGAATATAAATTATTTAAAAAATATACAATAACTTGATCGGACAAAAGTGCCATACCTGTTTGTTGTTAGCTTATGTAACGCCTCCAATACAGACATTTGATCAGCTATCGTTTCAGTAGGCCTTGACAGCAAAAACAATATACTCCGATTCAAACAATGATACAAACATTCCAACGAGAAATTTCCCGATCTCCTTTTAGCTTGTCCGATTAATTTCACGATAAAATCGAACACCTCATGCGGATCTTTAGTCAGCGAGCCCTGCCACAATTTATCAACAATCCTCGCAGTTAAATAAAAAACATTTGGCGCTACATGCTGCACATGCGCATTAGCTAGCGGAACTATAGGTATAGCCGCTTGATCTCCTACAAGCATATCGGCGGCTAACAGATGATCCATTAATGTCACTAAGATTTCAGTTTGATAGCAAGTCTGTTGAGTAGTCGTTGAATTCCCCGGGTACGCATCTAAGACCAAATCAATAACTGGCGATGATTTCCCTGTTACCGATAAGCTTAAAGAATCTACGACTATAACTCTGATAAAATCGATAATTGACTGGCGAGCTGGATGGGGGGTTAGCGAATACTCCTCGATAGGTGATCTTGGGATCATTATAATGTTTTCGGTTTCTTCAGCAGGTGTAGATGCTCCACTGCTTTCAGCACTCTCACTCGAGTTAGTTGGTGGAGGGAATAAAGCACTGGCTAAAGCTCCTAGTACCTCAGCCGACATGAATATCGGCATAAATTCCGGTAAGTTGTGGTATAATTGGAATAATACCTGGAATCAAAGAAGAAAATTAATTTATTTATTTCCACAACTGCAGGATGTTATAAAATGTACAAAATCTTACCTGTATTATAGAAATTGCATGATTCTTCAACCAATCAGGTAGCAAATTTTGATCGCAATGTATCATCGCTCTAGCCATCGAGAGAAGTACAACGACAGCTTCCGAACAGAAGTTAATTCTCGGTGTGACACTGCTGACAGGTTGATTATTGACGGTAGCACCCCATAGAAATGCCCAAACTGTATCGAGATCAAATTTAGTCTCTCCGGGTAATAATTTCACGGGTTGGCCCATCATTAACGCGGTTAATAAGAAATAAATCTCGGAAACCTCCAGATGCGAGGGTAAAAGCCAACCTAAATGTTGAAAACCTGGGATGTTTAGGCCTTCTGATTTCAAATCGCTACCGGAAGAGTTATTGACTGGACATCCGAGGACGACAGCCATTTTGTTATGGGTTACTTGCTCTGTATGACGTAACCAACCACCGTTACAAGTACCTTCCCGAAATCTAAGCAGATAAATGTTCATAAATAATTTTATAATATACAGAGTGTCACAGCTGACGCGGTTTCTTTGATAATTTGTTTATTTTACAGTATAGAGAAAAAAGTTTCAAATAAAAATTGTTCCTATTTAGACTTTGCATAGCTAGAAAATATTTTCAAATATACGAGGTGTCCCAATTATAGAAAAACCCTATGTAGTTTTATCATTTTAAATGGATCACCCTATATATATATATATATTTTTTTAGATTCTATATGATATTTTAAGTAACTTTTATTAAGATCTTCCTAGACCTATCTGCTCTGTTTTCGAGAAAATAAATATTTTATCACAAATTTTGCAATTGCAGGGCTCTCGTTAATGAGCTGTAGGATCAAAACTAAAAAAGGTAGAAAATTTTTATTTGCACGAATTGATACGTTTTCAATTGCTTTACTATTTCCAATATTAACACATACGGATCCTTTTGTTAACATATAGTTACTGGCGCCAACATTTGGAAACATTTAAATACCTGTAATAACTGCTTTTTTTAATGGAACACCCTATATCTGTTTACAGGGTTGGATGTAAAAGTAAATTCCCTTTCTTTTGATATGAGTAGAGTTTAAATAGAATTTGCATGTGCTGGCATTGCCAGAGAATTCTCCCGACTTAAACGCCATAGAAAATGTCTGAAATTCATTGTCTACAAAAGAAACAATAATACTAAGGCTCATTTAAAAGATAATATTGAAGATGTGTGGGAAAAAGTCCTAGAATTAAAGAAAAAAATCGTGCTTGTGTTAATTCAATGCCTAAAAGGGTGAAAATGATTATTAAAGCGAAGGGTGGAATTACGAAGTATTGATAAAACACTTAACAATGCTGTTTCTGTAATGTTTAGAATACATTTTTGGGTTTAACTTGTTAATTTGTTTTATTATTTCAGTAAAACATTGATTTTAGCAGGTAGGCCTAATAAAGTGGCCAGAGAGTGTACTTTCTATTTTGTGACAAAATACAGCTAACAAGATATATGTCAGCGAATTATCTTGGCGTTTCAAGAAATCAGCCCAATCATGCTGAGAAATGTTGAACAACCATTTAAAAAACCTGTTCATAATTGTTTCGACCAAAACAGAAGACATTTCGAAAAATAAATTAATGAATTTAATAACACTATATTTATAATGTGCATTTCCTATTTCACGCATTTCCTTATGTCTTTTTAAAACTCTTTTTGTTGCGGTTTTTATGTTATTTGTTGAAAGGTCCTGTTCTGTTAAAATTGTTTACAATACAAATTCAAATTGAGCTTATTACTTGTGTATAATTATAAATAATAATAATAATAATAATAATAATAAATAATAATAATAATAATAATAATAAATGGTACAAATGGTTATTAAATGTATCTGCCATAATATTAAGCTACATTTACAACCAATTCAAAGTACAATTAAGCTTGTGAGTACGCATGAAATTGCAAAGTTGCATTTATAACGGCGTATTGAAGTGTTAACCAAATATTTTGACGTGTTGTGTCAAATTGTTTATTACAAGTGTATTATAGACGACAAATATGGACATAATAGATATGGATTATTGTTCAAATGTTAATTTGACAATCTATCGTGACATAACTTAAATATCTGTCTAAGAGTATCAACCAATCACAGCAGCCAATTATGTGATTTCCAATTCGATGCTTGGCAAGACCGAGCAACGAAGTGCGAGTTGCAAGAGCTCATTAGCGAGAGCGTTGCAATGGCAAACTTTTTGATAAAATATTTATTTCCTCGAAAACAAAAGCATATAGGTCTAGGAAAGTCTTAATAAAAGTTAAAATATTATGTAGAATCTAAAAAATAAATAATATATAGGGTGATCCATTTAAAATAATACAGTTACATACGCTTTTTCTATAATTGGGACACCCTGTATATTTGAAAATATTTTCTAGCTATGCCTCGTTTAAATAGGGACAACTTTTATTTGAAACTCTTTTCTCTAAGTATAGGTACTGTAAAATAAACAAATTATCAAAGAACGTCAGTTGAGACACCCTGTATAATGAGGTATTAAATTACCTTGACATTAATGTTTGATTAGAGGAAATAACCACCAATAATCTGAGACCCCATATCACCGTCGTAGCATGTAAATGAGGTTGCATAAACAGCAATATCCAATCGAAACCTAAAGTTCGTGTAACCTCATCGCAGACAGTCACGTTAACGGAATTCCTATTCGTAAATAGTAGGGAATGCATCAAAGACAAGCAGCGATTTCTTAATAATATATGTTCTCCTTCTCCTTCTTTCTCTAAATCGCCTTCGCATAGGTTAACATTCTTTTCAGTCGGTAAAGCAGATACCGGTAACGTTGCAGCGATAAACTGTCCAAACCATAGTAAATCGGCTTGTCGTGGTTGACCTCCCAATAAAACGGAGAGTAATGAGAATAAAACTTGTCTTGTACCGTGATGTCGAATTTCGGGTGTGATATAGAGGAGTTTGTCACTAGTTGAAGATCACGCATTACCCAAGTGTTGTTCCGTTTCTCGCTTGATTCGGCGGCTAACTCGTAAAGGTGTTCTAAATGTGAACGGAGAAGTTCACCTGGAGCTTCATGCCAAACATCGAGATCGCATAAAAGGTCCTGTAAGTATATTAAATCTAGGAGTGATTTTGACATGACTTTTTATATGGGACGTAATGTATACCTCATACATACTTACTTGAAATGCAGTTAAATTAGGTATCGCAGACGTTTCTCGTCCACTATCCACTGTTCCAACTAAACTGAACGCAAGGTGCAGTATATGCGAATTCAGCAACGTACGCTTCTTACGTAATAACATGGCAAGAGTTTGATAACCTCGTCTCCTATCCATTTCAGCTTGCGCAGCTTTTTTTTACTCCTCACGACGCAAACTAAAGCTTTCACACCAGCGTACAAGCTTTCGACATCCTGCGCCATTGCTATTAAGCCTAACAGAACCGAACAGCCTCCAACAGTATCAATCTAATAATCAAAACAAAGCGGAAACATCATTTTTAATTGAGTTTAAATTAAATAAAACATGTAATACTCACCACTGATGCAACGGGACGTGGACAGAATACCCTAACACCCAAATAACCGATTACAACGCCACCTAGCGCTCGTGATGGTCCGGAAAGGTGTCCAGCTGAATTGTGTAATATTCGAATCGGTGTGGCATTTTCATGACTAGGCATCCCTAACTGTTTCGCTATAGATTTATTATCAGCTCTACTATACACTTTACGAATTTTACTCAGCGTTAATTGAGAGACTGCCCTGGCGTTGAGACCGAATACGACTTTCTCCTCGGAAACCAACTGCGCCGTTTCAACTCCGGGTAAATTCGGAGCTTGTAAGGAGCCCATGTAATGAGGGCCGAGATGATAGATGTGGCTAACAGTGACAGGTTGCAGAACCTCCTCGATTAAGTGGCACGGACCTTGTTTCCAGCATAGTTTTGAAAATCTCCGCCAAGCTGGTGGAGTACCGATGAAACCATACACAGATGATGCTACCGATAAATTTGCGGCACTACCGCCTGGATTTTGCGATATGTAGTGTAGTTTCTGCGTGTGAATATGTTGGCCGTCCATGTAAAGGGAAAAGGAGGAGTTCTTCAGTACTGCTCTGTTTAGTACTACAACGATGTGATGCCATTGCCCTTCTTGGAGGATATCGGGGCACCAAACTCTCGCTCCGTGTTCGCCCATTCCTTCAGGTTCCCATTCCCCTAAATCTTCCATTAATAATCAGTAATAATGTAATATATCAAGCTTTGATTAATACTTACGATGGGGTATGAGGTTATCCTGCGTTGAAACTATAATAGCCTTATCTCTCGCTGATAATACGATGCACAAACAAACTTGATGATCATCTCTAGCGCTATGCGACAAATTCCTGACTAGAGTTAATAATCTAACGCAATGTGGGTCCGTTCGGGGATCCGAAAATTTATCGACACATATCCAAGTAGAGAAGCTTAATCCTGTTTGTGGAGGAAACAATCTGTCACCTAAAAATTAAATTAATTACTAAATTTTATAAAATCATTAATACTAATCGTTCTTACCAGCTCCGATTCCACCGAGAACATTACTATCAACGCCGGCAACTACGCTAGGAGCCGTTGGGGATTGCGGAGCTATACTTGGCAAGTACAAACATCCAAAACCCTCAGCGGACATATCAAACTCAACAAACGGAGGTAAAGTGCAGGAAGTCTGCGCTCTAAAATCTTTTGGAGTTGTCATGGATACTAACGTTTTTATTCTAGTTAGTGGAACAGGCCCGCCTCCGGATTCCTTAGAGAGCAATGGTAAACTGCATAGGGGGTTCCCTAATCTCAGGAAATTTCTTAAATCTGTCGGTTCTAAAGCTTGCGCAGCTAATCTTTCCAACATGTATTGCAGAGGCGAGTGTAAGAGATGGTTTTCGTTTTGTAGTGGGGTGGAACCTACTGATAGGAGTTGGCCGACGAATCGGCTGTCGCACATGACTTGTTGGTTAATGTTCACTTCTTTAGCTAATGATTTTATCACCTCCGATATGTAGAATTGTAGACACAGTTGCTTTTCGAGGTTGTTATCCTAAAAACAAATGATATGTAGATATAATTAAAATTTATCTATTTGTAATGAATTTTTTGAATTGTAAAAGTGACAACTGCGCTCCTGTTAACCTCCTAGAAATATACAGGGTGATTAAATACTTATGTATATACAGGGTGTCCAGCCTAAGATGCAACGGTTCATAGCCGACTTATTATCAATTTTTTGAAAAGGTGTTTCAAATAAATGTTGCCTCGAATCAAATTCTACACGTTTTAAAATTAGTATCAGTAATGGCGGTTTCTCCGGGACCTTCGACGCCGATCGAGCTCGATCCGGAAGCCATATGCAGTACACTAGCAAACTCAGCACTGGAGCCATTCCCAAGGTTCGCCGTGGGAATACTACACCATCAGGCAAAGCTGGTACGAAAGAATCTGCCTGAACATTAATAGCTAAAGGGGTCAGCAGAAACAGGACGCATTGGAATGCCCCACGTGTGGGATGACTTATGCGATGAAGGCAAACTTGTTCAAACATGTTAAAGACTGTGGCACAATGGACAGGTCCAGATGTCTGTCTCTCCTCTTTTGATACTCTCTCTGCCGCTAGGCAGCATGAAAGGCGGACTCATCCTCTTCAGTATCGTGCCGAACTAAAAAGCAAAGTCAAAGGCCCGAAATCCAGTATCCTAACCAAGATAGCTAACGTCGAGACTAGGAGTAAAGGAGGCCTTGTTAGCTATCGAGAAGTGAATCTGGCAGATGTCTGGAAAGGGCCAAACGTGAGCTTAATAAGAAGGGAATAGGAACCTTCACAATCAATCCCTTCCTCGCCCTCGCAAAAATCCTAGCTTTTGTAACCGAATAAACAGATAATTTTTAATTGTATGTTCTAGACTTACCTGTATACAAGGCAATAACTGTAGCATGCATACAATAACACCTGGATGGACTATCATCGGATCAGGAATAGGTGGATTCAAATTTAAAGAGTTCACAGTAGATCTCTTCCCAGAAACTGAATTCGCAGATGTAGGCGTCTAAAATTTTC
>CM043021.1:84594845-84720769 GCA_023690525.1 Holotrichia oblita | reverse complement strand
ATCTCACAAATAAAAATGTCTTTGATAAAATCAATGATTGTTGACGTCGACCATGTTTGATATGTAAAAGGTATAATGTTATTTCCTAATTTGTTTATATTACACTTATTAACCGGCACTCATACAATTTTGTTGTATTAATTCACGGCAAAGGAGATACAAGATGGTAATAAATACTTAATTAGATATTTCATTACACTAAAATCTTAATAATTTATTGTTGATGAAGTAAAAATGTGTAGCTAGGCTAATTATTGTTTACCTTTATTACAGGTGATTTTAATGCCGTAAAAACGAAAGCACCTTTCCAAAATTCAAGATGAATATTGTAAGGAAGTTAAGAGGTGGAATGTCTAATTCTTCAACTACCTCAAACACAACTGACATTCCAGAAAGTTTACCAGGATCATCTCATACACAACTGGGTCTTATGCATTTAAAGAAACTGTTTTCTGAATATACTCATCCTATACATCCTTTATCAGATATTGAACGTGATGATAAACTATATAATATGTTACCATTATTCTGTAAGGTTAGTCAAAATTAAATTTTTATGTTTTAATATAAAATAATGTTGATTTTTTTATAATTCGTAAAATAGGTTTTCGGGTCGAGTCCCACATGCGATATGAACGAGAAATTCTGGGATATACTCGCATTTTGCCATCAGGTTTCTCTATTAATGGTTTCGGAAATTAGGAAGAGGGCTTCGAATCAGAGTACCGAAGCTGCGAGTTGCGCAATTGCAAAATTTTTAGAAATTGAGAATTGCGAGGAATCAAGTAACGGGTGGATGTTGTTATCGACGTTGAATTTGTTAGCTGCTGGTGATGCCACCTTAGTGCAAGTAATTTCGTTTCTTAAATTGTATTTTGGAATGTATTATAATTCTGTTTTGATTGTAGATGATGTCGGAAGTTTCCGTACCTTCAACGTTGGTGAAATGTTTATATTTATTCTTTGACCTACCTGAAATGTCCGAACAAGAAGCTAACAGTAAAGATAGCAATAGCGATTTTACTCCTAAGGAACGCAGGATATTATTACAAAAGATATTTGTACAGGTATGTATAATTTATAACGATCGGTTTTGTATGTATATGAATTAAATTAAATTGCAGTTATTAGTGAGACTTTGCAGTCATAAAGTTCCTGCTGAAGAACTAGCCCGAAAAGATGATCTGACACTTCTTTTCTCAGCGATAACATCCTACTGCCGCCCTCACAATATTATGTGGCGCAAAAGTGCTGCTGAAGTACTCATGACTCTATCTAGACATGGTTTAACACCACCTGTAGTGAACTACATGCATAGTAAGATTCAAATTATTTATCGATTAGTTTCCTTTTAAAGATCATTCTTATCTGTACTTTAGCTAAAGCCTGTGTAGCTCTATGTATCGACAACATGCAAAGAATACCCGAACTAGCTCCGTTGGAACTTGTTGAGATGTTTGTGACTATGTTTTGTTTCCTCAAAGATTCCAGTGATGTCTCCTCAGTCTTATTAGATGATTTTAGACAAGCACAGGGTTACCTATTCCTATCAGATTTCCTGTTAAAGTAAGTTTCACTATCCTTTTATTAAGAAGTAGAATATTGTATTCTATTTTTAGACTTGAAAGTGAAAGATCAAGCGAAGCCCAAGAATCCATAAGAAATCTAGTATTAATGATAACATCATTGTGCATGTGTGGATACGTTGAATTAAAACCATCACAAGCTTCAACAGGCTCTCTATTCCAATTACAAGGATTCGCATTACCACAACCTTCTGGTAAAGGAACCAGTGTAAGAAATGTACAATCATTTCATGTAAGAAAATCAATTTTCCCTCGATCCATATCTGATTTGTATAAATTTTCAGGTATTACAAAGTACATTTCTCAAATCTAACTCACCAATGCTTTGCTCAACAATCTTAGATGCCATATCCAGCATTTACCACTCAGATAATGCAAATTATTTTATTTTGGAAAATCAAAACACCTTGAGTCAATTTACAGAAAAAATCCATTATAAACCACCTGAAATACAGAAGAAACTCTTCCAACTGATAGAATTCTTAGTATTCTCCTTGAATTTCGTGCCATGTAAAGAACTGATATCCATGTCGATTTTCTTGAAGACCCATACTTTAAATCATGTCGAATGTAGCATCATTTGCATGCAAACTCTGTTAAATATTCTCAAACATAATCCGATCTTTAAAGATGTTTATCGGGAAGTTGGATTGTTGGAAGTGTTCGTCACTTGTTTAAACTTGTACGCTAATCTGTTAGAGACGAAAAAGAACGCTGTCGATAGTGGAAAAGAGTTTCAATTTCCAGCCGGACAAGAAAAATTAGGCAGCATGATTGTTGAAGGGTTAACAGTATTACTATCTGGCAATTCTGCTAACGCTAACGTTTTGAGGGAATGTGGCGGCGCTAAATGCGTTCATGAGTTAGTTGTTTATCAAGAATGTCGGCAAAGTACTCTTGGTAAGCATTTATTTCACATTTATACGATTTAAAAGTATTGCTACAAATATATCATTTTAGGAATTATACGAGAATTAGTTTTAACATCTGGTGGTGATGAAGATATGGCCCAATTATTAACGACTTTACATTCAGCACCGAGAACGATGCTCCTGTTGAAATCAGATATTTTGAAGGCGTTGCTGCAATGTTTACGAGATTCCCACAGAACAAGGACAGTTTTTCGAAAAGTAAATTATAAACTATAATAGCGGAAGACAATACTAGATTTGTTTGTTGCAGGTAAACGGTTTCGTGTATGTTACAAGCGTTTTAGTAGCGTTAGAAGGAAAACTATCAAAATACGAATCAGATCCAGAAGTATTAAACTTACTCTACATGGTATTCCATACGATAAGCACTGCTATGCGTTTCGAGCCCGCTAACGCCAAATTTTTCCATCATGAAATCTGCATGACAACGCTTTGTGATACTCTAAGACTCCTCGGATGTTTCTCACCGACAAAATTGGAATCTCTACAAGAATGCGACGGTATAGAAGCAATAAATCAGCATTTACAAGATCAGTACCACCAGCTGTTCGTTGGAAACGTTACGAATCCGAAGTAAACCTATTTATTTATTCTGCGCACGCGTAATATTTGTATAATTTTTGTTTCAGTTTAACAAACGACATTCCTGCTACATTATCTTATGCTACTATAGTGTATAGATTATTATATGATATTGCTTTGGATTTATTCGATAAGCCGCACGTATCATCTTCGATTCTAGCTATGAAGTGTTTATCTAGGCAAACTTCGAATGAACCTTCTGTAAGTTCGTATTTCGGTTAAAATATTTATGTGTAAATTTATTTTGTTCGGAAAATTTTAGACGCCTACATCTGCGAATTCAGTTTCTGGGAAGAGATCTACTGTGAACTCTTTAAATTTGAATCCACCTATTCCTGACCCGATGATAGTCCATCCAGGTGTTATTGTATGCATGCTACAGTTATTGCCTTGTATACAGGTAAGTCTAGAACATACAATTAAAAATTATCTGTTTATTCGGTTACAAAAGCTAGGATTTTTGCGAGGGCGAGGAAGGGATTGATTGTGAAGGTTCCTATTCCCTTTTTATTAAGCTCACGTTTGGCCCTTTCCAGACATCTGCCAGATTCACTTCTCGATACCTAACAAGGCCTCCTTTACTCCTAGTCTTGACGTTAGCTATCTTGGTTAGGATACTGGATTTCGGGCCTTTGACTTTGCTTTTTAGTTCGGCACGATACTGAAGAGGATGAGTCCGCCTTTCATGCTGCCTAGCGGCAGAGAGAGTATCAAAAGAGGAGAGACAGACATCTGGACCTGTCCATTGTGCCACAGTCTTTAACATGTTTGAACAAGTTTGCCTTCATCGCATAAGTCATCCCACACGTGGGGCATTCCAATGCGTCCTGTTTCTGCTGACCCCTTTAGCTATTAATGTTCAGGCAGATTCTTTCGTACCAGCTTTGCCTGATGGTGTAGTATTCCCACGGCGAACCTTGGGAATGGCTCCAGTGCTGAGTTTGCTAGTGTACTGCATATGGCTTCCGGATCGAGCTCGATCGGCGTCGAAGGTCCCGGAGAAACCGCCATTACTGATACTAATTTTAAAACGTGTAGAATTTGATTCGAGGCAACATTTATTTGAAACACCTTTTCAAAAAATTGATAATAAGTCGGCTATGAACCGTTGCATCTTAGGCTGGACACCCTGTATATACATAAGTATTTAATCACCCATATTTCTAGGAGGTTAACAGGAGCGCAGTTGTCACTTTTACAATTCAAAAAATTCATTACAAATAGATAATTTTTAATTATATCTACATATCATTTGTTTTTAGGATAACAACCTCGAAAAGCAACTGTGTCTACAATTCTACATATCGGAGGTGATAAAATCATTAGTAAGAAGTGAACGTAACCAACAAGTCATGTGCGACAGCCGATTCGTCGGCCAACTCCTATCAGTAGGTTCAACCCCACTACAAAATGAAAATCATCTCTTACACTCGCCTCTGCAATACATGTTGGAAAGATTAGCTGCGCAAGCTTTAGAACCGACAGATTTAAGAAATTTCCTGAGATTAGGGAATCCCCTATGCAGTTTACCATTGCTCTCTAAGGAATCCGGTGGCGGGCCTGTTCCACTAACTAGAATAAAAACGTTAGTATCCATGACAACTCCAAAAGATTTTAGAGCGCAGACTTCTTGCACTTTACCTCCGTTTGTTGAGTTTGATATGTCCGCTGAGGGTTTTGGATGTTTGTACTTGCCAAGTATAGCTCCGCAATCCCCAACGGCTCCTAGCGTAGTTGCCGGCGTTGATAGTAATGTTCTCGGTGGAATCGGAGCTGGTAAGAACGATTAGTATTAATGATTTTATAAAATTTAGTAATTAATTTAATTTTTAGGTGACAGATTGTTTCCTCCACAAACAGGATTAAGCTTCTCTACTTGGATATGTGTCGATAAATTTTCGGATCCCCGAACGGACCCACATTGCGTTAGATTATTAACTCTAGTCAGGAATTTGTCGCATAGCGCTAGAGATGATCATCAAGTTTGTTTGTGCATCGTATTATCAGCGAGAGATAAGGCTATTATAGTTTCAACGCAGGATAACCTCATACCCCATCGTAAGTATTAATAAAAGCTTGATATATTACATTATTACTGATTATTAATGGAAGATTTAGGGGAATGGGAACCTGAAGGAATGGGCGAACACGGAGCGAGAGTTTGGTGCCCCGATATCCTCCAAGAAGGGCAATGGCATCACATCGTTGTAGTACTAAACAGAGCAGTACTGAAGAACTCCTCCTTTTCTCTTTACATGGACGGGCAACATATTCACACACAAAAACTACACTACATATCGCAAAATCCAGGCGGTAGTGCCGCAAATTTATCGGTAGCATCATCTGTGTACGGTTTCATCGGTACTCCACCAGCTTGGCGGAGATTTTCAAAACTATGCTGGAAACAAGGTCCGTGCCACTTAATCGAGGAGGTTCTGCAACCTGTCACTGTTAGCCACATCTATCATCTCGGCCCTCATTACATGGGCTCCTTACAAGCTCCGAATTTACCCGGCGTTGAAACGGCGCAGTTGGTGTCCGAGGAGAAAGTCGTATTCGGTCTCAACGCCAGGGCAGTCTCTCAATTAACGCTGAGTAAAATTCGTAAAGTGTATAGTAGAGCTGATAATAAATCTATAGCGAAACAGTTAGGGATGCCTAGTCATGAAAATGCAACACCGATTCGAATATTACACAATTCAGCTGGACACCTCTCCGGACCATCACGAGCGCTAGGTGGCGTTGTAATCGGTTATTTGGGTGTTAGGGTATTCTGTCCACGTCCCGTTGCATCAGTGGTGAGTATTACATGTTTTATTTAATTTAAACTCAATTAAAAATGATGTTTCCGCTTGTTTTGATTATTAGATTGATACTGTTGGAGGCTGTTCGGTTCTGTTAGGCTTAATAGCAATGGCGCAGGATGTCGAAAGCTTGTACGCTGGTGTGAAAGCTTTAGTTTGCGTCGTGAGGAGTAACAAAGCTGCGCAAGCTGAAATGGATAGGAGACGAGGTTATCAAACTCTTGCCATGTTATTACGTAAGAAGCGTACGTTGCTGAATTCGCATATACTGCACCTTGCGTTCAGTTTAGTTGGAACAGTGGATAGTGGACGAGAAACGTCTGCGATACCTAATTTAACTGCATTTCAAGTAAGTATGTATGAGGTATACATTACGTCCCATATAAAAAGTCATGTCAAAATCACTCCTAGATTTAATATACTTACAGGACCTTTTATGCGATCTCGATGTTTGGCATGAAGCTCCAGGTGAACTTCTCCGTTCACATTTAGAACACCTTTACGAGTTAGCCGCCGAATCAAGCGAGAAACGGAACAACACTTGGGTAATGCGTGATCTTCAACTAGTGACAAAACTCCTCTATATCACACCCGAAATTCGACATCACGGTACAAGACAAGTTTTATTCTCATTACTCTCCGTTTTATTGGGAGGTCAACCACGACAAGCCGATTTACTATGGTTTGGACAGTTTATCGCTGCAACGTTACCGGTATCTGCTTTACCGACTGAAAAGAATGTTAACCTATGCGAAGGCGATTTAGAGAAAGAAGGAGAAGGAGAACATATATTATTAAGAAATCGCTGCTTGTCTTTGATGCATTCCCTACTATTTACGAATAGGAATTCGGTTAACGTGACTGTCTGCGATGAGGTTACACGAACTTTAGGTTTCGATTGGATATTGCTGTTTATGCAACCTCATTTACATGCTACGACGGTGATATGGGGTCTCAGATTATTGGTGGTTATTTCCTCTAATCAAACATTAATGTCAAGGTAATTTAATACCTCACATTATACAGGGTGTCTCAACTGACGTTCTTTGATAATTTGTTTATTTTACAGTACCTATACTTAGAGAAAAAAGTTTCAAATAAAAGTTGTCCCTATTTAAACGAGGCATAGCTAGAAAATATTTTCAAATATACAGGGTGTCCCAATTATAGAAAAAGCGTATGTAACTGTATTATTTTAAATGGATCACACTATATATTATTTATTTTTTAGATTCTACGTAATATTTTAACTTTTATTAAGACTTTCCTAGACCTATATGCTTTTGTTTTCGAGGAAATAAATATTTTATCAAAAAGTTTGCCATTGCAACGCTCTCGCTAATGAGCTCTTGCAAACTCGCACTTCGTTGCTTGGTCTTGCCAAGCATCGAATTGGAAATCACATAATTGGCTGCTGTGATTGGTTGATACTCTTAGACAGATATTTAAGTTATGTCACGATAGATTGTCAAATTAACATTTGAACAATAATCCATATCTATTCTGTCCATATTTGTCGTCTATAATACACTTGTAATAAACAATTTGACACAACACGTCAAAATATTTGGTTAACACTTCAATACGCCGTTGTAAATGCAACTTTGCAATTTCATGCGTACTCACAAGCTTAATTCGTAATTTTGAATTGGTTGTAAATGTAGCTTAATATTATGGCAGATACATTTAATAACCATTTGTACCATTTATAATTATACACAAGTAATAAGCTCAATTTGAATTTGTATTGTAAACAATTTTAACAGAACAGGACCTTTCAACAAATAACATAAAAACCGCAACAAAAAGAGTTTTAAAAAGACATAAGGAAATGCGTGAAATAGGAAATGCACATTATAAATATAGTGTTATTAAATTCATTAATTTATTTTTCGAAATGTCTTCTGTTTTGGTCGAAACAATTATGAACAGGTTTTTTAAATGGTTGTTCAACATTTCTCAGCATGATTGGGCTGATTTCTTGAAACGCCAAGATAATTCGCTGACACATATCTTGTTAGCTGTATTTTGTCACAAAATAGAAAGTACAGTCTCTGGCCACTTTATTAGGCCTACCTGCTAAAATCAATGTTTTACTGAAATAATAAAACAAATTAACAAGTTAAACCCAAAAATTTATTCTAAACATTACAGAAACAGCATTGTTAAGTGTTTTATCAATACTTCGTAATTCCACCCTTTGCTTTAATAATCATTTTCACCCTTTTAGGCATTGAATTAACACAAGCACGATTTTTTTCTTTAATTCTAGGACTTTTTCCCACACATCTTCAATATTATCTTTTAAATGAGCCTTCGTATTATTGTTTCTTTTGTAGACAATGATTTCAGGACACTCCAGACATTTTCTATGGCGTTTAAGTCGGGAGAATTCTCTGGCAATGCCAGCACATGCAAATTCTATTTAAACTCTACTCAGCAACCGTTCAACACACACTGTAAGAGAGAGTCTCTACCATCTATTGGCAGGTACCGAGTACTTATTCAGCCCCATTCCTCTTTTCCAGGAAGAAATTCATATAAATCGGCTTAAATTGATATCCCCATTACTTACATATTTCTTAAGTATGTAGGTATATTTAGTTCAAATCTACAAAAATACGACATTTTTATGGTGGGCCTAATAAAGTGGCCAGAGACTGTAATTATATTTTTTATCAAAGGATTGTGAACAAATGCTATAGTTCTTAGAAATTGCTTACAAATACAAATTTAAATTAAGCTTATTACTTATGTATAATTATAAATGATAAAAATGGTTATTCAATATAATATCTGCCATAATATTATTGTTACGTAGCCTACTGCGTGCAAATTGAAATGGTTTTTTCGACAGTAGCAGAAGAAATATACATTTTTCTCTAAAACAGTAGAAGATAAATGGGTACATTCTGATATCAAAAGAAAGAGAATTTACTTTTACATCCAACCCTGTAAACAGATATAGGGTGTTCCATTAAAAAAAACAGTTATTACAGGTATTTAAATGTTTCCAAATGTTGGCGCCAGTAACTATATGTTAACAAAAGGATCCGTATGTGTTAATATTGGAAATAGTAAAGCAATTCAAGACGTATCAATTCGTGCAAATAAAAATTTTCTACCTTTTTTAGTTTTGATCCTACAGCTCATTAACGAGAGCCCTGCAATTGCAAAATTTGTGATAAAATATTTATTTTCTCGAAAACAGAGCAGATAGGTCTAGGAAGGTCTTAATAAAAGTTACTTAAAATATCATATAGAATCTAAAAAAAATATATATATATATATAGGGTGATCCATTTAAAATGATAAAACTACATAGGGTTTTTCTATAATTGGGACACCTCGTATATTTGAAAATATTTTCTAGCTATGCAAAGTCTAAATAGGAACAATTTTTATTTGAAACTTTTTTCTCTATACTGTAAAATAAACAAATTATCAAAGAAACCGCGTCAGCTGTGACACTCTGTATATTATAAAATTATTTATGAACATTTATCTGCTTAGATTTCGCGAAGGTACTTGTAACGGTGGTTGGTTACGTCACACAGAGCAAGTAACCCATAACAAAATGGCTGTCGTCCTCGGATGTCCAGTCAATAACTCTTCCGGTAGCGATTTGAAATCAGAAGGCCTAAACATCCCAGGTTTTCAACATTTAGGTTGGCTTTTACCCTCGCATCTGGAGGTTTCCGAGATTTATTTCTTATTAACCGCGTTAATGATGGGCCAACCCGTGAAATTATTACCCGGAGAGACTAAATTTGATCTCGATACAGTTTGGGCATTTCTATGGGGTGCTACCGTCAATAATCAACCTGTCAGCAGTGTCACACCGAGAATTAACTTCTGTTCGGAAGCTGTCGTTGTACTTCTCTCGATGGCTAGAGCGATGATACATTGCGATCAAAATTTGCTACCTGATTGGTTGAAGAATCATGCAATTTCTATAATACAGGTAAGATTTTATAACATCCTGCAGTTGTGGATATAAATAAATTAATTTTTTTCTTTGATTCCAGGTATTATTCCAATTATACCACAACTTACCGGAATTTATGCCGATATTCATGTCGGCTGAGGTACTAGGAGCTTTAGCCAGTGCTTTATTCCCTCCACCAACTAACTCGAGTGAGAGTGCTGAAAGCAGTGGAGCATCTACACCTGCTGAAGAAACCGAAAACATTATAATGATCCCAAGATCACCTATCGAGGAGTATTCGCTAACCCCCATCCAGCTCGCCAGTCAATTATCGATTTTATCAGAGTTATAGTCGTAGATTCTTTAAGCTTATCGGTAACAGGGAAATCATCGCCAGTTATTGATTTGGTCTTAGATGCGTACCCGGGGAATTCAACGACTACTCAACAGACTTGCTATCAAACTGAAATCTTAGTGACATTAATGGATCATCTGTTAGCCGCCGATATGCTTGTAGGAGATCAAGCGGCTATACCTATAGTTCCGCTAGCTAATGCGCATGTGCAGCATGTAGCGCCAAATGTTTTTTATTTAACTGCGAGGATTGTTGATAAATTGTGGCAGGGCTCGCTGACTAAAGATCCGCATGAGGTGTTCGATTTTATCGTGAAATTAATCGGACAAGCTAAAAGGAGATCGGGAAATTTCTCGTTGGAATGTTTGTATCATTGTTTGAATCGGAGTATATTGTTTTTGCTGTCAAGGCCTACTGAAACGATAGCTGATCAAATGTCTGTATTGGAGGCGTTACATAAGCTAACAACAAACAGGTATGGGACTTTTGTCCGATCAAGTTATTGTATATTTTTTAAATAATTTATATTCATTTTAGATTAATAGTATTCGGTGCCGGTAACCACGAATTAGACTTCATCGGTTGCCTCACATATTGCCTCCTTCAATTGAAAGCGGATATGAAAATAATGCTGGACACCAACATGCGAACAATGTGGCACGTGAATCCAGGTAGTGATCTCGAATCGAGGGACGAACAATTAAACAAACACCAAGGACGTAATCTCATGGCCGGAGCCTCGTTAAGAGTATGGGAAGAACTCTACGTATGCAAAAAACCCGCAATCGAAGAAGTTTTTAAAATAACTCTAGTCCCACCTGCGGCGCATTCGAAAGCACCTGATTTGATAGCCGTTAGGGAGCAAGTCTACGAAGCGGCCGCTAGATTGTGGGCGAATTATATTGAAGGAGAGAGAAAAGCGAGCTATAGAGTACCTTGGGAGTTACATAATCAAATCCAGTCTAAAATACATAAAGTTACAGGTGGTTTAACGAGATTAGCAAGCAGAACTAAAGTGAGGAAAGATGACATGACGAGGGTTCGGGTTAGGATGAGTAAAAGGCAGACGTTAACGTGGATTTTGAATCATATAAATTTGATTAAGTATGTCCTGACTAATTATAATAAATTATTTTTAATTTTTAACATTTAATTAAAGGGAATTAGCTGAAATGAGGCGAAATCAACATCAGAATACTATGCAGCATACGCAGCGTTACGTCCATCAAGAATGGTTGCAAACTGAGACTGAACTAACTAGAGAAAGAGGTCTGTGGGGTGCTCCTAAGCCGTGTCATCTTGATAAGTGGATGTTAGATATGACGGAAGGTCCGCATAGAATGAGGAAGAAAACGATGAAGAACGATTTGTTTTATTTACATTATCCGTACAGGCCTGAAGTTGAGAAAGGGACGTTAAAATATAAGGTTGCATCTAGTCATCATAGTAAAGAACACTATCAAGCGTTACAACTCCGACGATGTTGCGGCGTTAGCGGCCTAGCTGAACCGGAAAGGGCGGATAGCATCTGCGAAGAAACCAGCCCCATGCCTTTAGCACCACTACCACCACTCGCAAGACTGAAATCAGACCCCAATGACGACCAACAAGAAGAAAATGAAACTGAAGAGGAACAACAACCACCCCCAGATAATCAAACTCTTTTACGATTGTTAGAAGAGAATGAAAAAGTAAGGAATCATATTCCTCTCAATTAACATTTAAATATCGCTTATTTTTTCAGATCACATTCATGTTTAGATGCGCACGAATACAAGGCCTAGATACCACTGAAGGATTACTATTATTTGGACAAGAACATTGTTACGTAGTTGATGGATTCACCCTATTGAAGAATAGAGAGATTCGGGATATCGATAGTGTGCCACCGCTCGGTTACGAGCCCATTTTACCCAATCCAGGTTCTCCGAGAAGATCGCGAGCTATGAGACAATGCTCCAAGTTTAGCTATGAAGATATAAGGTGAAATAAATTATAATTTATATGAGTTTTACATTTAATTCGTGTATTTTTTTTTTTTTAGGGAAGTCCATAAGCGAAGATATTTACTTCAACCGATGGCTTTAGAGGTGTTTTCAGGTGATGGGCGGAATTACTTGTTAGCATTTCCAAGAAAAGTGCGGAATAAAGTTTATCAGCGCTTTATGGCTACCGCCACAGGCATAGCTGACAGCGCGCAACAATCTGTAGCTGGTCAAAAGCGGACTGCTAACGTGGAACAGGCAACTGGTTTATTATCGAATCTAATCGGTGAAACGAGTGTTACGCAGAGATGGGTGGTAAGTATCATTTGTTAAATTGTGTTTAGTTGTCTCTCTGTCACATTTTTTTTTAAATTTTAGCGCGGAGAAATATCAAACTTCCAATATCTCATGCATCTAAACACGTTAGCTGGACGTTCATACAACGATCTCATGCAGTACCCCGTATTTCCTTGGATTTTAGCAGATTACGATAGCGAAGAACTAGATTTAACGGATCCGAATACATTTAGGGACTTTACAAAACCGATGGGTGCGCAAAGTCCCGAAAGACTAGAACAGTTCAAGAAAAGATTTAAGGTAACCGCAATCAAAATTATATAAACAACAATTTAAACTTAATAATGGCTAGGAATGGGATGATCCTCACGGTGAAACACCTCCTTATCATTACGGAACTCACTACTCGAGTGCTATGATCGTCTGCTCATATTTAGTTAGATTGGAACCGTTTACTCAGCATTTCCTGCGATTACAAGGGGGTCATTTCGATTTAGCCGATAGGATGTTCCATTCGGTGAAAGAAGCTTGGTTGTCTGCGTCCAAACATAACATGGCTGATGTGAAAGAGTTGATACCGGAGTTTTTCTATTTACCGGAGTTTTTATTGAATGCGAATCAGTTTGATTTAGGTATGTCCATTGCATGAAAAATCAACATTTATAACGCTAAATATTTACAGGTTCAAAACAGAGTGGTGTATCATTAGGCGACGTTGTATTACCTCCTTGGGCTAAGCAGGATCCAAGAGAATTTATTCGGATGCATCGCAACGCTTTAGAATGCGATTTTGTCTCTCAAAACCTACATCATTGGATAGATTTGGTATTCGGGCACAAGCAACAGGGCCAGCCGGCAATCGAATCTGTTAATGTATTCCATCATTTATTTTACGAAGGAAATGTTGATATTTACAAGTAAGAATATTGCTATAATACCAATTTTAATTAAATGTATGCTTTATATTAATTGATTTCAGCATTGAAGATCCGTTAAAGAAAAATGCAACGATAGGCTTCATTAATAATTTCGGGCAGATACCGAAACAACTTTTTAAGAAACCGCATCCTTCGAAGAAAATGGGCAACAATAATAATAGGACCTCTGTAATCGATACCGGTTCGCTAGTACAAGTTTTCACATTACCTCAACCAGAAAGACTATTTTTCCACCATTTAGATAATCTACGACCATCACTTCAACCTATAAGAGGTAAATTTGTATACTCTTATAAAAATCATCACGATCACTAATAAATTGCAGAAGTAAAAACCCCAGTTGGACAAATCCTTCACCACGATAAAGTTGTCTTGGCTGTCGAGCAAAATAAAGTATTAATGCCACCCTCTTATAATAAATATGTGGCTTGGGGTTTCGCCGATCATTCATTGAGAGTTGGGAATTACGATAGCGATAAAGCTATTTTTGTGTGCGAAGCAGTCGTTCAAAATAGCGGTGAGATTGTGGCATGCGTTTGTCCATCGGCTAAATTGATAGTTACGGCGGGAACTAGTTCGGTAAACTTTTTATACATTTAAAATTTATGGAAAAATCCCTGACGTGATCGTTGTTTGATTGCAGGTTGTGACGATATGGGAGTTTGAGCCACGGCGAAAACAATTGAATATAAAGCATAGTCTTTACGCTCATACAGAAGCGGTTACTTGTTTAGCAGCGAGTACGGCCTATAACGTTATAGTTTCTGGATCTAGGGATTGTACGGCTGTCATTTGGGATTTATCAAGGGGAGTGTTCGTGCGACAGCTGAGAGGACATGCAGGACCTGTCGCTGCAGTTGCAGTCAATGATTTAACGGTAATGATTGTTAATATAATGTAATACACTCCTACAATCTTATTTTAACTATAAATAAGCCCACTAGAAATACTAGCTGCTTAGACAATATATGTATCAGTGCGAATTTTCCTTACTTTGAATCAGATATTGTTGAAAATGGTATATCAGACCATTCAGCACAGTTAATCAAACTATAAACTATCTATCTAATATAATAAAATCTATCTGTTTTACAAATTCTATTACATGTACAGAATATTTAAATTAATCATTTCGGATATTAATATTATTTTCAGGGAGACATAGCGACTTGTGCTGCCACCTGGCTACACTTATGGAGCATCAACGGCGATGAATTAGCCAGCGTTAATACCTGCGTAGGAAGAGCCGATCGTATGCAACAAATTCTATGCGTTGCTTTCTCACAAACTCACGAATGGGATGCTAGCAATGTTATAATGACAGGTTCAACAGATGGTGTGACTCGAGTAAGTTTCCATCTTTCAATATAAATAAGAAACTCTATTTAATATTAAAATAAATGCTAGATGTGGTCTATTGAATACGTCCAAGTCCCGGCCGAAGAGAAAGATGGCGCTTATCAACCGGTTAAGGAAGAACCTCCGAAATCTGCCGATTCTGTCACTAAACCATTATCGATTCATAACAGATTAGTGAAACAGGTTAATATCTCGAATGATAGCGCTGGAAGTCTGATTAAATCTGGATCTGAGAGTAGTTTATCCGAAGATAATACGACTAGGAGGAGTTCTGTGGATAGGCAACGCTCAGGGGAAGGTAGTTCTAAGGAATGGAGGAGCGAGCAGCAGGATGAGAAAGAGACTTGCAGCGATACTGAAGATTCCCCGCCGGTTATTGCGGTTCGCAGGAGGAGGTCCAGAGTGCATGGTGGTTTTAGGAAAAGCGAAGGTGTTATATATATATCCTGATGTACCTCTAAGGTCCACCGTAAAATTCGTAATTCTGTTTTTAGGTGGGAATAGTGCAGATAACGAAAGTTTGGAGGTGGATGACAGTACTGGAATGCGAACAAGTAAAAGCGATACAAGTTTGACTGATTCGTTCGTGATTATACCGGATGCGCGAAAGCGTACACTCAATTCGCAACATACATTAAGGCCTGGTAATTACTATATTATATTTTTATCAGTATATTTTCCACATTTAAAACGTTTCAGGATTTAAATGGCAACGACAGTTAGTTTTCAAGAGCAAACTAACAATGCACACAGCTTACGATCGGAAAGACAATACAGAACCAGCATCTATTACAGCATTGGCTGTTTCTAAGTATGCTGATCACCTTATAATATGAATTTGATTAAAAATTTCAATTTTCTCATTATTTAGGGATCATCGGACAGTTTACGTGGGCGACGCTAGAGGTCGTGTATTCTCATGGAGCGTTTGCGAGCTCCCGGGTCGTGCTGCTGATCATTGGCTCAAAGACGAAGGGGCGGACTTCTGCGCTGGTTGTAGGATCCGTTTTACAATTTACGAAAGGAAACACCATTGTAGGAACTGCGGACAGGTATTCTGCTCGAAATGTAGCAGATTCGAAAGCGAAATTTCAAGATTGAGAATCTTGAAGCCGGTCAGAGTGTGCCAGAGTTGCTATTCGGCTTTAAAATCCGACAAATAATCACCAAAAATTTTACGATAGGACCCTCATCTGATCATTTTTTCCCCTCCGCTAGAAAAATATGTAGATATGGAGGGGAAGAACGAGTGAAAACACAACCTTCGATGTTTTTTAGGGAAATTTAACGTGCATAAAAATAGACTCCCGGAAATATCTTATGAGCAGGTAAATTAAGTAATATTGCCGTTTTTGACGGGAGGATATTAGAAACAAGAAAAAAATCAATGTAAATTAGTCGGTCCCTTTTGCTATATGTTTATGTTTAGAAGAGAGAAAAAAAAACGAATATAATAAGTTAATAGGACGTAAATGATTAAGAGAGGAATCAAGTGATGTTTTGGGGAAAAAACAATAATTCTATTGTTATTATAATTCCAAATTTTGACAGCTGTCATTTATCGAAAAAAAAATTTGAAACTAACCTACTTAAATAGTCAATTATGAAACGCTGAAGTATTATTTATGTAAAATGAATATTTTTAGATACGTTTTAGCATTTATAATTACCCCATTTTTATATTTCAAATCTAGTTAGCTTATTATATTGTTAGTATGACAGCTGTCAAAGTTGGAAAAGTGGACTTGCTATTTTATCCGCAATATACATAAGTATTATATTTAAAAAAATTTTTACTACAAATTTGATAGGTATACAGGTGATATTTGGTAAAAACGTCGATAAAACTAAATCTAAAACTGCGCAAACACTTTTTACAGTTTATTTAAGAGATTTTCATCCTTTTCAATGATAATCAACAACGTTAGTTACCAACGGTCCCCCAGTATGACAAAGAGCTCAGAGGAAAAACCGTCATTACAATAACAATTATCCGCTACAGATATGCGTTACTTGTTAAGGCTACCACAATTATTTTTACTGTGTAATTTTGGTGAGTGAAAAATGTGCTATAGTTTTGCTACTGGATTTTCTCACCATAAATAATTGTACGAGACATCTTTAATATGGTGGTGTCAGTTTACGAGTTCCTGGTTATCATAACCATTTTGGGAGAGTGGTAGATACGGGCAGATAGGTTAGGATCTCAATTAATGGTATAGGTTGTTATAATACTTCATTTATTGCTTTTTTATGAATGCAACTATTACTGTGTATTATTAATGTTCATTACTTTTAAATGGCACTCTTCCAGTGTGAATAACATCATCTCTACTTAAATGCATTTCGATAATTCTTGCTAATGGACACTGACTTGTAGGCATATTATAGTAGCGTATGATTACCAAAGTGCCGGGCTGCAGGATATCTTTTTCGCCATTTATTGAAGTTTCCAAAAATGCTCGTACTGTTATTGAATATATTACGGTCGTAATAAATGAACTATTGTTGGTTCTGATACTGTGACTGTTTTTAAGGTCTGGGTAAGACGTGGTGGGGAGCAGATGCCACAACTCTTCTCTCCGTGTATCGAGCCATAGTACTGTCTCACCTGGATTATTCAGGAATGTTCATTTACCCACTATCACAAAAGAAAGCCGTGAGGTTACAGATAATTCAGTGTGCTGGCCTACGAATATGTTTAAGGGCGATGAAATCTACACTAACTCTAATACATCTACGATTTAGGAAGCTGGGAAATAAATTTTTACTCACGGGACTGGAATGTAACAATGCAGCAGAGAATTTCCTAATGGAAACTGAGTTACTAACAACTCATCCTAGATTTAATATCTGGAGGAAAAAGGAGCCGCCCATGTTAATTCAGCTCTCAAATACGTTAAATTTATACAAAGGGGCACTGAACAATAACGACAAAACTGATTTCTTCCACCAAATAAAACCTCTTCTTAGACATCTAGAATTTGCACATATCTACAATATTGCCAATCTTCCCTATAATATAATCAATCCTGCTTTCAACTCTATACTACAAGCCAAGTGACCAGGTTTCTCATCAATATATACAGATGCCTCCAAAACTCCCGATCCTGAATCGGTGGGACTCGGCGTGTTTGTAAAACAATTGAATCTTCGACATGAACTTAAATTGGACCCAAGAATTAACATTACAAGTGCCGAGATGATTGCCGCCTTGGAAGCTCTGAAAATAGTAGAAGAGAGGAACATGAGTAAATCTTTGATTTTTCAGATTCCCAAAATGCTTCAACAATACAGGCATCAACGCTTCTCTGAGTCAAATAGTGGCAACAATTAAGATAAAGTACCATACGCTTACAGAAAGAGGATTTATTATAAAATTCATTTGGATACCTAGTCAAACACAATGAATCAGCAGATAGCCTTGCAAAAAATGCGACTAAACTGAATGAAACCACTTTACTGTAAACTGCGCCTTGGCAAGAGGAACAGAGGACAGATTCATAAGATCCAAAGCGAAAGATTATGCCAAAATTTGTAACAAGGTTAACATAACACCTTGGTTTGAGAACTGTCACCTACCTAGATCTCATATTGTTACATTTACAAGAATGCGATTCAATCACTGTCACACCCCTTTCCACCTAAACAAAATTAAGATCAAGGATTCTCCTAACTGTAGTTGTGATAAAGTCGATGATCTGCAACATCTATTATTTGAATGTCCAGACCAAACTAACTTCTCGAATGATCTCTGCAGGAAACTAATCAGCCAGAACTTGCAATCACCGTTAAATGTGATTTCCCTCTTAGACAATACAAACAAAGAAACGATTATGAACGTTAATGGAATTCTTAAAGAAGACCAACCGTAAACTTAGTAAAAATAGCTTACAATATCAAACTTTCTGTGACTTTATATTATAAACGTGAGACTGAAATGGACCAATCCAGAGGCCAATTAAATTGAGAGGAAGAAGAAGAATGTTTTTAAGGGATCTTCAACTGTTATGAGACAAATTGTTGTTAAAGGCAATGTTCAGGTTTATAGTTGGTGACCAGTTAACGAACATAATGTATACTAAAAAATTAATCTATTTTAGGTCAAAAAATCAAATATGTATGTAAAACAATTCTTAGCGTGCATTTATCTATTGAAAAAAGAACATAGAGTTAGATAAAAAAAATGCTACCAATCAATACTTTGTGTTTTCATCTGTGGGGTGTTAAATAACTTGTCCAAAGTCGATTGCATTTCTCTCTTCTTCAGCATTTTCCGAAAATGGTCAATTGCATTGTCACGGTAGAAATCCTCAACCTAGTTTGGGTGCCATTCTAAGACCGTTGTTCTGACATCGTTCCACTTCCCTAAAATATCTCCAATAGTAGATGTTGGCATCGGTCCGTTTTCATCGTGTTTTTCAGAAGTAGGCGCATTATATGGTTGTGGAATGTGTAGTCATCGGTTTTTCGAGGAAGAGATTGATGCCTTCGGATAACATCTTAGCGGGCCACACCTCTCTCCCGTGAAGTCGCAGCGTAAAATATATGAGAATGACCCTAGACTCTCGACCGGATGTCTTACAGAATAAGACACTTGGACTTATCACTGGAGCGCCATGGCATGTCCGTAATGCCCAACTCTATCAGGACCTAACACCAACATACTTTTAAGAGGATTTCCAACTCCGAGAACCCTCTAGTTAAAGCGCTCATGAATTTGATTTCGAACCGTTCACCACCCAAGACCAGGGTTAATCGAGTTACTACGACTCTCTGACGCGTCAGATCACATCATGACCTACACTCTCAAAGGACGTAATAACGCAATTAAGAAGCAATATCAAACCTCTATAATAAATACGTTCGTTTCAATCAACCATAGTAAACCTACTCTACTACATCGATGACAAAGCCCGTCGGAAAAATAAAATAGAAGACAATGAGGTTTATGGACCACAACCGAACCCTGGAAAAAGAAAGAAGGACCATAGTAGTAGTGGTGAAGGTTGATGAAATCGTGAAATCATAAGATGGTAGAAGAAAGAATAAGAATTGTACTAGAAATAAGTTTAACAAAGTTAGACTTAAATACAACAAAACAAAATACTAGAAAAATTGGACTTAAATACCTGGGATGGTCTTCAAAATTGAAAAGTGCAAGTGCAGTTTTAGATTTTAATCGCGTTAAAAATCTAAATATCGCTGATACACCAATTAAACTCAGTCGTCACTTGTTTTCTGCGTTTTTAAGAGTTTTTGACAGATTGAAAAATTTGGAACGAAAGTCGTTTAGAATCCACGTTTATAGCCTGTGACTTAAATGGATATAAAACATTGCTTATATATTTGAGAAATTTAAAATGATGAAGATTACTTCAAAAAAAATTATAAAATAATTCTTTGTGTGCATAAAATTCATTTTTTCCATATATAAGAAAAAAAAATGAATAACATAGTTGTGTAGTATTAAAAAAAAACTTAGTATTATAAAAAGAAAGAACTAAGATATTATACTGTTGATAATTTTCGTTTTTTAATTGTTTTTTTCCTTTTTGAAAGAACACCTATTTATATCGATTTGTTAATTAATTGTATTTGACATATTATATTGCTAATATTTATAATTTATTTATTTGGTATATTATTAAATCGATTTTATTTAAAGTAATTAATTAAGATGCAAAGTGAGAAAAAATTGTATTATAATTTGTTGATTGATTGTAAGCATATTTCTATACACACCAATTTAATCTATCTTTTTATATTTACATTTTTAATAACGCTTAAGCTGATTTATGTAAAGCAATACATACGAAAATTAAATACAATAACACACTTCATTGCCTGTTGCAAAGGTTCACGTCATTTCTTTTCATTATTAATCAAAATCATAATAATATACAAGTTGTTTCAAATTATCAGTCCTCAGAGTTTTATCCTTTATATTTTGAGATCGTGTAATATAACATAATAACACATAACAACAACACCTATCTCTAGTCATTATTTGAAACAACTTGTGCATTTAATTCAAAACTTGATTCAGTATTTTCTTTATTACAACAGTATATTACGAATGCTTGCGTATGATATTGGGACTGTACTGAATGATGTTATGTGTACAATATGTGCAGTTGCGAACACGAAAAATTGCTATATATATCTTTTTTAGGGTTATAATAATTCATCTAACATGACAATTATTCATATATCTCAAATCGCAAAGTGACAATTTAAATATTTAAAACATTAAAACCTACATAAGCTGTAATGACATTTTAAACGATAATAATTAAAAGAATAGCAACAGGTTTTTTTCGTGGTCGCAACAGCGTGTAAATATTAAATTAAGAAAGAACAGGGAAGGTGGAACACACAAGAGTTTAAAGAATGAGGGGAATGCTGTAATATGACGTAATATTATGTACTTTCGATCGAATTTTCTGTATTACTATATTATAAATGACATTACATTACAAGAAATTCATTCAAATAATTTCAGAGGAGTTGCACAGGCGATCTGTAGACAATATTATTATTATGATAAAAAAATAATAAAAAAAAACAACCGCACTATTGTGCATTCCAAAGCATATATCTATATTTCCGTATGTTTTATAAATGTATGTGATATTCGTAGGCTAGCATATAGTTAAATTGTATATACGTATTGGTCATTACAACAACATTATGATGAATATAACAAAACATATATATTAATAAATCCTGAGATGCGTTATTTAACTTTTTTTCATTTATTTATTATCGTCGCCTATTGGAGCAATAAAGTGGGTTCCGCTCGCTGGCAGCTGTGCTGGCTGCCTTGTATGCTAAGCAGCAGACTTGGAATCAGACGACGCTGGGTCTCCTGCGTGGTGACGTGCTTGCACTGCCCGTCATGTCAACAAAGACGGACGGCGCATTAATGTTGATTCGTCGCAGACGAGCAGCAGACTACACTTACATTAGCAGTTCCACTTCCCAACGTGAGAGACTTTTTCATTTAACTATTTTCCAGATTAAATTGTGTCCTTAAGGTGTGAAATTTAGTAGAGCATTCGTGATCCGTTGTGAGAGGCCTGAGATCCCTCACTTTATTTCCAAACCTCTCCAGAGCCGCCTTTCGCAAATGATTATTGTGGTAATTCGAAGACCCCACATCGTATAGGCACTCCTCATCTTTATAAGAATCAATGAGGGCTAGAATTTGGTCTTTAGATCACTTTTGAGACGTATCTTGTGACTGGCTGTTGCGACTTTTGACATGATGGTATACCTTTACAGCACATCTGCTCCAAACAAATAGCTGTACACGATCCTGAATTTCTGCTGAAATGCTGCGTCCTGATTGGCTTTTTTCGTGAAAGCCTGCTGAAAAATAGCACCGAACCGATCAGCGAAAACCAGCAGCGGAGCCTGCACTGGACGCTGCTGTGACGTCATTTTCGAGCACGGCAGCCGGCAGGATCGCCTGCACAGTACCAAGCAAGCCGTCTAGCAGGAAAACAGGCCTAGTGTGCAAGGGGCTTAAGAAACGATCTACCTAACTCAATTTTTTGCGGCTTCCAGTTGTATCATAAATAGATCAAAGTTTAATTATTTTAAATGTAATGTCACGATTTTTATTTAATTTTTAGAATGTGCGCAAAATTTCAATATAACTTTACATGAGACGTTACGTGTCTAGAACGTGCTATTTTCGAATTATTTTATTTCCTTCGAAATATTTGACAGAGCCAGCACCTTCACAAAAAAAATATTTTACAAAATCCAAACGATGAGTCGGTTCAAACATTTTCCAAATTTGCAAAAACGTTGAAACCAATGTATATCATGATGCTCAGTAAATATGTAGTGTTGAATTTCGTTAGCACAAAAATTCGAAAACTTAACTCCCTCTATGATATACGAAACAAATTATATACAGGGTTGAGCAAATCTTAGCGGATTCTGGTTTTCGACAATTCCATCAATAGGTGAGTGACGTCATCAACTGTCAAAATATCGTAACATTTGTCGTTTTGTTTTTAATGAAACATCATTGGACACTGTCAAGTGGCCTTCGGAAAACTATTCAAACACTCTTAAATAGTTTTTCTCTTAAATTGTTATTGACTCTTTTTTTGACTGTTGAAAGATTTGCATTCTTTTGTTCAGAAATTTTCCAAACAGTTGAATTTAGACATGAAGTGCTATAACAAAAACTATTCTAAATTTATTGAGAATTTATAATAAACAACAATATTTTATAACTGTTACGATATTTTGACAGGTGATGACGTCACTTGTAATTAAACCATCTCCGAACATTTACCCAACCCTGTATATGAATTTATTAAAAAACATATCATAATACCAACATACTGAATGGTTTTATATAGAAGGTAAATCAACTTCAAGAGTTATTTAGGAAGTTAGAGAAGACGCGTTGAAAGGAATATGAAACTGTGACCTGTGTTCATGGATAGTGTCAATTACTGCAAGCTGTTATCAGAAGTCTATCATTAGATCTAGTTAAGTCGTGCCTGTCGAATCGAATAAAACATTTTGTTGATGATTGATTTGGCATTGTAATGGATTTTGACTTGGTATTTTTAAAAGAGGGATGCCGCAGGTTTCGGTGTTGGCCTCTTTATATTTTTTTATACTAACGACATACCGTCAATTAGGTACTAACAATTCTGTATGCGGATGATACTTATTTTGTCAGGTCTTTATACAAATCATGCATATGGTTGGTACTTGGTTTAGTCACGAACAAAATTAGGTCGATAACTTGAAAACCATAACTAGAATAGTGCTCTCCTCGACAATTTGTAGAAAATTTGGTGCTCTACAAAAAAGGTGTTACCAGTTTTCTTGATATCTTATACGGTTAAAGCTGGATTCGCAAAAAGCGAAAATATAGCAAAAATAACCCTAATTATCCTTTTCTTTGCAGACGTAGGCTTAACGACAGAAGATATTAAAAAGCTTCTAAGACTTTTTTTATAGAGCATGAAACCTTCTCCAAAAAAGTCTGCGAGAGCACTATTCTGTTATAGTTTTTATGTAAGTTATCGAGCTAATTATGTTCGTGATTAAGCCGAGTCCCGACCATAGGTGCAAGATTTGTACTGTATACTCGAGCATGTGCTGTTGGTAAAAAGTAACTATGATTTGTTTACAAGCAAAGAACTCATTCCAGTACGATACCAAAAGTGTTAGAAACGCTTACATAGTCCCTTACCAAGCTAGCAAATCTAATAAGTCAGTGTGTAGGTATTAATACAAGTGACAAAATTGGTAAAAAGACCTAAGTTAAACAAGCGTTGTGTCGCCTGCTATCAGAAGCATTCTACAGCGCACAGAACTGTTTCTATTAAGTTTTTGTTTTCTTCACTACTACATTCTACCCTGAAATGTAGGAGGTTGGTATTTTATGGAAAACAATGTAATTAAAAGGCTTGCAACGCCTTCTGACATCATATCCAGATAGACCAAAATAAACCCATGACATCCTGACTCGGCTTATTCACAATTGTAAAACCTACGATCAGTTTTGTTGCGAAGCACACTTGGTATGTAAATAACTATTTTCTCCATTACAAATTTTCAAAAAGTTAATTGCAGCTGTTTCCGATGTAAATCCTGACTCAGCTTGTTGTGAAGGACCCTATATACGTAATAATAACACCAATTTTACATGATTAACAAGTATATTAAAATATATATAAATAACACAGTTAACAACACAATATAAATAAGTTTTGCAAATATATATATTACATATATAAAAGTATAATAGTGAACAACATTATGAACATCGCACCAGTTTATTTTTAATTGATACAACTTTTTATGCGCGTTTTATTTTAAAATAACTGCAGAGAAAATTGGAAAAATCCTCAAAATAAATATTATCTACTTAAACATAGCTGCATGTAAATGACGGACTAGCTAACCAGTCGTAGTTCATCCTAAACTAATCACAGTTATTTTAAAATAAACTCAACTACATCGAATAGTTATTGTTTTTTTTTTTTAATTTATACATACAAAATATTAATTCCAACGAAGTTGTAACATATTCCTACATATCATTTAACTAATAATGTAATATAAAGGTACACTACTAAAAAGAAACCACGCTACAGAATACAATGTTTCTTTCTAGGTTCATCCTTCTAAATTAAAGAAACTTTCGGTAATAAGAAATGTACAGCTTAGTGTTTATTTTATCAAGTATTTTATCAGTTCTTTATATTTATTTTTATTTTGAAAGTATTACTTCTCTGCAAGGCATAAAGAAGGTAAAATTACTTTTATGTTATGTTGAATTCAAGTGTACCAATAAATTATATCAAGTAATATCCAATATATGTACCTATATATAATAAAAAAAAAAATTGACTGCCATAATTTATATAAAATTAAGCTTACGAGTCATATTTACCAACATATTGCGCTATTAAAATTGGTGGCGAAAATTACATTAATTCATTGATCTTTACATAAATATTTCGTTATAATATCGAAAATAATATATATTTTTTAGTATTGGCAGTCATAGATTCAAAGTATTTTTGCAAAGATAAACAAACCAAATATGATAGTACTAGCGAGCTGTTTCTTTTTAAATTAAATATGTGATAAATGACAATACTAAAATAATTTTTTTTAATAATTTTTGCAATAAAAGTGTTATTTATTTCTTAACAGGAAAAAAAAGGAAAACTTTGTTGGTTGTAATACTGTCATATTAAAAAAAATATTTACACGAAAAAAAAAAAACGAAACTAATTAAATACAACAGAAAATACTATTTTAATCTATCGCTAATTATAATTTATATATTACTAATTACAACTACGCAACTAGATCGAATAGAAAAACATTCAAAAAAGGAACATTCAAAATTCATCGACATCCCTTCGAAATCAAATTAGTTCACGTAACCTATTCAACCGTTCCAATTATTGTATCATCCTGGAACTATATCGGCCTTCTCCTAAATTATTTCGATTAAACATTCTAGGATATGTCAATGGAACTCGTTCAGATCGTTGTTATACGTTTAAAGATTCTACCTAGAGAACACTCTATATAATGTTATCATTATCACTCGATTGGAGACCTTTCCAATAAAAATTAAAAAAAAAAAAAAAACTTAAATGGTACAAATTCATCTAATTAAAGTAAATTCTGAATTCGATGCTCGTTTATACATTAGAGGAGCATCGAATTAGGAACGTAATATACATATTTTAAAGAAGCACCGCATTATCAATTTATGAACTTCCGATTACAAAAGAGAAGGAATACGAAGAGAGCTAAGATGTAGTAAGTATATGATATAGAGGGTGATTACATTAATACAAGACCTTTCGATATCTCTATTACGCTTTACTATACGTACATAAATTTTTGATTATCGAAATATGGAGTTAATGGAGATATCAAACAATATCGTACTAATCTGAAAAGTTGTCATAGTTTTTCGAAAAAGTTTTACGATACCATAGAATTTTACGTTGAGACACTGATATGATGACATTCAGTTTAAAAACACATATTAGATATTTAATTTTGCTCATTTTTTTTGTACTCGTAGGAGTTCAAGACAGATATACCAGTTATAAAGGTACAATGAGACAATACACGTATGACACATTACTTCGTTTTATGTTTTTAAACTTAATTTTCATTATTAAAAGGTGTTGAGTATGAAATCGTGACAAGCTACAGGTTTAAATCGAGGAAAAATCATTAAAAAGTGCTGTGAATGTGTCAATTAAAAAGTGTGACAGAAATTATTTTTCATTCATTTTTATACCACATTTCATTCCAATTTCTTTTTTATTTATGACTTCAAAAACGAAAATAGGGTGTTATTAAATTTTATCCTTATTCGTTATAAAAATCACAACGCTGTTAGAGATGGTTTAATTGTTTAAAAAATATCAAAATTGTAATATATAATTTGAAATTGCATGTAGTTTCCAAAATAATGTACAAGTTAGCAACAACCACATCTAATGGAAAACACTCTTTTATAGAATCTACGATAATTCAAAATAATTTTTGTAATCCATTTTTCATAAATGGTGTTTATATAACCATATCAAATGCACAATTTTGCGGCATAAATTAAATGAAAGAGTTACTATTTTGACCCAAATCACATGAAAGTTAAATCGAGAGGATAATCCTATGCTTTCCTATACATTACTTTTAAAACTGACACTTTTTAGTTATTGCTACGATATTGAAGTTATAATTTGTTCATTTTAACATTAAATTTCATTGAAATTTGTTTTGTGGACCTTCATTTACTAAAAAAAAATTGTTTAAACAAGGCAATGAAAAAGCTGCAAATATTTCAAGAAAAAACAAAAAAAAACTCAATACACATCATCCAAGCATACAAGAATAATAATTTTACGAAAATAAAGATTTTATAGCTTAAGGGATAGTAACTTTTGAATCATACTTCAATATTGTAACTCGAATAATTTCAAAAATATATAACATTTCGTTTTAGGCATATACTTAATTTTTTATATATAATTTTTTTTTAATTTAACATTATTATTTACACAATTTTCATCAATCACAAATGCCAAATATTTCAAAACATCTACATTATAGCATTCGACAGTACATAATTTTTGTTTCATTACATTTAACGAAATACGATAATGGAACATACTGAACCTCCATTAAGAGACAACATTGACATTTGATTACGCACGATCTGGACAGCTAGTGTGTAGGATTCTTGGCTTAGCATTGTTATTATTCACACCTAAAGCTGTGTGAACGACTATGCTCGGTTGCCCCGGCGAAGGCGGATGCAATTCGTGTGAAGCACCGGGTGTTAAAGTTGCTAAAGCTGCCAACAAGTCATGGTTTATAATCGGCTCACCTTCTGGTCGTGGCTCCCAATCCAACGGTGGCGAAGCAGGTGGAGATATTAGGAATTGTTTGAATGGCGCAGGTGGTTGCAAACTGCTGTTTTTCACAGGCGTAACGGGTTGAGCAAAATAACATGTAATTACCGATTCGTTAATTTTATACTGATGTAATTGGATCCGTGCACTGGCTGCAGCGAGAGGTGTTTGGAAATTCACACGTAACCTTCGGAAGCTTCGTAACCATTGAAACGTAACATCTTGATCATATACACGGAATAAATCCTCAAACTCCCTTTTCTTATCTACAGAAATATTAATTACATAATTCATCACAATAGAATTACAAAAAAAACTACCATACCTGGTGTTGTAAAAACACTATCATGTATATTTGTTACTATTAGGGAGGTTGGTAAATCATCAAACTCATCATCTGTTTCATTAGCTGGACTATCCACATCAGCTTCCGGTATTAAATTCGGGTGAACATTTGGAAGACCATCCTGATCATTAATAATTATATCTTCATCACTTAATTCGCCGTTATTCTCAGCCATGTTTCGGTAAAACTGAAAGTGCAAAGATTCTTGTTCCATCGGAAATCAATTTACGGTAGAAATGAACAGTGACATACCACTGTAAGACGTATAACTAATAGGAACAAGGATAAACTTCAGTACACTTCGATTAAATTAAATGGAAAAGTTTTATTTATAAATAAATTATTTAACGCAAGGTTTAGAAATGCTTGAACCATTTAAAATGTCAAATGTCGTAGAGAAATGGTGTCTAAGGTAGACTTAAAAAAATAAGCAAAATTTTCTGACAGCTAAATAGGATATACTGCATTTATAATCCCAATATAATTATCATTTAATTAAAATTGAAATTAATACATATTAATTGAGTAAATATTTACATAAATCAGCTATTATTAAAAGTGTTTCGAGGAATTTACGTTACATTAACCACTATCGCATTTACTGACGTCATTGCTTGCATATAAACAACCCTTCAACCCAAAAACATAACCTCTCTAAAAATTTCAACAATTCTCAAGAGTTTTATATGTTATTATAATAGCAGAAAATGGCTGGAGTTGAATTAGTTATAGAAGAAAAGAAAGAAGATTCCGTAGATCGTCAAAAGGTAATTCAATTTAACTTTGTAACTTAAACCACAGCTTAAATTCAAATTTAATATCCTAGGTCTGCCCTTTTTTGCTAAGAGTTTTCGTTTCACCTACCGGTCACCATTACAAAATAATCGATTATAACAAAGGTAACACGCCGCAAAACGAGCTGCAGATTTATACATGGAAAGATGCGACTTTAAACGAATTAGCTTTGCTAGTAAAAGAAGTTAATCCCGAAGCGAGGAGGAAAGGTACAAAATTTACTTTCGCCCTAGTATATCCTGATCCGAGAGCACCTGTTTATCGAATGAGGGAGATCGGTACAACTGTGACAGGACAAAAAGGCACCGATGATCTAAAATCGTTAGCTCAAGCGAGATTTTCGATGGGTGATTATATGGATATCGCAATTTCTACACCGGATTCTTGGAATTCTGGTTCACGCAAGGGATTTACCCAATCGTATAATAATCATAGATCAAGACCTTATTAGTTTTAATAATTTGTAAGAATTTTTTTAATGAATGATGTGCTTTATTAATAAATGTATCAAAAAATGTTTTTATTTTAATTTTGGTAATAGATACCTAAATGTAAAAATTCTATTAAATATATAATAAATTTATTCAAGTAAAAATAATTGATAGGACTATATTTTTTGACAGTTAAAAGAGGGCGTTATTAAAATGTTGATAAAACAGTAAATTACCTAAGAATGTAATTATCAACGTTTAATAGATGGCGGCAGTTCCGTCGTCTTTCTTGTTAATTCAATTTTTTCTATTGAAATCACAATATTTGTTTTTAATCAAATTTATTACAAAAACAAGAAAAACCGTTACAAAATTTAATTTTCCGAAAGAATCTTGAACAATAATCCAAAATAAATAAATTACATCATATTTATTTCAAACTTATCAAAAACAAACATTATTTATAGTAATATACTTTAAGTTTACTTATAATAAAAAATTACAAAATATGGCTAAGATTTAAGCAGGAAGTCTGTACACTTTCTTAAGATTCTTCTGCGGTAATTGTGATTGTACTAATTGAGGTTCCACAGGTAATTCTTCATCTGGATCTTCACATCTACCACCAGTTTCGTACGTGTATTCCCTCCTCACACCATCAGGATCGGTGTAACCGTATTTTCCCCTCGTTATGCAATCGACACCGATCGTTTCTTCCTTAAAAGTACCATCATCATTTTCATATCCCCACGTTATACTACCGTCTTCGTTATCGGTGCGGTATTTTCTCAGAATTTGAACTGGAGGTTTTCTGTTTCTGTATGCTTTACGATCGTCTTCCTCTTCGTATTGTGGCTGCGGTCTTGGAGCTGGGTTGGCGCGGACTGGTGCTTGTCTGAATTGTTCTTGAACTACAGCCGGACGCTATAATAACAGAAAACATCGTTTTAAAATCGAATATAAAAGAGAATGTTAGAGGAAGTAAGGCAATTTCACGTTTTAGTCATGGTTTAAATAAATATTTAGAAATTAAAAGTTTAATATCTGTGTCTTTTCTGCATTAATGTATTTTATTGATTATAAAAACTGGAACTAATATAATAATAAGTAGGTAGTGCTAATTTTGATTGGGTAAAAGAAGACACGTGCTCATTTTATGATTTCTCTCTCTTAACTTACTTAATTTGCAGTGTTTTTTGTTTGACTTGAGTTTTATTAGTTTTTTTTTTTGTTTTATATAAGTGCAAAATGATTTAACATATCTGAAACAACGGAGAAACTCTAACCAGGAATAGAAGATGTTCCTGTAAGGAAAGCTATTTTGCATCTTATATAAACAATATTCAAGAAAAGATCTGAGCAACCAGAAGGAAGATGACATATATTTGTATATCTTCCGGAGCTTTAGGAAGACTATTTAATAAAATATTATAAATTACGATGAAAACCATGGACTCTCTTCTGCTAGATTTCGTCGTGTAGGAGATTTGTACCACCAGCTTTTATTTTCTCCGGAAAAAGAATAAAACATGAGTTGATGAAAAACGTCTCTCTTGACAGCAAAGGATTTTTCCAGGGGAATAGGTGGATGTGAGAAGAATTTGTTATCCAGTACTTGCAACATTTCGATGAGTACACAAATGCTCCTCAAGAAAACAAAGCTCTACTGTTTTTGAATGATCGAAAGAGCCAAAGTAGACATCGTTTATTTACAAATACTGAATAAGAGATTTTTTAATCCTTTTCAAGCCTATTATAGAGAGGAAATCTAAATATTACTTGGACAAAACCCCAGTAGGATTATGACCGAATTCCACGTCACATGATCCATCTATCTATCTAAAAGCAGCTACTGCCACAATAACTGCATTTGCAAAAACTGCTATAGACCCATTTGATGACAACATCTTTGAAGATTGGATGTTTCATCCCCCTTAACCACTGATGCTCATTTAGCTTACAACATGCACGCTGATGATAGCTAAAGTAGAACTAGACTATGGTAGACTAGAAAAGATAAGCGGGAGAAAGGAAAGAAAATAGAAACGAGATGTTAAAAGGTAGATCTAAAATTGTTACTCACATTAACGAGAAACTTGCTTTAAAAGCTGTCAAAACTAAAATGTTTCCAACAAAAAAGCCCAAGAAGACAACAAAAAATTTATTTCAATGATGATGCCAATCTAGTCTAGAATCAATAGGTTTGTTCGATTTGGACATTTGCGTCTTACAGCAAGCAACAAATATTTTGAAGCTGCGTTTAGTTTTTAAACACTAGTTGCAGAGTAAACGCAACGTTTTAACGCTGCTGCAATGGACTCCAACATGTTTTAGAGACCATTTGATTTGCGTTATTGCATGAACAGATGATGAACAGTACCCATCTAGTTTATTTTCGAGAACAAGATTGGAGGTGAGTGACTTATACATAAAAATTAATACATATCCAGGTAAATAAATATACAGTATAGAATTTTTTATCTAGATTATTTGTATAATATTTACTATAATTATTATTATATTTATATTATATTTTTATATTATTTATATTATTATTATTATATTTGTATAAGTACCATTTCCATTTTGTTCTTCATTCACGTCATTCATGCAACTCATAACAGTCCTCAGACTCATAATATACAGATAAATTGCCCTAACCAGCCCTAACTGAATAGAAACGGTATTAATTATTAACTTGGTACGGTATACGGTACACAACAACGGACCATATATTTGAAAATGTAGGGTTAGTGAAAGGATGATTTATCCTACTCTTTTTTCCGAGCTACCTATCTCTTTCTTACAGCGAAAATCTGCTCATGGAGTGGATTAAAAATTCTTGACGCTAGAGTGTATTAGCGTCGAACTGCAAAACTTGATATTTCTAATCGAACGGCTTCCTCGCCGCATAAAATTAACGCGAATCAAACCGAACAGCAACGTTGCAAGTGCGCATGAGCGTGCGTTACATTGTTTACTGCCGAAGCCAAATCGAACAAACCTAATGAAAAATAGAACCAAATGTAGTTTCACCATTGCAGCAAGCTTCACCTCAAACAATTAAGAAACGATTTAGGACACCCAGTAAAAAGAGGCATTTAAACTAGATACCTGATCTTGAAGAATTGAAAAAATTAGCACGAAAAGATTAAAAGAAAATTCTTATTTCAGAAGAAGAGGGCAATGTTGTTCAAAATAGACAAACTGAAGACTTTAACGACTTCCATTTTCGATCTAAACCACAACGAAACAAACCTAGATAAGTCTAGGATAGACTAGATAGGTCTAGATAGTAATTTTATTGTTGAATATGGCAACTGCTGGCTTCAGTTGAACTTATTTTATTTCATATATAAACAGAAAAGGAAGTATTGCTTCTTCTAGTGGTATAATGTTATAACTTGTAATAATGTTATTTCTTTTTAAATATACATCGAACGTTTTCTTTTTACTAAAATAATGGCTTTTCCTCTAATCAAATTTTGAATTACTTTAGCATTATTTACAACAGATGGTTTCTAATTTATCAATAATCTAAAATGTGGTATTGCAAGAAAGATAACTAAGTTAATATTGCACCGCTGTTCTGCGGTAACCAAACGATCCCAATTAATTCCTTCAAAATTCATTATATAAAGGTTTAACTTTAAATAATCATGATAATTATATAACAGAACCGCAGATAAACTACAAGTTTACATCAACAAATGGGTCAAGGTCACTTAGTGGTCAATTTAACCCTGATAAACCATAACAATTAACTTACTTGAATTGGCCTCCTTACTGGTACAGCTTCTTCTCTCGCAGCTGGCCTAACATTCACCAAATTATCTCTAAACAATGGCTTAGACACGCTAATAGGAGCCGGTCTAGCAGCTATTGGTGCAGGTCTTGGTCTAGGCGCTTCTCTCAAATCTTGTCTCAGAACTGGAAGCGGTCGTTCCGGTCTGAATTGTACAGGTCTCGGTGGTTCCGGTTCGTCTTCGACGACAGCTTGATTCACGGCACTCTGCAAGGATGATATTCCTAACTTGGCGACTTCATCGTCGAAACTCGAGGAGATTTCCTGGACGGGTTCCTCTTCGAGTTCTTCGACTACGGGTCGCGTTTCACGTATTGGAACGGCGATAGTATTCGGAATCGGTCTTCGTATTCTTATAGGTTGGTCGTTGTAAGATTGTTGACTTCTAGGTCGGGGTTTTCCTTGAGATACGAGTACAGCGCCGGGAATATTTAATCGCGGCGGGCCTTGTGCGTAAGTGTGGGATAAAATCTGTAATCAAATTGAATATCACTTATTTAAAGTGTTTAATAAATTCTACTAGATTATCTTGCCCGTCACGAATTCTAAACATTCAATGGAGTATGAATTAAAAGAAGCTTTTTTGCGAGTTTTTCATTAAATGATATAACATTGTAGTGCGTTACAAATTATAGAAATTTGTGTTTATAAAAAGTTATTTAATTCTGAATTCGCCAATTTCATTGTTTTAAAGCATTAGTTAGATTTTAATAAATTATATATGGGACATATAATTATTGTATTTGTCTCGGTTCTTTGATCTCAATAAATAGAAACAGTGTTATAAAAAAAATAAATAAGGCTTAATTGGATACATTTACTACAACGAATCAAGCCTTCACAGCTTCTACCACCTCTTCGTTGGAAGAAATTTTACTTTTTTTGCAGTTGAGGAAAGGCATGATAGTCGGACAGAGCCAGAATAGGTGAATAAAGGAGATTTTTGAGTAACTCGAACACTAAATCATGAATTGTTCGCATAGCAACATGCGGTTTGTGTGCAGGAACATTGTCCTGCAAAAACAAAACACCTTTGGACAATTTTTCGCGTCTTCTGTTCATATTTTTTTCTCGTAGAGTGGTCAGTAACATCCACTAATAATTCCCAGTTATTGTTGCACCCTTATCCAGAAGATTAATCATGATTACCTACTCCATAGCAATCTCAAATAACTGAAGCAAGAACTTTTTCAGCAGATTTCTGAACACGAAATTTTTTCGGCCTTGGAGAACTAGACTGTCTCAATTCCATCTATTGTTGCTCTCTTTCTGGATCATAGAAATGTACCCAAGTTTCATCCATAGTAACAATGCGGCTTAAGAAATCTCAATCATTTTCAAACCGAGCATAGATTGAACGTGATGCTTTCACCGTTGCACGCTTCTGATCAACAGTCAGACATTTGGGGATCCATTTTGCAGAAACTTTTCTCATGTCGAAATCAATAGATTTTTCATTTAGTACAATCACGGTAAGTGCTATTGGCATCAACACTTTTGCAAAAATTTCCCAAAAAGTAGCAGAATACTTAAAGTCCAGATGCGACTACTTGTACTGATCATTGCTTGAGGATGACGTCTGGTACCTTCCTCGCTGACAGTGGAGCTGATATTCAAACACTTAAAGGCATGGAGGATGGCAGTCAACTAGTGTGGCGGAAGGGTATATCGAAGAGAGCATTGCCAATAAACTTCAAGAAGTATATTTCATCAGCAAGAACCAGTGGCACTTCAGAATCATTCAGGAATACAGATGGAGAATTATAATAATTTTCAGAAAGAACAAATAGAATTGAATAAAATGGGTGTTGTTAGGTTTTCAAATTTGAATAATTAATATATTTTAATTAATATATACAGGGTGGGGCACACCACATTCGCCTCGGTTGATATACAAAAAACGACAACACATATTTAAAATTTTTTTGTTGGAGCATATGTAGGTCCATTAGGAGCATGTTCTAAAATTATTTTGAAATATACAGGGCGTTCCAAAAGAAAGTTACACATCAAAGTTATCAAAATTTAAATGGAACACCATGTATATTATTGGATATTTCGGTGACGCAGACTAAATAAAGGCAAGTTATTATTATATTCCCTATACCTAAGTTCAATATTGTCTGAGATATTTAACAATTTTTGGAAATGCAATGCGGAATGGGGATAAGGGGTGGAAATAAAAAAACCAAATTATTTTTCTTTTTCAATATATTCACCCGCAAGACGGATACATTTTTCACATCTTTCAATTAATTTATTTATACCCTCATAAAAAAATGATTTCTCTTTATCTGCAAAATACACCGAAACTGCCTCCTTGACTTCATCATCGGCAGTAAATTTTTTACCCCGCAGCTCTTTTTTCATTTTCGGAAACAGGTAATAATCACTCGGGACCAGGTCTGGGCTGTAGGGTGGGTGATTCACAATTTCGAAGCCCACCTTATGCAGGGCAGCTAACGCAACACGGCTCTTGTGGACGAGCGCGTTGTCGTGCAAACGCAGCACACCTTTCGTCAATTTTCCCCGTCTCTTTTCTCTTTAATGGTTTCTTTTAGTCGCTCTAATATTGAAGCGTAATATTCTCCGGTTATAGAAACACCTTTATCTTTATAATCAATCAACAATATTCCTTCCGAGTCCCAAAATACCGTTGCCATGTGTTTCCCAGCTGATTGTGACACTTTAAATTTCTTGGCAGGTGCTGTGCCCTTTTTATGCCACTGCATGGAGTCTTGTTTGGACTCAGGTTCATGATGATGAACCCAAGTTTCGTCTCCAGTAACAATTCGACTCAATACACCATCCTTGTCTTCATTACAGAGGTCCAAAAATGCACGCGAACACTCTACGCGCTGTTGTTTTTGCGGCGGCGCGGCGTGAGCATTCTCGGCACCCATCTTGCGCTGACCTTAGACATGCCGAGATGATCGTGTAGGATTTTAAAAATTGTTGTATCGGATACTCCAACCATTTCTGCGAGTTGTTTCTTCTTTAGTCGAGCACACACTTCGAGTACAATTTTTTCAACTTTTTGGATAAGTGGCGTGGTCACCTCAATGCTCCTGCCCGGCCTCGGGTCGTCTCCAAGGGATTCCCTTCCTTGTTTAAATAAACTATGCCACTTGTACACCATGGTTTTTCCTGGACAAGAGTCGCCGTAAACCAATGACATCTCATTCATTATGGTCGCGACTGATTTTCCTTGCCTGGTAAGGAAGTTTATAACGGCACGATATTCGATTTTTTCCATATTTCACTTTTCACTCCTGATTATGTTACCTGGTTGACGATAGCTCAAAGACTAACTGTCTAACTGTGGTCTTCATTCACTTCTCTAAGGCCAAACGGTTGTTCCTAAGCCCTTTAATAATCTGTGAATGTCCTTTTTAGGACAGGAAATGTGAATTTTAAAAGACGTAATCGCTGTCTAGTGTGACTAATTTGGATAGTATAAGAAGACTATGGTAAGTAGAAAGAGTTAGTCATCAATCGCCAGAATCCTTCTTATTCTCACCCTAGGGGGCTGTCGGGGTCGAGAATGGCCAGCTGGCTGATGAGGGGGTTTTCTGATCTTTCAACCCTTTGCAGCGTCTTGGTTGCCAGGCCTGTCACAAATCGTTGAAGCGATTGGACTCCAAGATCATCGCGGAGTTGCTGATTCCTGATGAACCAAGGCGATTCAGTGATGAGTCTTAAGACTTTGTTCTGTAGCGTTTCCAGTTTTTTAAAGTGGGACTTAGCCATACTCGACCACGCCAGCGCCCCGTAAGTGATGATCGGTCGTAAAAAGGAGTAGTAGATTAATATTTTGATACTGAGCGAAAGACCACTTCTTGCACAGAGCAAGGGATAAACACAGCTTCTGGCCGCGTTGAACTTCTCAATCGTTTTGTTGACGTGGAGTCACAATGTGAGGCGTGCATCAAGTCTCATCCCCGGATAAAGGACGGAAGGGCTCCAAGGGAGCCTGAAGTTGTCAACAATAATATTGTCCGGTGGAGGGCGGCGCCTATTCGTAAAGCGAATGGCCACGCATTTAGACTCATTAATCTTCAGCCTCCACTTGAGGCCCAAGAAAGAACATCGTCCAGATAATGTTGAAGTCTGCGCTGAAGAAGATTCTCATCTGTCGACACCGTGCAAAGGGCGGTGTCGTCAGCATAAATTGCCAGTTGGACAGCCTCTGACATGTAAATTATAAAGAGAAAAGGGGCCAGAAGGGAGCCCTGTGGAACTCCAGCAGCGATTGGTCGGATAGCAGAGAGGTGACCACCATATCGGCTAACTAACTGTCTAATAACAATGAATCTTCGTATTTATACTAATTATGAGTCGCTGCACAGGCCACGCCCCCAATGCGCCTAATCACCCCCTACAACCCGCTCATTCCGCGAATATAAAAACGCTCCCTCGTATGTCGAATACCCCAATAATCTGGAGCGACAATTACTTATATTTGCAGGAAGTCACTCATCATAGAGGTAAATAATCGCAGGGGGTGTAATTACCTTTGTCTCTGAAAAGGTGAAAATCACTGACTCAATGGTCCGCCTCTTTTTACTCTTTAAGAAAATTCCTTACAAATGTAGAAGTTTTTTTTTTTTCTTGGAAACCTTTTTTGCAGCTGTCACTAAGTCGGTCTCCTAAAACTGCCTTAGCTATCAAATAATTTTGGAAGCATAGGTATCGAAGTTTCTTAAATCTTGACTTGTTTTTGATAATACCCCCCTATAGCTTCTAATGCCTTTTTGCAATGCAATAGATATCAAAATCCAAAAGGCAGCCAAAGCATTTCTGCATGCTATGTCAAATGTCAAACTATGCAAACATGGCGGCCGGCTAACATCAACATTCTACCGAGAAACCACAAATTACCAGCAATTTCAACTGAGGGAGCTTGATTGCACCAAAATTTCAGTTTTGGAACAATTGTTTGGTCAACATTTTAAGATTCTGTATAGTTATTATTATTTAATTATTTGACAACAAGGTGTTAGGTTATGTTATAATTGACGCTTGTTTACTATTCACTCAATAAAGTCGACTAAACTGAAAATTTATCTTGTCAACCTTTTTATTTAAAATTGCTCACCCAGTATTTATAAAAAAATGTTATTGATCATCACTTGCGTATCAAATGTGAGTGGAAATGACGTCCAGCGTTTTCTACCCGATGTTAGAGACGTAATGAGTTACTTTTAGACATGGTGGGCCAAAAATTTATTAGTGTAATACCTACAGAGGTAAATGATGGTCTTCAAATTCTTTCCTTTTTTTCTTCTAATACGCCCTCTACATCTTCTACTCTCTACGTCCTTTTTCCAATGCAAGAGCTGTTAAAATCTGTGAAAGACAGAACTGATTTTCGCCAATCATTAATGCTTGTATGTCAAGCATTTATAAATCTGCTTACCTCTTAATCCCATTAGATAATTTACTTTCGTTGCTTTAGACGTGTTCTTAATTTCGGCATAAAAACATAATTTATTCAATTAAGATGGTATATAATCTCTGAATTTAAATGTAAAACTCACTCCATTCTATTTCTATAGTTACCTTCGCCTTATTTATTCAATTATTGTAAAATGTAAGCGAGTAATTACTTTATAATTACCTTTATGTAATTGAAAAGATTAAGTAAAAGTGAAATTACTCTTTTATAATTAAAGCCGAACGCCTCTGTAACTTGCATAACAAAAAATGTTGTTATCTTGTTTGTGACTTGTGTGCTGTCATTACTATATTTTTACATCGAGAATTCGTAATGCCGAAAACAACTTTCTTGGACAACTTTCATTACGCGGCGAACGCGCGGACTGCTTAAATAAATGTGACAAATTTTTCGAATTTGATATGCTAATATAACCGGCTCGTTATTTTATATTGTAGTAAATTAGGCGATATGGTTAACATTAAATTTCAAGAGCTAAAATCTGTATACGCGTATGATATTGCGATAAATATGCATATGAATGTTATTATTGCGATAAATTACATTCCAAAATTTAGAACACACAGTTGAAATATGTCTTAGGCACGCGTACGAATATGTTATATATACATAATTTCTGAAAAGCGTGTCGTAATAAAGCGGTTAAATTTGATTTGTAAATTCTAATTTGTTTGTGTAACGTGAAATATTATTGCAGCATATTGCACATGTCATATAAAATACATTAATTAAAGATTGTTTTTGATAATTTTTTTTATAGTTTGTTCGTTTTAGCTTACCGTTTGTATGTGGGCAAACGCTAAGTAATTCTCCAAAATAAACATTTAAATATATAAAAAGAGAAAACTTCTTTTGCTCGACAGGATATCTTCTTAACGCCAAAAAGCACTTTAAATATTGCAAAAAAAAAACTGAAATATCAAATCTAGCTTATTTTTGTATTGTGATCCTTCGTTAGATTTTCTCTGTTAGGCAATGACATCAGTTACATTTGATTTTAATGTATCACGTAATTGCAAATCAAAACAAAACCGGAGTGTGTGGTCTATGAGAAGAATTCACTCATCATCGTACGCATTTCTATTTTCGTTTGATCTAAATGATGATATGCAAAACTTAAATTTATTTATAAAAAATATTAAGGCATCATATCCTCCGCTGCAACTTTTCCTGTGGTCGGAGGCAGTCCTAAGAGCCTACAGAGCAAAATTTAGTGGGTGCAGGGCTTTTTCCGGTAAAAAGGGAGATCATACCAACATCTTCATCTACATAGAGCAGACAGTACCACTGTCCATGAGGGCGGACAAGATTTCGCTCGTCTTCAGCTTCATTGGGGGATATAATGTAAACATCTCCAATAGAGAGACTGCAAAAGCCTTCATTCGCAAATCGAGACGGGAATCATCCCGCTGGTTTCTGGACGCCTCTAAAACGCCAAACGGCAGGGGAATTGGAATTTGGAGGGATGGAGAAACCGAGGGCGAAGCCTTCAGCCTAGCGAGCTCCCCGTCTCAGCCTAGGGAGCTCCCAGTCTATCTTCCAAGCCGAAAATAATCGCCATCCAGACCTGCGCGGAAGGCATCTTAAACCGCCCGCAGGTTAATGGAGTAGTGGAAATCCTTTCTGTCTGAGGTAGTACTACACTGCCATAGGACTCTCTAAAACTGGCGGAACATAACAACACCACGCTGAGATGGGTACCAAATCACTCTGGATTCAAAGGCAATGAAATGGCTGACAAATTAGCTAGAGGTGCCAGAAATCGGCCACTCGTGGGTTCAGAACCTCCATTCCTATGGCAGCATCAAAGCCTTTGTCAGATCCTAACTCGCTGCTAGGCATTGCTGCAACTAGAATGCACTTGCCGGCATGGAACACAGTAAAACTCTTGGGATTCGCCTGCATGAGAAAAGACTGCGTAAGGTAGAGACAAGCTGAAGGGCATAGTAAACTCTCCCCTGGACAGAAACTGGGAATGCAGAGGAAACTCCAGTCCATCTTCTTGCCGACTGCTCCACAGTGGACAGGGTAAGGCGGAGTTACTTTGAGGTCGATCGATTTGATGATCCCGGTAAGTAAGAAAACTAATTCTGGACCAGCATCACTCTGGCCTTTGCTTGAGCTTTGCTAACATGAGACATAACAAAATACGCTTGGCAACAGAATATATTATCATAACTCTTCATTTTGCACGTGGTACTCGTCTTGTCGCAACAGGTCTGTGCGGCTAGTTGTTATTGTTTTTAATCATTTTTGAAGAAGCTAAATATGATTTATGTGTAAAAAGGCTTTAGTGGCGTGAGACGTAATTTTGAACCCGAGCAAATTACAGCAGCCAACTGGTAGTGGTTGAACAATAGTAGCCATATTGCAAGTTGCAAAGATGTCCATGGGCTATAAAACAATTATTTACATACCAAGTGTGGGATTTAAAGCATGATTGTACATTTTCATATATTGTATTAGTTATCAAAACAAGAAATTAATTATCGGAATAAGTACACTACATGTTGCACAAATCTTAGTTTCACTGACGACAAACGAGTGATTTTTTTGTTTCTGGCAAAATTGACGAATTTTTCTCCGCGGTTTATCGCCCAACAGACCGTTGTTAGGTTCCTCGCTGACTACGTCTGCTTGGGAAACGCAATACGTCAGGTTAAATCTGTTTTATAGCAATATTTATCCCCACCTCCCTTTCCTTCCCTCGATATAGATATCGATGACGTAGCTTAGATTTTTTCTGCGGTACTGCTTGATATTTTTTTAATGTAAATGTTTGTCAATATTTTGACGGCAAAGTGGCAGACGTTACTGTAATTTCCTTTTATTATTTAATGTTATAATTACTTTCAAAATGTGCATGAAAACTTTAAGAAATACCGTTGTAATGAGGTAGTATTGGTCGCAGACGTCAAATGACTAATTAATATCGTGATAATCGTGTGATTTATTTTTTGACAACTGCTGACGTCTCTTGCCGAACATCAATTTGACGTCTCCCGATAAACGTCAATATTTGGGACCATTTAATTGATTGTGGTCAAGGACATGCAGTCTCTTTACTTGTGTTTGGTTGTTCATTGTTTCTAATTTATTTGTTTCACAAAGGAACTGTATAGATATATATTTGTATATTTGTCTCATTTCTAGGTCCATAAATGGCGTCCTCTAGTAGTAACAAAACGTTTTTTTTAAGAAAATGTAACACTCTGTGCCTCAGGAACACAACAATCTTTTTTATATTTTGATCCAAATAATCAATTATTTTCCGCACAATATTATAGAATCATCCTGTATATACAAGGCATAAACTGAATTTATTGACCTTTTTATTTCTCTTTATCTGTCATTTGACATTTAGTTGTTGAAATTACGGTTATTATAAACTACTCAAAAATGAATAAGGCATTTTTCCTTTTTCGTATTTTTTAGAAAATATGGACAAATATTTGTAGTGTACCTATTATATTAAATACATAATTGTACACAACAATTAGTATATTTATTCAGAAAAATCGTTAGAAGACTAAGAAATGATCAATTATGAAATAAGCAACTTTTTTATCAATAGCTAAAATAAACATTTTTCTGTAAAAATTAATACTAATATCGTGTATAATGGTCACGGACATCTCTCACAGCTATACATCTTCGGGGCATACTCATAATGCAATTATTAATGTGTTCTTGTGACAATATTCTCCAACAGAGCGGTAAAATTTCCCGCAAGTGTTGCACGTCAACCGGGGGTGGATTATGTTCGTTGAGCTGTTCTTGAAGTCTGTCCCAAATGTGCTCAATTGGATTCAAGTCGGGAGACGTTGGTGGTAAAGGTAGATGGTTAATATGGAGGTCATTTATTGCTTGCATTACAATTTGTGCACGATGAGGTCGTGCATTATCATCAATAAAAACCCTGTTTTCGTCCACAGCCTCACGAAAGTCGACTACATATTGCTGAACAATGTCATCTCTGTATATGTGTCCATTAACATTGTTTTCAAAGAGATGGAGGTTCGTACGTCCATTCAAACTAATACCCACCCACACCATGATACCACCGCCGCCAAAAGGCACCACAGCTTTTGTAAACTCGGGTCTATAACGGTTTCCTCGAGGTCTCCAGACCATTACTCTGCGATTATCACTAAATAAGCAGAATCTGGATTCATCGATGTATAAACCATACTCCCATTGAAAATTTTCTGCTAGTCGTTGGTTAACCCAAGCTCTTCTAGCCATTCTGTTGGCATTAGTTAATTTTGGGCGTCTCACAGGCTTGCAAGATCCATTTCCCTCAGACGGTTTCTGATGGTTTGATCCGAAACTCTAACTCCAGTGGAGGCACGTACCTGTGTTTGCAACCATACAGCACTTCTAAACGGATTCATCCTTGTCTAAATTCGTATGTAGCGATCTTGTCTCTGATTTGCTTTCCTCTCAGATCCACTACCGGGTCTTCTCCTTGCAGATCCTGTCTGTTGAAATCGTGTTAGAGCCCTACTAACAACACTTGGAGACACATTAAAAATTGCGGAAATTTCTGCTCCAGATTGCCTTCGCTGAATAACGCAATTAAATCAAAAGTTTCATTTAAATGACGTCTTGGCATCGTGACAATGTGAAATGACGTTTAAAATGAATAATATTTGTCAAAAAATGCGATTTTTATAATTTTGTATTCAATACAAGCATCAATATTTTATCACACAGAAAAGACATTTACCAAATAAAATGTCCACGAACGACTGTGGGCCTTCTAACTTATCTATAGTTTGAAAAATACGTTAAATTTAATCGAATTCATTAGATCTGTTAAAAAAAGATCTAATTCGCTATTCATTTTTGAGTAGTTTACTTCAGCTAATAATTTTTTAAAAGTAAAAGAATTAGAAGAATAGTTATGATTTAAAAAAAAGTTTAGGAGCTTATGAGCGCAAACAGAGTTTATAATCAGGTTTTAGTGAGCAAGCACCGTCCTTGGCTGCAATTTATCGATGGTATAAAGAATTTGAACCCGAAAACAATTCTGTTCAGCATTAAAAAGGAGCAGGGCATTCTTCTACGACTGGTACTGACAAAAACAATACTTGTATATAATGCATTTTTATTTAAAAATATGTCGTCCGGAGGTGGAGTCGAACCACCAGGTATGGTTATCGCGGCCTACCGCAACACCGTTGCGCCACCGGGCGGCTTCGACACCACTAAATACACTTCGATGTCAAAAAACATTACTGCTGTTAAAAAAATTCTTCATTTCTTAAATAACTTCATTTCTTATATAATGGCGGGCACCATTTTTTTAATAAAATAGTGAGAGGTGACGAAACTTATACTTCCTTTTTGTCCTTTCTACTCGTCGCGACAGCTGTGTATGGATTCACGAAGATGAGGAAATGAAGCATGGGCTTAGTAAATGCAATTAAGCTAGATGGATAAAAGATAGCTACAGCTAACTGGTAGATGGTGAAAAATGTTTGTTTGAAGTGTGAAAACAGAATTATGCTTCATCATGACAGTGCATCGTCCCATACGATAGTTTTAACTCTTCTTCTTCTGGCTAATTTTTGGGCTTAAACGCAATTTGCGGGGTAAAAGGTTTTATTTTGTGGAAAACATCGGTCATCTTTTTAAAATTAATAATTAGCCGCAGTTGATTATAGCAGGAAATTAATAATTATATAATTTTTAAACAGTTTCCGAAAAAAATGCAATTATGGACCTTGAAACAATAAATTAGAAACTTATGTAATAAAATTTCTCAAAGAAATATAATAATAAATAACAATTAATAATGTTACCAATACTTATACTTCGTAATATCGCAATTGATGAAAACAGATCTTTTGCGGGTGCAATACAGAACTGGTTGATATTTATAGAAAATATTGTACAAGGTGATCTAGTTCTCGTTGCATGAAGCATACTAGTTTTTAAGGTGTAATTTGTCGATACTAACTACATAGATATTATGACATAATTTGCAGTTAAAGAAATCTTAACAATAAATTGGAATCAATTCTATTACAAGGTATCTATCCTTAATCGTTAAGAATCATCGAATATCGTGATCGTCCATTGAATTAACATTTAAAACATCAATTACCCTAAATTTCGCAAAAACAATGGAAACAAAAGGATGTATATATCAACCGCAAACAATACCGCTTTGTTACCGGAGTTACGACAAAAAAATTCATTGTATTAGATCACATTTTCCATCTTTGTACTTCAATTTAATTAATAATTCGCAATTATGTTAGTTTAGCAGGAATGTTTGACGAGATAACGGTTTTGCATTCTACAACAAATTCAAGGTTATTGTAAGTATGTAGTATGTTATTGCAAAATTAAAGAAAAAAAATTAATTGAAGGAATTACATTGATCGCAAGTATTAAACGAACTACTTTGTTGTTTTAACACATTTGATAAACATAAAATAGGTCTACTGTCTTAGATGGTTTCATTTTATAAACTACAGATGTAAGATAGAATAATAAATTATGTTTGATGTGTTCCCGAGACGCCAATATTGCTCTATGTGGAAAAAAGGTATCCATTAAGAAATTCGGGACAAATTGAGGTTTGCAGCTTATATTCGGGTGTTCTGTTTAATGTTATTATTTTTTTTAATCTCGTATGCATGTATACTTGAAACTGTCTCTTATCAATTAAGAACAAACTGATTTGGTAATATGATTTTAAATTTAATTGCTTTATACATTATGATTGTGACAACATAATTTAAAAAAAAACTAAACTGATTTTATTAATTCAACACCCGATTTTCTCTGAATGTAGGCTTTTAAAGATTTTTTTTTTAAATAAAAATACAGCGAAAAGCAATGAAGAAAGGAAAATTGCTGAAAGCTGAGTAATCTTTTCTGACGGTAGCTGACCAGGAAGCTGCCATTCCGAATTTCGGAATGGTGGCACTATACTCATTTAAAATCGATTGAGCATCTTCAACTCTTTTCTTCTTTTGTTTATTAGAAAGCAACTTGGACACTCACTTTACCAAGACTTTTCTGAACTGAAGACGCGTTTTGTTAATGTGTTGTAGGTATAGTTTTGACTCGTCGAGACCTGCAGTAGAGATACTGACGTTTTAGGATGCTACAGCAGACTAGTCGATGATGGGCTTCTAACAATCTTGGATTAACCGGATTTGGAAGTCGTCTTTCTTTCTTTCTTCACCTAGTTTAATACAGAACCGAATATTAACACGAATTAGTCCATTTTAGGATACTGCCTTTTATTTTCCTAATTACTCTATATTTTCCTTGAGGAGTTTCCTTATAGCCTTCCTTACTAACCGTTCTAGTTTCAATATTTTGTTGTGGTGTTTTTTCTTTAAGATTATTTTATTGGGGGTGGTTACAATTTGAAAATGTTGTTGTGTAGAGGTTGAATTTCGGGTGAGTCTGGTGCAACGAAAGCATCTCCAAGGTTGATATTTGGGATTATTGATCTTCTGAGAGGACACAGTTTGGAATTTTTTCTGGATTAATTGCAAAAGGTTGTTCAAATACTGGAAATCAATCCTGTTATATCTTTCCGCTTGTCTGCCCATTGAATTTCAAACCTTAACATTGATTATTGACGTGTTCGAACGTGTCGTTTTGTAATGGAAATAAATCAAACATTAACACTTTCTTTGATAAGTCTCTGTGTAACCCTCTTTGTAGATTGTTCTTGCTTGAGTATTTTGTTGCGCTGTTTACTAAACGGTATATCCGTGGATGATCTTTAGAGTTCTTAATCCTCTAAGAGGACGTGATGCCACTCAATTTGACTGATTATAAAAGATTATTAAGGCTTTCAAATCCGATCATTTTCTTGTTTCATTTGATCGATCATCTAGTTGAGCTGGATTTGTGTAGGCCCAAATACTGGTAACCTGAAATCTCTTAATTGCATTTGTGCATTACAAATTCTTAGATGTGTAGGAGAGACTGAGTAAAATGATTCCATTAGCTTTACAAAAATTGTACGCCTTAAGCGTCAAATGAGTTTAATCATCATCATAGACACAATCATTCTACATGTCAATGATGAGTAAATCCGGATCTTCCACCCCATCTTGAATGAAAAGATCTTCTGAGATTCAGCCCTTATCAGCGTCTCCTAATGTGCCACCGCACTTTTTTCTCAAAATACCTTTACCTACCCTTTATACTGTGGTCAGTAATATTTAAAAAGTGGAAGCCACACTAAAATGGTTAAGAACAAATAATGAGGAGGGCAGGGAAGAATATCAACAAAAAAGAAGAATTTGTAGTAAAGCAATAAAGAAGGCGAAAAGAGAGTGTGTCTACAGAGGAATAAAGGAAATAGAACACGAAGGGCTAAATAAAAACACAAGAGAATTTTATAACAGAATAAAGTATTTAAAGGCAGGGTGAGAGTCATAAGTATGGACCGACCATTTTATGGAACTACTAAACGACACATCCCAGAATATCAATGAAGTAAGTGAAATGGATCAGAAAGAAGGAGATAAGGATGAACAGGAATTGACATTCCCCGTCCCCCAACAAAGGACGAAGTAATAGAAATTATCAAGAGAAGTAAGAATGGAAAAGTTCCAGAGAATGACAACATAAATATGGAATTAATAAAATACGGTGGAGACGAATTATATGAAAGAGTGTTATCAACTTATATAAAAAATATGGAAGGAGGAAAAAATGCCTAAAGAATGGAAGAAGTAGGGCAAATCGTAACAGTTCACAAGAAATGGAATCAGCAGGACTGCAAAAATTACAGAAGAGTCACACTACTAAGGGCTGTATATAAAATAATGTCAACATTAATCCAAAGAAAATTGGCAATTGGAACAAGATATATAATGGGAAAGTTCCAATTTAGATTTACTAAGGGAAAATCGACAGTAGATGCTATACATATTATAAAGCAAATAATGAAAAAAGCCAACGAACAACAGATGGACATAGAAATGTTATTTATAGATTTTGAGCAAGCTTTCAACTCGATTAAAAGAGATAAACTTATGATAGCATTAAAGCACCTAGGAGTACAAGCAACCTTGTTTAATTTGGCGTTAGAATACATATTGAGAGGAATCCAAAAAGGAAATATAAGGTCTGATAACAAAGAAAAGAAAAATAATGAAAGGAATGCTAGTAGAATTGGCAGAGGAGAGCGAAAAGTTAGGACTAAAAATAAATCAAAATAAAACAAAAATTATTGAGATATCGAAAAGAGTGTGTACATAGAATAATAAAGATTAGAGACTAGGAATTCGAGGAGGTAGATAAATTTAAGTATCCTGGGTATTACGGTTGTAAGCAGGGGAGAAAGGAGAACAGAGGTCGATGAAAGGATAATTGCAACAAATAGGACATTCCACGCGAATAAGAAATTATTAAAAAGTAAAGTACTCACAAAAAGGACAAAACTAAACATTTACAAAACAGTAATAATGCCACTGATGATGTATGCAGCGGAAACTATGTCAATGACAAAGCGGGAAGAAGAGGAGGTAAGAATAGTTGAAAGAAAAATAATGAGAGTAATATTGGCGCCAACAAAATTTGGAGAGAACGAGTGCAGGCAGAAAATGAATCATGAAATAATGCAAGAACTACAGGGGGAAGAGATAGTAAGACGAATAAAGAAACAGAAAATTAAATATGGAGGCAGGCTCCAGAGGCGGTGACGCATGCAATGACTCAGTGGGAGCCAGGAGGTAGAAGAAGAAGAGGAAGAATCCAGAGAGAAGAATCCAGGTGGCTGAAAGAGGTGGAAGAGGACTTGAGAAGAATAGGCATTGTGAGGTGGAAAGACAAAGTTAGGGACAGGGCACAATGGAAAAGAATAAGTGAGAGAGTGAAGTACCTACTGACTTCTTTGTGATTGATATATTATTGTGAGTTACTACTGTCCTTGTAGTTCTCTCCCAACAAAAATAATCCTTTATTACGTTATTCAAGTTTATAGACAATCAAAATAACAAAATCACTCTGTATAATCAAGAATATTTATAAGAGACAACCATTTAGTGCAGTTTCTTCACAAACAAAACTATTTGAACAAGATAAAGAAACAACAAAATACCTAACGTGAGGTATTGAAGTGTTTATCTTCAATATTATTCAAAGATAAAGTGATTGTACAGTTTAATGACATTACAGGTAAATCCTACAGATCCTTTTATGAACTTAAAAAGAGGTTTAATATTGGATAAACATGTTTTTAAATATTTCATCTTAAACAAGTCAACTTCATACTTTCTCATCGATAGAATTAAAATCTTTCATAATATTATATTGAACTTTACAATATTCATTGTTAATAGCATGTTTTAACATCCTGAAACGAATTGTAAATCATGCATTAGACGCTGAACTTGAACTGTACTATTAAGTGAAAGTCTATAATGTAAGATAAGCATCAAAAATGTACGGCAAAAATTAGTATGAGGTCACCCTAACGTCCTTGTATGTATGTATAGTAATGCACAGATAAAGATAGATTTTTTAAATTAAACTTGCATTTTATTAATAGAAAATAAATTGCTTTTAAATGTGCACACACTAATAGTAATTAATTCCTGGATTGACAGGAATTGAATCCTGATAAAATAAAACGTTGTTGTTCTAACAATATGGTAATAAGCAGTGTCTTAGTCATCTTTAAACATAATTTGAAATTGAATGAAAAATGTAATCTTTCACGGTTCCATATAAAATTAGAGACGCTATTTTATCATGTAAATGAATATGCACTTCGAAATCTGACAAAGTCATCATCATAATTGCCAAGACAATAGTTTGAAACACGTAAATTTGATGTTTAAAACTTCAAGCTTAACTAGATATATAAATTTTTGTACTCGCTTATCAAAACATCTTTCCCGTTTCCATTTATGCGAGGGAAATTGACTTTTCCGCACAAATGCGGGAAGTAAAAAATTGTATTAAAGGAATAAATCATTATTAAAATAAAATAAATAAATAAACATCTCTCTCTCTTTCCCAACTCTCTCAACTACTATCATTCTACGACCGATTATGTATTATTGTGCACTGAGGAAGGTAACTTTAGACACTATCCAAATGATCCCATCCCGAACAAAAACAAATTTACGAAGGTTGTAGCAGAGAGCCAGAGTGGAAAGTCTTTCCTTCTGTATGTTTAATTGTTGGTTCAAAATTATGTGAACTATCATGGACTAAATGTAAGAATATTTTGGACAAAGAATTTAAACATAATGGAATATTATCAAATACAGTTAGAGCGATATTTCATTTATGTAATACATTCCTTTTGGCCAAGACTAAATTTTTGTACCATTGCCTTTGTTCCAGTATTACAGTTTCAAAATAATAAATATTCCAAAATCAATTTCATTACAAACCACTAGAGAATGGACCACCTGGAGAAACATACCAATTCATTATTTATGATTTTTGGGTATATGAGTTTAAATGATTTTAAACTTAATATTATTTTAATCTTTTACTGTTGTTGTGTGTTGCTGAAAGTACTAATCAAAATTCGTAGAAGAAGATTTAGTTTTTCTAAACTCAAATACTTTTTAAACATCAGTAGATATAAAATAGTAGTCCAGCTCTCTTTTGCAAATGGATGAGATGGACTACGGTTACAAAATTTTACGCTGAAGAGGTGCATTTTGGCGAAAAAAATGAGGTATTGCAAAAATCGTATTGCATATTGAAGAGCTCTAGGTGATAGCTGAATAATAAGATTACAACATCTAAGCTTTCGCCAACATTTTTGGCTTCATCAGAAAATTTTCTACAAAAGGTGTAGAAAACCAAGTGTTAACAAGACGAGAAAGATTTTTATGCAACATGCATAGTAAGCCTTCAGATGTTGCTCTAAGAAGTTCAAGAAATGTAACTGCAGTTAGTTAAGGTGCGAAGAAGAGAGAGAAGAGTTCAGTTTGAATTTTGGTATGCTCCAATGGAAGAACAAAACATTAGAGTATGGGGGCGGATTGCAGCTTAGATCTGCAGTTGTTGATGTTACCAAAGTTCTAAGGTTTTGTTGCGTCTTGATGGCCACACATCGCATTCCAGTTCAGTGGAAATGTTGGAGTATGCAGAAAAGAACAATTATTTTGACGAGTCACCCATCACCCTCTCTCCCCATCACTAGATGATTCCTTTTTGAAATCTTTTTTTCAAATCTTGCAGTTTGGAAATTTATCTTCCTCATCTGATCAAAATCAGCCAACGTAAACGAAAGTGCTTTAAACTTATGTACCTCAAGTTTAAAGTAGCTGGGGATTACACCTTTGGATCGAAGAGCTATAATACCTAGTTTTGCCTACCTACATAAATAAGGAAAGACACGACTGAACAAGAGACAAAGGTTGACATCTACCATCGTCAAAGCATATTAAATCTGAGCAAGTCAAATGTTATGTGGTACAAGCTGAAATACTTAACAAAAAATCAATCACCAACAGTGCCAACTGTTATAAAGTCACCAGAAAATATTGTTCGGAAAAAAAGAAGGAAATAGATTTGGAAACAGTCCAGGAGGCCAAAACAATAGGGAGGACAAGAAACGAAAAAACTAAACACCTAAAAAGAAAAAAAAAAGAATAAAGAAAATAGTTCAACCAAGTAACATTTACCCCTAACTTCAAAAGAGATGTTAAAAGAGGCAATTAAAGGTAACTACTAAGAAACTATAATAGAGAGATAGATAAACAAGTAGAAAAGATAAAGAAGAAGCGTTCCAAAAAACAACATCTTCCATCAACTTTGTTTGAGCATCAGTTCATATTGACGTTTATGTTTGATGCGCCATCGACTCACAAACAGTTGAACCACAGGAATTACAGCATATCTACGTTTATTGAAGTCTTTTAATAGGAAGCGGTATCACACTTTAATACCAACTTTATTAAATATTCAATGGAAAATGACATATGAATAAAAAATTGCAATAAAATGCTTAATTTAATAGAAAGTTACAGTTTTTTAAATTCAAATAATGTTCTCAAATAAATTGGTATCTTTGCTTTGAATATATTAATAATACAAAAAATAAATTATTATTGGTATTGTTGTATATATTGAGATAACTGATGTTTATTATTAACAAGTGTCCAGCTACAGGGGATGTTTTCACTAACAAAGATGACCACCATGAGAAAAATATTTTCAATAAATGTTAGTGTAATAGAATCATTTTTTTCATTAAACTGCAAATTTGATATTTATGCAACCGGCTAAAATTTTACTAATTACTCCATATAATATAAATAAATTCAATTTAATCATAACAAAATACCACCACCTTTCTTGAACTACAAATCTAAACTCACCGCAAGAGTAAAAAGCGCAAAACACAAGCTACACCTCATCGTTAACATTGACTGGTATACTAGAGCTGAAATAGTCCTTTTATTATTTATTTAAAATTCGAATTTCCTCTTGTACGGTGACACGCTTACATCACACACCGACTAAACTGTATCAGTGTGCAATAATTGTTATTATATAGTCGCCACACCCCACTGTGCATTCCATCCAAGCCCAGATATAGCGTCCACCATGAGCCAGAGCCAGCAACGCGTAACTTTCACCCTTGGTGAGCGCTAAGCCGGCATCCAACAACAAACGACTTGTCATTATATCGGGCATCTACATAGAGGTGTTACATGAATAATTTTTCGTACCTACAGCGTCGAGTTGGTTTAAATGCCTGCTTCGATCGGTAATATGGAAAAATCGCGTTATTATGCATGCGACACGAAAGCATGAAATAAGAAGTCGTAACCGGCGGTTTTTTAAAGGTGAAGAGGTCGATGATAATAAGTATGTACTCAATTTTTACGTGATGGAAATACGATGATTTGATGATATAAGAAGTAATTTCTATATTAACTGATTTCTAATTATTATCTAAACACTCTACACAATCAATTTATCGTAAGAGTTCATAAAACCCTGAAGAAATACGAAGTTAGTTTTTTTTATTACCACAAAAATGTAAATCAACAACATTAATTTTCGAGTACACCCCAGAGCTTAATTTCAACCCATGGGTCAGTACAATTGTTCCTGATATTACCTGATTTCATTTCACTCATTAATTGATAGGTGGTTCTTTCAAAAAACAAAAAAAAAACATGAATCCAGTCTATTCAGTCATAAAAAAGTGTCCTTAAATCAGAATACATTAATCCGAACAAAAAAAACTAGATACTTTATTTTCGTCTTCTGTGTTTTGCCTTAGACTACTGTTTGGAACAATAAATGTTTTGGAAGTCAATAACTATACCATTTCCTTAAAACCAGAACATTTGATTCCTTGATTCATATCCTCCTCAGACTAGGAAATGGAAACACACTCATAATCACCAATGAAGATATCATATCACACTACTCAAGCACAACACACATCTGTATTGTTGCTTGCATAAGTAGTGATAAATAGTACAATAGCCAGTGTGCCATAATATCCGTACTTCCTCTATTGTTTAATTCAAAAGCTATTCAACACGTGTTTATATATGTCTGCGAAGATTATTTTGAACGAAAGGCTTTTAAAATGAGTCTTTAAATCTTTTTGATTAGACCTTACTGCACCCTTAAAGTTATTTTGAAGTTCTTGTGGAAGTCTACCCAGTAACAATACTGTAACCAGATAATGTAATATCCTTTCAACTTGTGTTTATTATTTTTTTTAGTATTTAATGGAGAAGTTTTCGAAACTAACTCATATGTCATTCAAAAATTCTTTCTTCTTCTTCCTAGTTGGTGGCAGTGTGACCCGGTTGATGCCATTCAATCATATGCGATTGATTGGAGATTGGGTGGTTAAGCCTATCTAGAAAATAATTCCATATCTCCAATGTAAAATGTTCCCTTTTAATTTATTCACAAGTGTTTCTAAAGACTTAACGTCTGGCAAGGAAACAATACAACAAAGCACTAGCTCATACAAAAGCTTCATAGGCTACTAGGTGCCTAAAAGACTACAGGTGACTAACAATCACTACTACTAACTGGGGCTATCAAGAGTATTCCGACGGCTGCTATGGAAACCATGTTAAACTTGCCTCCCCTCGATATCTTTATCATGGGAGAGGCTAGAATGGTAGCATACAGACTAAGGAATACTAGCAACTGGAGACCCCACTATGGGTTGGGGCACACCAGAATAGAAGCAATAGTACAAAACCCAATCTTTGATATGGGGAACGACATATCAATCACCAGGATTTCCTATGACAAACCCTTCAAGATTTTCTTGAATTGGGATGAATGGAAAAATGGTGAGGGGAGAAAACCGCACGCCCAAAACTGGTATACAGATGGGTCAAGGGCGGGCACTAATTCTGGCGTTGGTGTATACGAGGAAAATAAGGGTTACAAGGTATGTGAACCACTCGGGCGATACACAACGGTATTTCAAACAGAAATATATGCTATACAAACCTGTGCGTTGGAGAGTCTACGCCGCCAACCGCGAGGGCAGGCGATCTGTATTCTCTCAGTCAGGCAGCCTTAAAGGCTCTAGCATCTTATTACATAGCCTCCAAACTAGTATGGGAGTGTCTGCAAAACCTAACTGTCCTGGCCAGAGACAACAAGGTCACCTTGGTGTGGGTGCCGGGACACAGGGGTATAGCAGGCAATGAAACCGCAGACCAGCTAGCGAGGGAAGATTCCCAAATTAAATTCACCGGGCCGGAGCCAGGTCTGGGAATCACAAAGAGTGCAGTGCGTGGTGCAATTAATGAGTGGATTATAAAACAACACCAACTAAATTGGAACCATGTAGCTGGACAAAGACACAGCAAACGGATGATGGAACGACCGTCACAACGACTAACTGCTGACTTACTTGCATTAAACAGGACTCAGCTTAGGGCAGTGACATGTCTATTAACAGGACACGGCTGTCTAAGAGGTCATCTGCACAAGATGGGGATCTATAAAGATAAACCCCTATGCAGACTCTGCAATGAGGAGGAGGAAACAGCCTTTCATATCATCTTCGAATGCGTGGCACTAAGTCAACGTAGGGTTACTTTGCAAAGCGCATTTGATCTACCAGTGGAGAAAGATTTACCAAATAGGCTTCTAAACCTGATCGAGGGAACTAACCTGTTTGAGTAAAACGGAATCAAGGCAGGAATAACACAATAGGCTAAGTGGGCCGCAGTGTTAGGGATAATTAGAGACTGCCCTGCCTTGATAGTAATCAACAATCAACAATCACTACTAGGTGTTACTGTTATGCGCTACCAAGCTGGCTAAGTAGGTACAGAATTTTGATGGGGCAACATTTTATTGATCTTTCCATCCTCCTTAGCTAATAAACTACAAATGTTATATAGTGGAAATATACCATTATTTCTGAGTTCTTGTTGAAGTTCAATTTCTTGTGATGACATCAAAAAAAGAAACACGACGAGTGTCTTCTAAATCGCCGGAGTCTCAATTTGGATTGTCCCTTAAATTAAGGCTATGCATGGACGAACCTGGATCTGCATATAAAGTGGTCCCAAATTCCTTTCATTTGTAGCTTGTCTTAGCGAATCAGGGTTTATCTAGCCGTCGGTTTGCAGCTTCTTTTTATCAATTCCCCCTTGTCAAGTTGTGTATCCTCTTATACCCAGGACTGCTTGAGTTATCGTAGCTGTGACTTTTTAAGTCCAATAGGAAGAACTTCGCTTTCGCCAGGCTATCTGCTTCCTTGTTAATATTTATGTCACAGACTAGAGAGATCAAAAATTCTGTATTAACAATACTCCACTACCTACTACCAATTTAAGAGAAATTAAACAAAACTCTAAATAAAAGTTTTAGGGGCATCTTGGTATTCCAGATTAAAAATCCATGACTGCGTTTTGTATCTTTTGCCATGTGTGTTTGAAACTAGCATCTGTATCCAGACATTTTTCTCAAGCAAGTGGGGGGTGTGATCTCACATTTTCTCCATTTCTGACATGCTATAAGCAAAAATTAAATCTTGGGATATCCGATCCCGGCAGCAGCAGCAGATTGGATACCCCAGATGCATGACGAAGGTCTAGATGTGATATTTTTTTTAAAGTTAACCACTTAAGGCAGCAGCAAAATCTGACAATGGCATTTATAAATAAAGCCACGTTTAGAAAGCACGACATTTTCTATCTACTTCCTTTGCTTTCGACATTATCCATACTAAAAGGCTAAGATTTTGGATCACTGCCTAGAACAATTAGAACAAATATGAATAATCCTTAAAATTTCAGTATTCAAAAACAGAAAGATGGGAGCTGGCACAATGTTAGCAAGTACCAACGAAATTATGTTTCTTTTGATTATTTTATGAATTATCCATGGCAGAAACCTACAATTTTGAATGGGTGTCCAGAACAAGCAGGAGCAAGCCGGTGAAAGCTGACTAAATTTCAATATCAAGAAGAGAAGCATAGATGCTCAATTATTTCACGAAGTATTTTCTGTGTTAACAATACTCCACTACTACCAATTTGGGAGAAATCAAACAAAACTGTAAATAAAAGTTTCAGACGAATCTTGGTATTCCAGATTAAAAGTCTATGACTAAGTTTTATATCTTTTGCCATGAATGTTTGAAACTAGTAGCTACTTTAAAGCATCTGTGTCCAGACATGTTCCTCAATCAAGGGGAGAGTGTGGTCTCACATTTTTCCCATTTCTGACAAGCTGTAAGCAAAAATGAAATTTTGGGACATCCCATCCAGACAGCACCAGCAGATTGAATGCCCCAGATGGAGGTCTAGATGTGATAATTTTCTTTTTTTGTTTTCATACTGGGAATCATGACCAAAAAATCTAATAAGAGAAGTACCATAAGTTGGAGTTTTAAGTAGTTTTCCAATCCAATTTATTCAAAAATCTTCATTGTAATCTTAGCTGGCATTGTCTTATTGAAGGATTACTATTTTTGTGTTTTTTTTTTCAAATTACATAGCGAAATTTATCGGCGTGAGAGGGTGGTGAATCCAAATGTTAGTTAGCATTACATCCTTTGCTACTTAGGCTCAGGGGTATGATAATGGATCCATGTTTCATCACATAATGCGTTACCAAAAAGTGCCTGTTCTTCCTTGTTGAAACGGTTTGGAGAATCTAAGAGGATGATTTTTTGCATTAAACAGGACTCAGCTTAGTGCTGTCTCAGAGGTCACCTGCACAAGATGAGGATCTATAAAGATGAAACCCTTATAAAGACTCCGTAATAAAGAACCTCTCATATTATCCTCAAATATGTAGCATTTGATTTATCATTGGAGAAAAATTTGGCGAATCTCCTAAACCTGATCGAGGAAACTAACCTGTTTGAGTAAAACGAAATCAAGGCAGGAATAACTCAATAGGCCCAGCGGGCTGCAGTGATGGGGATAACCAAAGACTACACTACCTTGAAATTAATTAATCAATCAATTAATCATCTCAGAGGAAATGTGGTCAGTTTCTGAACGTCACAAAATTGCGGTATTGGTACCCATTGAGCTGATCCAGAATTTAAATTAATGCAATGCCACCAAACTATTGCTTCAAAGTACAACTAAAAACAAACGAATTGTCACTAAATTAGTCATTAAATTTTATTTATTAAAATTTGTTTACAATATAAAGATTGAATAAAAAGTAACGATCTAGGTGTATATATTTAGATTTCTCCCTTTTTATGTATTTTTATAATAATAAGGTTAACGACACCTTAAATTCAAGTTCACCATAAATGATTTTTACGGTTTATCTGTCGAAATATCGAAACTTCTAATCAAAAGCTATATAATAAAAAGAAAGAACTAGAACCAACATATTCGAACGATTTCCAATTATTTCTTTCACATCTAGTAATACGTGCAGAGCCAGCTTAAATGTCGTAAGAACATTCTACCCATAAATAATTCATCCTGTACTCGTATCAAGTGCGAGAAATTCGGTAAACTTGTTCGGACGCGTTTGGATTAATGATATAGGCGGTATTTGCCTGTGGAAGGTGGCCAGCTATTGTTTTAGATTATATATTCTTCACCAGATGCGGTAATATAAAAGGAGTATGTATATGACAATGGTTTTTTAAAGAGTGAAAGTGCACCACTGTATAAGTTTAAATCTTGATGGTCAATGTCCCTTATACAACGCAACATTTCAATTTTTTTTTGCTATATATGTATGTATATAGATTGGTTAACTTGTTTTAGACTAGTTCTGAAATAATGAATAGTTTCTACACGCATTCAAATTATAGACGTGTCAATCATTTTTGAAACGATATTAAAAAAATATATATTGTAGCTCTAATCTTTTATGGGTAGTATGTTGGGCGTTTTCACCTCAAATGGACATTGTTGAGGTGCCCCCTACGTTTACTAAACTGATGATTTTGACATCTTATTTACTATTGTTGCCGGAATACCTAATTTGGAAGCGATTAAAATAATATTTTTCACAGTTAATTAGTGTAAACGCGAACTATAAAAGGAACTTCAATTGAAACCAAATTTGCTAAAACGAGTCTATTATATATACAGGTTTCACATTTTCAATGGCTTTAGATTTCTAAGAATCAGGCCAATTTCAAGGTAATTCCTACTTTACCACAATGTCGCGGCTCTATACTTACCTATTACTTTCTAAAACGTATGTAGAATGTAATGATAATAAAACGTATTTAGGTACATATTAAAAAAAAATCGTTTGATAATTAAGTAAAGATAAAGTAATTTTTTTCTCTAAATATTTCCGTTGAAATTCCATACATTAATCAATTAATAATTATATATATATTTTTTTCATTTAAATAGATCAATTTATATATGAGTGGTAACTAGCGCCACCTTTCTGATACGAGCTTGACTCAGTTAACGTAAATATGATAGCAGATACAGGTAACAAGTAAACGGATTACCGTAAACGTCAGATTAACTTCTACTTATGAACATTAGAAAGTGGTAGCGATTCAAGAAGGATAATGACAGTTTTACATTTACAGAACACTGTAAATGTGGTATGTGGAGTGATAATGATGATTTGATTCAAATTTTGTTTTAATTTCAAATATGTTGGACAATGTTCCAGGTACCTTATGGTTTCGATATCAAATTCTGAAAGATTTTTACAAAAAATGTTATAAATATTAATTGAAACAAATTTTTCGTTTTAGCTCAGTCTCCCCTTTTTCGAAATTCGATCTTTTTAAAAGTACTTCTTGGTTATTATGCTAGAATTTCGAAATCGGGGGACGAGGCAGCGAAATTTCGTTTTCTCACTTATTTCATGGCAAAAGGCTAAAATTTTGGACCAGTAATATTCATCCTAATTAAAACAATCAGGAGCAAGGTTTTCAAGAATTGCAACATCCGGGGGTTGGCAAAATTTTGGCAAGGTGAAAATTATTATTCCATAAAAGCGTTCATTTCGAAAAACTTGACTTGGCTTGGGTTAGGTATTTTTTTTTTAAATATAGATCATAAATTATAGATCTTTTGAAAAGAAGTAGGTACTTAGCTGTACACGTTAGGTGTAAAAGGGAAGTTAATGGGATTGCAGCTATTGACGTTAGAATTTATCCCTCCTTTAAAGAAAAAAACTTGTCTCGATTAAACAGCATTTTCATAAATAATGAGTATCCAAAAAAAACTTTTGATTATATAATAGTGATGGGTTGCTACGAAGCAAACTGCTATTTTGAAACTGCTAACTATAGTTATCAGTTTGTAGCAGCTAACGAAAATTAAAAGAAACTGCTACTTTTTGTAGCAGTTTTCCGATGTAAATATTTCTGACGGAGCAGCTCTATAAATAGACATCATATGTTCTATCCCGTTATAGCAGAGAAACAGTATAAAACCGATAATACGAAACTGCTACAAAAAGTAGTAGTTTTTTTAAACTGCTAACGAAAAGTAGCAGTAGCAGTTTGTAGCTGCTAATGAAAAATAGCACAATTACACACCATTATTATATAATACACCACTTATTGCCTCCAACAATAACACCGATGACGCGTCTACTTCTTTTTACTTATGAGAGACCATGATTTATCCATGGTAGAATATTAGCACAATAAAATAATCTGAAACACCTTTGAAAAGTGCGATGAAATTTCATTTTTCTCAATTATTGCATGAAATATTCATGGTAGACTGGTCAAGTCTACATTTTTTAATCAACATCCAGGAGGATTGAAATAATTAGGACTGAGATTTACAATTTTAGTTAGTCCAAAAAAAAAAGCGGAAAATGACATAACTTTAGTAAGTCGAAGGAGGCAGCAGGAAAATTTGACATTGACATTGACAATGACATTTATAAAGAAAGCCAGGTTTAGAAAGCAGGACATTTTCTGCCTATTTCTTTTTCTATCAACATTATCTATGCTAAAAGACTAAGATTTTGGATCACTGCTCAAAACAATTAGAACAAACATGAACAATACTCAGAATTTCAGTTTTCAAACAAAGAAAGGCAGAAGCTGATAAAATGTTAGCAAACAGCAATTATTCATGGTAAAAGGTTCAGAATAACTTTGAAATCCAAAATTGTTAGAAAAATAAGGGAAGAGGGACAACGAAAAGTATAAACTTTGGATCAACGTCCAATTAAAACCAAAAAACTTCCGAATTTCAGTTTTTCAAAAAAAAAAGCGCAAAGTGGCATAATTTTAGTAAGGCGAAGGGGACAGCGGCTTAATTTGACATTGATACTGATAATGACATTTATAAATAAAGCCAGGTTTAGAGACCACAATACTTTCTGTCTACTTCTTTTGCTTTCAACATTATCTATACTTACTAAAAGGCTAAGATTTTGGATTACTGCTCAAAACAATTAGATCAAACCTGAACAATGCGTAGAATTTCAGTTTTCAAAAAAAGAAAGAGAGGAGCTGACAAAATGTTAGTAAGCAGCAACGAAATTATGTTTATTTTACTTATTTTATGAATTATCCGTGCTAGTAAGCTACAATTTTGAATAGATGTCCAGAACAAGCCGGCTAAAGAGAGAGAGAAGAGAAGCATGGATGTTCAATTATTTCACGAAGTATCCATGGTAGAAGGTTCAGAACAAACGCAAACAACTCTGAACACACAAAATCTTCAGAAAAAGAAGCGCGGGGGAAGGGAGAGACAACGAAAAGTGTAAACTTAGAATCAACGTCCAATTAAAACCAATAAACTTCAGAATTTCAGTTTTCCAAAAAAATTTTTGGAATAAGATAGTGGGCAACGAAATTTTGTTTCTCTCAATTATCTAATGAACTGTCCGTGGTAGAAGTCCAACATATTGGCACAATGCTTGAAATATTCTAAAACAACTCTCAGTAGTGATTTTTATCGAAATCTAGAGGGAAGGTTACCGAAATTTGGTTTTTCTCGATTTAAAATTTTGAATCCATATTCACAATAATAACAACAGCAACAAGTTTCAAAATTTTAATCACTTAGAAGGGGCCATAGCTAGCGAAATGTTAGTGAGGAGAGGGGGAATTATTTAATAAACTATCAACGATAGAATTTTAACACCGAAGTATTTCTTGGCGTATACATGTATGTAATGTAATTTTCCACCGCCAATTAAATAAGCAATATTTTTATTTATATAGTGAAACCATCGTGCCACTGACGACTCGATTCCAACTGTTATCTTCACAATTATAGTCCTCAGTGGCACGATGGTTTCGTGAATATGCTGCGCAAGGTGGTTCGATTCCATACAGAGACGCTATATTTTTTAAAATAAACAACAATAACACACAATAACAATGATAGAAATTAAAAAAAAATGAACCAATATCCAGAACAATTATATTAGAACAAGTTCCAGAATTTCAATTTTCAAAAAAAAGAAAGCTGAAATTGGCAATATTTTAGCAAGCAGATGGGGGTGGAAGAGTTTTTTTTTATTTCTTTGAATTATTTAATAAAGTATCCATAGTAGACGGTTAAAACGTTGGCAGAATGTTCAGAACATTTTGCTACAATCTTAAAACAATGTTTGAACCTTTTAAAAAATAGAAAAGAGAGTCTGAACTAAAGACGTTTTTACTAGTTTTTACTAATATTTTGCAAAATTCTGTAGCCTATATATTGATGAGAGGATCAACTCTTTTCGGATCTGTTTTATCTTTTTCACAAAATATCATAATGCAGCTTCAGTATTGACTAGTACGACGTCATAGGCGAAGAAGAAATAGGTACCTTCACTGAAACCATCACAGCTATTGCAGTTTATTCAAGCTCTTAGATTGGACGAGGAGCTTTGGGAGCGCGGTAAACCCCAGCAGCTTGCAAGAGGACACAATACATCAATAGGTCGCAGTGCAATATCACCCTTAACTAAATCTAATTGAAATAATCATGCATATTCTAATAAAGTAATATCACATTGCCAGTATTTCCAAAATCGAAAGTTCTCGCTGTATGAATAACATATTCATAATTAACTCTATATATGGTTTAACCCAGTAACTATTATGAAATTCTGGTTTAATTTAATCACTCTATTTAACTTGCAGATTTAAAATGAACGGCTACAGAAATAGTGCGCCTGTTATGCGGATTAATAGTTTTACGTGTAGGTACTCCATCTTGTCGATCACGTAGAATTTATAAACAACGATCAAGGTACGCACGTATTTATTTAATTTAATAACACAGATGTCCTTTCATCATCTGTACATAGCAAATATTTATATTAATAAAGACACAATATTTGTACAAAAGATAACAAGATTAATTTACAGTGTGTATACTTTTCTTGATTATGATATCTTTAATCATAAATCTTGAAACATAATTATTGCTTTAGCATTAGAAAATACTTAAATAATAAGTATTGCTATGATTTCTTCGTATAAAAAGTGAATATGTAGAGGGGTGCAGGTGGGCGTTTTTTTTTTTTTTTTGTGTGGTGGGTGCTTAGTTGCAGTGACTCCGTAAGATGTATTACTTGTCTGGCTATCACTGCAACTCTTGCGGTGTAGTTTAGTGTGTGTAAGTTGTGTTTAAATGGCTTTGTGACAGCATCATATCGCCTTTTATGATGCCGCGCTGTTAATCACTTTGCTCCCAACAGCGAATGGCAAGTCGATCCGGGATTAAACTCTCTGAAAAAATGTCACCGTCCCTCCAGAGAATTGAACCCCTATCGTCCTCTTACAACAATAGTCAGCCGCCTAACCACTGCGGCCATCGACCCGTTTTTATTATTATTATTATTAAATGTAATAAGAAAAAATATTTTGAAAAATAAACTAAGGAGGTAAGTTGTACTTAGATAAAATGTTACTTCTGTACTATGTTGGCACATGCAAAAAATCAATAAAATACTATGAAAAAAGGATATGAAACAAGCAAGAAAGAGCTAAAATCCTTCATAAATCACTAATTTTCATGCACATATCTATAAACCACCAGAAATTAGGCACACCAAAAATGTGGCTAAATATAATTACTTTAAAAGCAACCAAAAACTTTCAACATTCTCTTATTTTTTAATCACCCTAATATAGCTTTTCATTTCTGGACCATCAATGATGAAAATTAAAAAATTGAACCAATATTTAGAACAATTAGAACAAGTTCCAAAAAAAAAAGACTGGAACTGACAACATTTTAGCAAGCAGATGGGGGTAGAATCGTTTTCTTTTGTTTCTCTCAATTATTTCATAAAGATTCCATAGTAGAAGGTTAAAAGGTTGGCAGAATGTTCAGAACAACTTCCTACAATCCAAAAACAATGTTTGGAGCTTTTGAAATTGTCGCAAATATAAATCATTAAAAAACAACCGAAAAAGCTTAAAAAAATCTCTTGGTTTTCGACATCCCAAAATGGTTTTTATTTCTGGACCAGAGTAATTGGAGCGTAAGAAAAAAAAGGACAAGTAGGCCTAAACGGTTATCAAAATTATTGAAAAGAAGGTCAAAGTTCCTTATTTTTAGATACCTCAAAAGGATCCCAAAAATGTATCAACAGTGTTATTGTCAAAAAGAAAGAAACAAAATTCTTATCAAATCCCTCGGTGTTCAACGTCCCAATATTTGATTTTAAAAAAGTGCAAAACATTCCTCCTCGGCGCCCTCCTCCCGTACCTCTCCCCGTATCCTCCCTCCCATCTCCCCGTTTTCATTCCGACTACAATTCGATCTATTCTTACAAATTCTCCTCTTTCACACCCAGCTTATATCGTTTATATGTGTCTATCGAGGAGAATCATCAATCCTGAATTAGCAGGACAGGTCATTATTATTCTATATTACTGCTCTCTATATTAAGATTTTAGACATCCCAAAATATTGGGCATTTCATTTCGTGACCAAAGTGATTTGAGTAACTGAAAAACTGATAAAACCCATCAGATCGTCTTCCAATTATTAAAAGTCCAATAGCTACTAAAAAAAGGAAAGTAGAACAATAGAAACTTTGTAATTCGTGCTTTTATATGAATATGGAAAATACATTTAAAAATAAAACCAAAACCGAAATTGAACAGATTTAGGTAATCGAAAAATCAAATTGCCGCAGAAGTTCAAAATGCTTTGAATTCAAACAAAAACTGAGCCGCATTTGCTTTTCAGTTTCTCTGCATTGTTTCAAGAACGTTCACCCATTGAATTAACAGCTATCTTAATGCCATTTTCTAGCGATGCCTCTGCCTCAACTTTCAGATCATCTAGAATCTAGAGCATCAATAATAAACAAACTCAATAAAAACCTAAATCCTAAAGCAGGTGGGCAGGCCGACGGGATTCGTAGCTGTCTAGAAGATCAGTCCTTCCTGAATATTAGCCTTGCGTCTGTGTGGGTGTCAACCACCCTCTCCCCCATACTCATAGGAACAACATGGAAGAAATCGACATTGAATCCAAAGCAATTACAACAAGGGAACTTTCAGACAGGGAAAAACCTAAAACAACAAGAGCAGATGAAGGCTGCTCATTTAGCCAAGACACTGCTGCTCAACCAGAGGCAACTCAGCAAGAGTCAAAGAGATATGCTAAAACCATAAACCTAATAGATTCTGATGTAGAGATGCAACAGCTAACTATGGGCATGAATCGATCACGTGAAACTCTTCGGAGTACAGAAACGGTGAAGGTATAGACAAGTTGTGATTGCTGCTGCGGCAGCTGCCACACCCAGGAAGAAACAGTTAAGCCGAGATGTGAAGGAAGAAGAGCTGGAGCTGTCAACGAGATGGGAGGGAAACACTCCATCTTCGACAAAGAGTCAACAGACAGAGATACAGGAGTCGGATAGCGCTACTAAGATGGCTGTGGTACTGGAGAAATATCCAGAGAAAAGATTACCAGAAGAACAATCTAAAAATCTGCCACCAACCCTACTACAGTTTAAAAAAAGTTATGCAGAGAAGAGAGTGGTGTACATCACCTGTGGAAACGATCGATCGAAGACATGGCTGATGGAGATTGTTCCTAAACTCCAACTGTGGGAAGGCTCAATCCTGAGGACTGGTGTTGCAAGGGATATTGTCAAAGCCACAAAGATAGTTCCAACTGAGTTGCTTGAATTGATGGAAGTAGTTTTCTTACTCCTCGAAACGCAAAACGAAGGATTAACAACCAAAGACTTAGACCTTAGTGCTAAACATCTACGAGGGATTCTTGAAGGTGCTTAATAGGATGGGTCTGAAACCTTATTTTGGACTGAACCAGCTTACCTTCAAGGTAGTTGGGAAGGAGGAAAACGCTGAAGATGTTAAAGGTAATTGAGATAAACCTTCAACATAGTAGGGCAGTCTCCGCTTCCCTATATAAGCTAGCTTCGAGCAGACCCCTGGTTGGTTGAGGGCCGTGTATCAGACTTAGATGAAGCCAAAAGTAATGTATTATATAATTTACACACTGGCAGAATAAGATTTTGCATTTATGTTCAGAAAGACCTACAACCACTATCGCTGCTTAACTTCTGTTGCAGAGATTTAGCTGCCATAAGGTTGCTGGTAAGTTCAGCACCAGAGGGAGCAGCAAGGAGCTCATTTTCGCTTCTGCTTACCTCCCGTACGATGTACAAGAACCACCTGGTGGTTTTGAATAAGGGTAGTGAACCAACTTTTGTAACACAGATAAGGCAACAGGTAATTGATACAACGTTTGTTAGATTCGTGCTTGAGGTTGTGCCAATGCTTGAGCACGCGATTTTGACATATTTTGACACAACCTCAAGTCCGAACTATAAATATGACCCTAAGTGGTAAGTGTCTGAGGAACCTTCTCACTCAGATCACAGGTACATCACACTGGAAATCGCGGAGAACGATAAAATAGTAGAGATGTACAGGACCCCATGAACAACCAATTGGGCAAGGTACAAAGAGGAGCTAAGCAATCACATCAAGCAGATCAAACTAGATATAAAAGACGAACCTGGCATTGAGGCGGCTTCAGAACAATTGCAAGAGCCCATAATAACCTCATACGAAGTAAGCTATCCTCGAGACAGACAGAACGAACCTCTTTCAGAACAGTTAGCTTGTGGAATGAGGAATTAAATGGTGAGATTATCGGAACTCACTCACTGCGTATATTAGGGCCTTAAGAAGAAGAAGGGTCAAAAGAAAGTCATGGAGGAAGTTCTGTGAAGGTAAGAAAAACACATCTGAAAGTGCAAGACTCCATAGACTACTTGCAAAAGATCCAGGAGTGTTGCAAAGTCATACTTTTACCCATCCTCTCTGACTTAAGCACAACTGCCACGGGATTCTGGTCGACCTGTAGTTTGTAATTTATTTACTACGAACCCTCTGAAAACGTTAAAAAAAATTTTCTGAATCTAGAGCTTTATTAAAGCTGGAGATATTAAAGAATGTAATCAAGATAATAATAACAATTGAACAATTACCCATTTTAAACTATCATTTATGTAATAATTTCTATTTATTATAAAACGTCATCCATCTGTAATAATCTTATTCTGATTAACCGCAAATTAGAAAGGATACAAACAAGATAACGTTTAACATATTACAATAATAATTAAGTTGTTAGTTTAGATGTAATGCATAATGATTCCGATTGTGTCTAATTACAACAAGAAACTTACAAGATCCTCTAACGAATTCAACGAATCAGAAAATGTCAAGCAGCATGCAGTAATTTTAAATTAAAAACATGTATTACGTGTACGTATCCTAAGCAAGCCATCATAGAGCACATCAGAAGGATGCACAATAAGTTATGATTAGATATTTATCGAACTTCCCATTTAAAAATGGTTAAGGTAAGTAACAAAATTGTTGGTGAAGCGTAACATCCTATTAAAGGGAAAATACCACTAGATAAACATCTCAATTTTTTTTTAATTTATGTATGAACATCATTTATTAAATTTTATTTTACAGTTATCGCGGTTTTACCTTTACATTTAGGACTAGCACAAGGTTTAAATCTGCTTTTTTTACAAAGTTCAAAGTCACGATGTGAAAGACAAATGAAGCCTTTAATATAATAAACGGGTTATTTCATTGTTATTTATTATTCGTCTTTGTAAAGTAGATAATCGGAGAAATTAGTAAATAATGGGAAGTACCTTGATTTTCAAGTTCAACGCGGATATTCGGTAAATTTTGATGTCGTGATATATTAACTAACCATTATTATTAATTAAATATTAAATTTATTTTATTGAATTTCATTCGCGAATCTGGTTTGCGCGAAATTCGACTGGATTAGAAATTGAATGTTGTAATGAATGCATTTCGGTTATACGATCTCCGCAATAGATTATTAGTCCATTATATAAGAGGAAATAATGTGGTTTACCCTTCGATGTTGCAACGATATGTTGTACATTGTGGTTTTACATTTACTTGTCCCAGATTGCCTCCTTACAATACAATATTGATTAGGTGGTTTTGTGATTCTCGTTTAATTAATATTAACGTAATATGATTTATTGCTTTCAAGTAAAACTAAAAATAACGAGAATTGATTTCACAACCAGATCTGGATCTGTATATTATAAAACATTGATGCTCGAGGTTAAAAATACGAACGCCAATTTCCTTTTTCGCAAGTCGAAAAAACACAATTCGATGTATGTATACGTGTACATATTTATAAACATGCTTCACCTTTTTTTGCAGGTCAGTGTTACTGCCTAACCTTCCATCATGTAGAATTGTAATTAAGATGTAAATATTCAATATGAATGAACTGCCTATTTACGGAAAAGGGAACAGATCAGAAGCAATGTCAGCAATCTGAGCAAATTAAATATCAAGGACTTGTTCTTCCTATCGGCAGGTTTAGTTTATAGCTATTGTTTCCTTTATTTTAATTTAAAGCCAATTAGTAGGGTAGGTAGTAAAATAAAAGTCAAGGTGTTTTTTTTTATTAATTTGTAAAAAAAATTTTTACTGGGGCCTTGGCTTTTTATCTATATCATAAATAGTTTAGACCAATTTCAACAATTTACATATTTATTTTTTAATAACTGCTAGTTTTGTCGAAATTGGAGATTTCCTGTTTAGTTTATAATCTATGTATATACCGAGTGTTATTATTGCATCTTTTATACTAGATGTATGAGAAGGAGATGTAGGGAGTTCGCAGTTGAAGGCATTTCTTAGCTAAAATCTACTGGAACTAATAAATAAACAAGAAGGCTTCTAAAAACCTCGCAGTACGCTTGGTATAAATAGGAGTTTGCAGCAACTGAAACTGAAAGCAACTGCAACTTTTTGGAAAAAATCTGTAAAAGCAAATGGTACGAGGGTCTATTCAGAGATAAGGTTCCCATCAATTTTACAAGTACATAGGCGAAACTTTGCTCTATTTTTCTACATAATCGTCAACTTTTTTTACGCATTTTTGTAGACGGTACTCCAATTTCTGTATCCTAATAATAATAATAATAATAATAATAATTTATTCACCATTAATAGGAATACAATGATTCCGATGAGTGGAAGGTGGCAAAAGTAGTCCTTATACTGAAAAGCGGTAAACCACCTGAAGTATCGAGCTCTTATCGACCCTTGTCCCTACTCAATACACTAAGTAAGTTCCTAGAGGTATTGATTAGAAACAGGCTGCTAACCGAATTGGCAGCGAAACACCAGTTTCGATTTCGACCCAATAAGTCTACGATTCAGGCCATTGAAACTGTCATACAAGCTGCCAACGAATATAAAGGAAAGTGGTGTGTCCTAGTCACTATAGACGTCAGAAATGCCTTCAATACCGCCTGCCATAGGTTGATAATCAGGGAGTTAAAAAAGAAGAATATATCTACGTATCTAGTTGGCTTTATATGTAACTACCTTGCTGGTAGGAAGATACACATTGGATCAAACGAAGCAGTTCAAGTTAGTGCAGGTGTGCCTCAGGGGTCTGTATTGGGGCCAGTGCTTTGGAACGTCCTCTACGATGGGGTATTGGAGTTAGACCTGACGGCGGATGCCATGTGTGTTGCTTTCGCTGATGATTTAGCTTTGGTGGTGGGGGCAACAGATGAATTTACACTGATGCGAAACACGAACACTTGCCTGGGATTAATAGCGACATGGATGAATGATCATCGGCTGGAGCTTGCACTGAGCAAGACGGAGGCATTATTGCTGAAGGGAAAGAGGAAAAGGGACCACGTGAACTTCACCTTTGCTGGAGTGAAATTTAAACCTGTAAAAACAGTGACTTACCTGGGTGTGGTGCTGGACGAAAGGGGGTCGTTTGGGGCACACGTGTACAACCAACAACGCCGAAAAGAAAATGGCCATGCTCACCAGACTGATGCCAAATGTGAAAGGCCCTAGCAGTGGAAAGAGGGCAGTACTTTGTAGTGCGGTCCATAACATGCTACTATATGGATCCCCGATATGGTGTAAAGTGGTGGACATACAGAAGTATCGAAAACTCTTGGAAAGATCGCAAAGGAATATGCTTCTCCGCGTGGCGTCCTCCTATAGAACAGTTTCCCTAGCGGCGTTGCAGGTGATCGCTGGAATGATCCCGATAGAACTTCTGGTCAAAGAAAGGGCGTATGTCTATGAAAACAGACACGAAGACTACAAGATCGTAAGAAAATGAGCTAGGGTGGTAACACTAGATGACTGGCAAAAGAAATGGGAAAAGGAGAATGAGAAGGCACAATGGATGAAGCGGCTGATTAGTCATGTCGCTGGATGGCTGTCATGTGGACACCGCCGTGTCGACTACTTCTTGACACAAGTTCTGACTTGACATGGATCCTACCGCGCATTCGCCAAACGTATCAACAAGGACAGTAGCGATGAGTGCTTCTATTGTGGAGAGGTCGACACGGTGGAGCATACTGTATTCGACTGTAACCGATGGGATCTATGTCGAGGGAGGGCAGAAGGCGTAGTGGGCTGCAGGATAACACCAGAGACAATGATTCCCTTGATGTTGGAAAGTAGGACTCAATGGGAAACGATACATAACATGGCGAGGGATATAATGTCGAGAAAAGAGACCGATGAACGAGCCAGACAGAGAACAGTAACTGCTGCTGCAACCTAGGATAGGGAGAAGTACAAGATCATAGGAATCTATAGACCTGCCGGTAGTACCTGATGTCATATCACCAATAGTTCCGGGTACTACAGAGGGCATATGAGAGGTTTTAGTGGGTGCGAGTCCCACACACCAATGTGCGATTGACCCAAGCACTTGGCGTGCATTATGCATTTCCCCTGGCAAAAAAAAAAAATAGGAATACAATACAATACTACAACATTTATAAAATACTAACTAATGCTAAGTAATAGAAGAGTGAATAAGTATGTAATAACCCATAAAAAAATATAAAGTAATTTTTGAAAAAAAAAACAAAAACATATCAAACAGTTTATTTTATTCCGCGTCTTTTAACATAAGTCAAAAAAATAAAACGTCAAATTTGTCAAAGTTATGACGTCATCAATATTTTTTTTAAATAGGAAGCTAGGTTTTTTTTACATTATTTGATAAAGCTTGTTTTTCTGCATTATAAAAAAATAATTGAAACAACATAAGAAAAAATTGAGCGAATTAATAAAAAACAAAATAAACTTAATTTTGAATTTATGAAAAAAAAACTAAATATTAAAAGAATTAAAACTTAAAGTTACGTAAATAGTAAGAACATCTGTTTTTATCAATTTTTTCAATTGTTTTAATAAAACAACTGTTTGTCAGTGTCAGTTTTATACAATTAGCGTCATACCATTTTGATTATGATGGCTCCTTTAACGGAAAGAGAAAGGATAGAAATTCTAATGATGGTAGATTACGGCAATAGATTTCGAAGTCATGAAGAAGCATGTGCTTTATTTAACTAAACACATTTTGAAAGTTATTGCTAGAAGCACAGTAAGCATAATTGTTGCAAAATTTAATGAAACGGGAAGCGTGAGGGATGCTCCAAAATCTGGAAGATCGGAAACAAGCGGCGATGCAAAGTTAGATATTTTGCTGTCATTAGAAGACAACCCTCACGCAACTACAACAGAAATTGCCTTACAACAAAATGTTAGTTAATCGTTTGTAGTAAAGTTTAAAAAAAAATGAAAAACTGCACCCATACAAAGTTCAACTTGTTCACGAACTCTCTGAAGATGACCCGGACAGACGTTTGGAATTTTATGAAATTTTCATGACGCATTGTGAAGAAAATCCAAATTTGCTTGATAGTATAGTATTTTCAGACGAGGCAACGTTTTATTTAAGTGGTACAGTAAATCGACACAATTGTCGCTATTGGGCTTGGGGAAAATCCCCACAGGATTCAGACAAAACACACCGAGCGCCCCCAAAAAATTAATGTTTGGGTAGGAATCGTCAGGGGAAGATCTATTTGTCCTTATTTCTTTCGTGGGAATTTAACACCTGAACGATATTTGGAACATCTTCGTATGGCAGTGCTTGGATCCCAGTATTTGGTTCCAACAAGATGGTGCGCCACCACATTATGGTCTTAATGTTTTAAGGTTTCTGGATAATCAGTTTGAAGGAAGATGGATTGGAAGACGTGGACCAATGGAGTGGCGACCAATGGTCACCTGATCCCCCTAGGTCCCTTGATTTTTTTCTGTTGGGATTTTTTCGGGTCTACGTTAACCGACCAGACAATTTAGAAGACTGAGTGTTTATCAATTGAAATAAATAAATTAACTTGCAGATAAAATTTTTTCGAAAGATAATAACAATGAAACGTTTATTGAGTGTTATGTAAACAGAAGTTATCTGCAAGATAAAGCATTGTATTTATTGTCATCACAGTTAGCAATATCCGTCAGTTACGTTATGTCACACTTTTATCCTCAATTGATAAACCCATTTTTGGAACGAATTAGACGAAATTTGACTTTGTTAAAAGACGTAGAATAAAATAAAATTTTTGAATATTTTTGCAATTTTTTGTAAAATAACATTGTAAAATTATTGAATATGATCCTGTATAAAGTATGTGGTGGTCAAATTGGTCCAAAGAATTCAAAAATGTGATCATTGCATCCACTTGCCCCCGTTTTCCATTTGAAAATTGTAAAGCAACTTAAATTTGTTACCGTCGAACGTAAAGCCCCTGTGCTGAGTTGGTGAAATAATTTTTGTAATCTAAATTTCATAAAATTGAAAAACTTTTGTATTTAAATATTTGGTCTGTAATTTTCCTCTGCACTAACCTTTCAATAGGACTGATATTGTCGAAAATTCAGAAGATATTGTTATCTACCCTTATATAACAAAAGTTTATTTTGCAGGTTGAGCTTGCTTTTCCTGAAGTGGAACCAGCATGTTCCTGGTGGTGACGAATCTCTCCTTCAAGTGCTGGGCATGTGATTTCCAAGTCAGCATCTGGTCCAGAATGAATCCCAAGCACCTGGCGGTGGTACTCCATTGAAGAATCAAGTTTTTCTGGAGACCTTCAGTCAGATACCTCGGGATACTTTTCGACAATACGTAGATAGAACGATTTCAAAATTTAACAGTGCCAAGTCAATTGTAATCCCCCTTCTATGTCGTAGGAGGATCAAGCTGCTCATCTATCTTTCATTCCTGAGACCGATATTAACATATTATGGTTCCTTGTCATTATCGAGCATGGCAAAAAGTCAATCCTACAGTCCCATCCATAAAGAATTTTTGGATCCAGCTATCATTCTAAAACGATTGAAAGGGTTGAAAGATTCGAGAATCCACTTATGAGTGAGCTGACTGGCCTTGTATCCGATCGTCCACCACCAAGGGTAAATGTCCGGAGGGTATTGGCCAAGAGGTCTAAGGCCAGGGCTAAACAAGTTTTGTCCAGCCTTGGAAGAGAAACGGAAAATCACAGAGAACATGAATATCCAATCAATTTTGTTCGTATAATTTTGATTATTATTCGCCAAGGTTGCCACCATGCTGTAGCCAGATTCGTTGTTTTATTAGAGTAAAAAGATATTCAAAGAATGAACATACTTTTAAGAGTATTTTAATGTAACATGAAAAAATAAATACGCTAAATTGACTTAATTTATGTTTACTGTCACAATAAATAATAAATGATGACTCACTGTCACTCGGATCTTTTAATTAACAGCGATACCTATGTTACCTAAGTGAGTAGGGTTATTTTAATTTTATTTATTTTATTTTATCTTCTACTCGTTGCTTGTTGAAACTTTATATTACAAAATCTTCCGGCAGTATACCAGCATATTAAAGGTGTCCCACGCGACAAAGATTTCAAAACGTGTTTGTTTTACGTAAAATTGCAAATAATGTCAAATCCTTTCATAAAATGTAATCATACACAATTATTTTCTCATCTTCGGATTATATACAAGAGAAAAAAAAGGAATTTTATATGAACGCAACACTGTCATTTCGTGCAGTCATTCATCTTCACGGGACGAGAAGCGTGAAGAAACAATTACTTTTATCTGTATGACACAACAAACGTTTTAGAAAATTATCAGCGACATACGAATAACTTCACACAACTATATACCAACAATGAGTAATTAATGAGTTTGCACGAAACAGATGATGCCACAACGGAATAATCGGATTACTCGGATTAAATGCTTTAATTGCATTAATTTATTATCGATCAGTTGGTATTCCTTGAGTGCGAATTTTCATCGGAAGAAGAAGCATCAGCCAGCGTCGCTATTATGTTACACCGCGTTTAGATAAAGTAATTTGATTATACTTTCAAAGCACATTATTCTCATTAAATAGAGCGTTAAAATATATCTACGTGATGTAGAAAAGTGAAAAGTTTTTCACGTAAATGGGACTTATTATATAAGTTTTAAACCTCGTAAAACGGTTAATATACTATTAGTTTTGAAATAACATGCATGGAAGGAACAATTTGTGTAATATCGATGAACAAATCTTTCTGAATTGATATATGTATTTCCATAAAATAATAAAAATGCTATAATACAATTTTACTCGTGTAATATGTAGTACATGTGTAGAACAATAACCTATTGAGATATTTCGAAAGTTATATAACCGATAAAATATATATCGTGTAATTTAATCACTTTTCCGGCACCTTATAGCGAAAGTAAAATGCAAAATCGAATCGATTGAAAAATATGTTGTGGTCGTTGCATTTGTAGATTCAGAAATGCTACAGACATAGATAAACATGATTATTTTAGAAAGACATTCGAATTAATTCTTTTCTTGTATATACAGGATGTTTCCTAAGTAATCTAAAATATTATATGGGGCGCTTCGTCACTCAATTTTAAGACGAAAAGTTCATATAAACATGTGTGATAAGTCTTGTCGTTAATGAGATACAGGGTGTTTTATTATTTTATTAGAAGCAACATGTGTTAAACATAAAGAAAAAATATTATATTTCAAAGCATATGTTCAAAATGTCCACCTGCAGCTAAAATGCAAGCATCTGCTCGATGTCTAATTGATTGCCGAATACGTTCGAAGATACCAGGTTTGTTACGAATAAGATTACAGCCTTGTATGATACGATTTTGAATATCTTGTACGTTTAATATCGGGGTTGTGTAAATGAGCGATTTTAAATATCCCCACACACAAAAATCCAGAGGATTGTGTCCCGGTGATCTAGGGGGCCATGGGTGTGGAGATCCTCGTCCGATCCAATGGTCTGGAAAAACGTTAGGTATTTAAAAACTCGCGAACAATCAATGAAAAATGTGGAGGAGCTCCGTCATGCATGAACCACATGCGCCTTCTAATAATAAGAGGTATATCTTCTAAAAGAACTGGAAGGAAAAATGGTCCTATTAAATAATCTGCGATGATGCCAAGCCAAACATTGACCGAAAATGTTTGTTGAAATCTTTTTACAATTATGGCATGTGGATTTACATTTGCCCATATGTGGTCATTATGAAAATTCATAATGCCATGTCTTGAAAAGTTGGCTTCATCCGTAAACAGAATATCGGCAGCGAAATTGGGATTGTTTGCTATTTTATTTAAAATCCATTGGCAATACTGTATGCGAAGCGGATAGTCAGTAGGTAGCAAATGTTGTACACGTTGAACGTGATATGGATACAATAAGTTATCTTTTAAAATATTCCAAACAGTTCTGTTACCAACATTTAGTTCATCAGCAATTTTTCTGGTACTCGTTTCTGGATGTTGATCAATTATTTGAAGAATTTGGTTTTCCAATTGTGGAGTTCTCACAGTTCTGGGTCGTCCAATAATATTCTTTGATTTGGCAAAAGTTCCAGTTTCTTGTAAACGAATATGTAGCTTAGTAAACGATTATTAGGATAACGTCTAGCCTCTAAGGCATTACCATTAGCTAATCCATACAAGAAGTGCATATTAACCATTTCAGCATTAGTAAACACAGGCATCGTTGTTAACTTAACACAAAAAGATCGTATTATTAAAAATTTATTGTTCGTTGTTTGCGTTGGTTTTTAGGTTTGACACAGTTGTCAACGTTACTTCAAACGTCACTTATAATAAGCATGTTTTTCGTATTACTTCTAAAAACCAGTAGCGTCACCAGGAAAAATTAATTTCAAATACAATCACAGCTGATTTATTACAAACAATTCAACACCCTGTATCTCATTAACGACAAGACTTATCTCACATGTTTATATGGACTTTTCGTCTTAAAATTGAGTGACGAAGCGCCCCATATAATATTTTAGATTACTTAGGAAACACCCTGTACATATGTATACAGGCTGCTGCAACCAAGATGAGATGGATGATTACAATTCAACGGTAAGGAATTTCGACAAACCTTTTTGGAATCTGACTGAGGGCTACAGGGGCCACGTTTTAAAGACTATCAGAGCAATGTGTAACACCAGTCGGAGTTAAAAAATTCGAATGTATATAAGTACATATGTATACAGGGTATTCCACGAGAGCCGTTCGTTAGAAGTTTTCGTAATTATAAAAAACTTAGGATTCTGAAATTTTGGATTCCAAGATTAACCAAGATTCTCTTTCATTTTAAAATATTTTCAAGATCATACTACTTCCGGTTATACCGGAAGTCGCCATTAACTTCCTTATTTTAAATGGAACACCCGGTATATTATTTCATTTTTGGATTTCTGAGAAAATTTCATAGTGGGTTTCATCAGGTTTCCCTATATCTATTTTCAATTTTTTTTTAGATATCTTGATTTTTTTGAAAATTTTGACAGATGTAGCCCTGTTTTGAGCATTGCGACCTTTAACCAATTTCGATTGGAGGAAAGCGCTTCTGGGGTAGACGGAAGCATTGGAATGATACTTTCGAATGATATATTGACAACTGATTTATGGCATACAGGGTATCCAAAATTTAATGACCAATTACATTATTTTAAAAGCTGAAAAAGTTCGTTTTTTCAAATGGGACACTTGATTCTGCATCGATTTGCTAACATTTCCTATACCTATTTCCAGTGGTTTTCTTGTTAATCCATATTTTTTATCAAAAGGTGATCAAACTCCAAAAGTTCTATCTAATAAGCCTTGATTTTGACAAGAATTGAAACAATGTTGATTTAACATCAAAGCAATATGATCGTACAGATTCGTGAGGTATCTACTTACAGTTCTAGGGATTTGGTTAACTTGCTTAAGTACAGTTTATAAAGGAGGATGTTGAAGAATATTCCAATAATGATTTATTAAATTTGTTTTACACGCACGGTGAATGTGGACGAATTGTTCGACGAACATGCAGACTATTTAATGAACGATATCCGGACCTACCAACAATGACTCCCGGAAAATTCTCGCTTTTATAGCAACTGGAAACGTAAGGGCAACTCAAAATAACCTAAAGCCCGTAACTGATAATGAAGATAACGTGGTGAATGGTGTTTTTTCAAGCTTATCCGCGGAGTTCAATTTCGACAGCAGCGCTGAATTTGGGTATTTCAAAAACATCAATCTACAGAATATGAAAAAAACATGGAATACATCCTTTTTGTGAGATAACTGTTCACGGATTACGTCTTGGTGATAAGGCAAGACGTGTCAACTTTTACGAATTTATGATTTTGAAAATGATCGATGATCGGATGGATTGATGAATCGAAATTCAGCAGGCAAGGAATTACAAATCGCCAAAATACTGACTGCTGAGCACAAGATAATCAACATGTTATTAGGGAACATAATCACCAAGACCGCTTTAGTTTCAATGTTTTTTGTTTAATTATGGACAACATAGTGGCTTATCAAGTGTACAATGAAAATTTGAATGCGGCTACAAACAGTTGGTATGAGCTTGATGGTGCTCCAGCACATTCCACTATAGCTGTACACCGGCAATTGTCACTGATATTCGAGGATCGGTGGATTGGCCCGTGGGGACCTTCGAACTGGCCACCCAGATCACCCGATTTGACCATCTTAGATTTTTACCTCTGGGGTCGTATAAACGAACTAGTGTACTCTAAGCCGGTACAAACTAGAGAGGAATTATTGAACCGTGTTCACCATGCGTTTACTAATATAAGTCCAGACGAACTTCGGAGATCCGTTTCGCGAGGAGTCGAGGAGTATATGACAGAGTTATTCGGTGTTTCAACCAAAATGGAGGTCATATAGAACAATTATTGTAATTTTACATTTTCTTATTATTTTTTGTCATTATGTTCCAATTTTTTATTTTTATTTTATATTTTGTTATGTACTAATGTCATGTTCTAATTAAAGTAAATTTTTTGCCGTTTCATTGATGTTTATTTGGCTTCGAAAGGCAAGCGATGTTTCGGTTTCTGCCAAAAAACCACATTAAAACAAAAAATATGGATTAACAAGAAAACCAATGGAAATAGGTATAGGGAATGTTATAACAAATCGATGCAGAATCAAATTCCACATCCGACCATCCAATAAAATACAGGATGTCCCGTTTGAAAAAACGAACTTTTTCAACTTTTAAAATGACGTAATTGGTCATTAAATTTTGGATACCCTGTATTCGATAAATCAGTTGTCAATAAGGCATTCGAAAGTATCATTCCTGTGCTTCGGTATACTCCAGAAGCGTTTTCCACCAATCGAAATTGGTTAAAGGGCGCAATGCTCAAAACAGGGCTACATCTGTCAAAATTTTCAAAAAAATCAAGATATCTAAGAAAAAATTGAAAATAGGTATAGGGAAGCCTGATGGAATCCTCTATGAAATTTTCTAAGGAATCCAAAAATGAAATAATATACTGGATGTTCCATTTAAAATAAGGACGTTAATGGCAACTTCCGATATAACCGGAAGTAGTATGATCTTGAAAATATTTTTAAATGAAAGAGAATAACGCTGCAATCCAAAATTTCAGAATTTTAAGTTTTTTCTAACAACGAAAACTTCTAACGAACGGCTTATACATATCCATCTTCATCCCTCATCTTCACCTTAGGAACTTCAGTCTCAGGCTAATGGTATTGAGGGCCTCTTGCTTGTTTTTATTTTGTCCATTTCGGTTATATTATTTGTGATTATTCATTTGTTGTATTTTTTTTATTCTCTTAGTAGCTGTTTTATTTTTAATTTAAAAAGTTTCTAAAAGTATTCTATTGTAGTAGTTTATTGCCGATGTTGTCAAAGATTGTGGGTATGTTTGGTCTGCGTATTTTTCGGTCCTTATATGTGAGACTCTTCTAGTTTTGTAATTGTGGGTGTCTCTGTTTGTCACTAGTTGTATTCTTAATTTAATTGCATTGTTTTAACTTTATAGTTATTTTTTCTTTTTACTCTTTTATTGCTATATATCATATACAGCGTTAGTAAAAAGTCCCGGAACGGTCGAATAACTTTGTTATTTGAAAATTATGATTTCTGAAATTTGGTATGGGGGTATAGTTAATATAAATGCATTTTATGCAATACAGTTTATATTTTTTTAACTTCCGGTTTAATCGGCAATACGTCCAACCTTTTTTTTTCTAACGGAGCGCCCAGATTTTTTTAACACTTTTGAATGCAAAATAAAAAACTACGTTCAGGAAGTATTAAGATGTTTATTTTTATTCACAAGAAAACAGTTAAAAAAATTTAAAAATGTCCTAATACAGAAAAATCAAGATACCTGTCTATTCAGGTTGCGATTACAATGATTGTTCAAAATGCTCTCCATTTACAATTTGACAAAAATGTAAACGGTCAGTAAAATTTCTTATTGAATTTTGTATTTGCTCTGGAGTGATGCGATTGGCTTCTTGAACTATTCTCTCTTCCAATTGTTCGAGATTATGGGGACGATTTTTCATACACTCGACATTTCAAGTGACCCCAAAAGAAAAAAAATCTAATGGCACAAAGAGAGATCTGGCGAACGTGCTGGCCATTCGATTGCTCCTCTACGTCCGATCCAACGTTCCGGAAAAATTTCATTCAAATAATCGCGGACAGTATGGGCAAAATGGGGAGGAGCTCCATCTTGTTGAAACCAAAAATGTGCATTAGGGTGATCACCTATGTTTGCATTTGGAAAGAAGGCCGCAACTGCTGGAACAACCTCATTTCGCAATAAATTTAAGTAGACGTTCCCAGTTAAATTTCCTCTTATAAAAAATGGTCCTCATGATGTTGTTTCCAACAAGACCAGCCCAGACATTCACCTTTTGAGGACGCTGTGTGTTCATGGACTTGTTCAATCCAATGCGGATTTTCAATTGACCAGTAGCGACAATTATGTCTGTTCACAGTGCCGTTGAGACAAAACGTTGCCTCATCTGAAAAATGGTGTGATCTAAAACACTAGGCTGCTCATCGATCAATTCCGTCATTGTTTCGCAAAAATGTAGTCTACGATCTGGATCATCTTCAGTTAACTCATGGACGGGATACATTTTATAGGCTTTCATTCTCGCTGATTTAAGAATCTTATGAGCAGATTTTTGAGAGATCTCATGAATTTGACCTAATTCTGTTGTGGACACGTGATGGTTTTCTTCCACTGTAAGCAACACATTCAAACTAGTTTCTCCATCTGTTGGTGTTAATGGATCGTCCCGTTCTAGGTAAATTCTTCACCTGACGAAAGACTTCAAACTTTTGAATTGTTCGGCATACCGTACTTTTACTAATGTGACGATCCGGATAATAATAATAAAAATAAACATCTTAATACTTCCTGAACGTAGTTTTTTATTTTCATTCAAAAGTGTTAAAAAAATCTGGGCGTTCCATTAAAAAAAAAGTTGGACGTATTGCCGATTAAACCGGAAGTGAAAAAAAGTATAAACTGTATTGCATAAAATGCATTTATATTAACTATACCCCCATACCAAATTTCAGAAATCACAATTTTCAAATAACACAAAGTTATTCGACCGTTCCGGGACTTTTTACTAACGCTGTATATTTTGTTTTCTTTTCATTTATGGTAAGTAAATTATTAAAACACCATCCTTCTAGAATTTTCAGGTATTCATTTATGTTTTGTTCCATGTGTTTGGTATTAATGACTATATATAGGGTGTATAAAATTGGTCTTGTCATTTATTTTCTGTTGTAAATATATGTTTTGAAATCCACATAATTGTAGTTTCTCTATTAATTTCTCCTTAGATATCGTATCGAAAGCCGTTTTCATGTCTATAAAAAACCACTGTTTTCGTTAGTCAAGTCATATGCTGCTAACATTGTACTGAATCTTGCCTAGAATGCATATTATCCGTAATTTATGATGTGTGTGTTTTTGTACGTGTTCCATTATTTGTTTTTGTATAATCTTTTCCAAAATTTTGTTCATTGTCGATAGTAACGAAATGGGTCTATAATTTTGCAGTTCCTGTGTATTACCTTTCTTATGAATGGGTACTATTTTGCTGGTCTTGAGATAGTCTGGGTATATTCCTTTCCGTAGTGTTTTATTTATTAGTACAATTAAAATAGGTGCTAGTTTATTTGCGTTTTGTTTGATTATATTGTTTGCGATTTTATCAAAACCAGGAGCTTTATTATTTTTATTCATTTAATATATTTATTCATTTGATATTATTGCATTAAATTTTGCCAATATTGGGTTTTAGTATTTTTTATAAATTGACTTGTATATTCCTTCTGATTTTTATGTTTTGCTAGGTAGTTTTCATTGCTTGGGTGCTTCTTTTGCTTTTTAAAGCCTATTTCGTTTTTTTATTTCCGTTACAATATTTTCATTGATCCAGTAAAAGTTTTGTCTTTTTATTTTTATGTTTTTTGGTTTTCTTCTACAATGTCTTGAATTTTCTTCTTTAGGTTTTATTTTTGTTGTGTCCAGTTCAATATTTCGTTAGAAATTTGGTCTGCTTTCAAGATTTGCTCATATATGTAGTTGTTTTTTCTGGTCTGTTTGATGTTCTTTGATTTTTTTAATCTTTTCTTGAACGTTAGTTATGACATGATACAGAGTGGTGTCTTTTCCGTTAGGATTTTTGCTCGTGCAGTATTTTTTTGATCTTCTGATCTAATTTCTTCGGTACAATGCTCAGGTCAACCAGTACAATCTAGAACATCCGTCGGAGTTTAAAAATTCGAAAAATGCCCGACTAGTAAATTCTTCTGGCTATTTCCCAAACTGAAATTGGCAATGAAAGGAAATTGTTTCGGTACCATTCCAGTCATCCAAAAGACCTCGACCGCCATATTAAAGGCCATTCTAACCGAACAGCATAAAACCGGCATCGAAAAATTTATTGTGCTGTATTCACTCAGAAGGAAACTATTTTTAATAAACAAGACAAAAATCAAAATATTAAACGCTTTGTTTTTTTTTTTTAGAGCAGTTTCGTTCAATCTTGGGCAGACTGTGTATGTAACCTTTATGAAATTTTATGTTTTCGCAAAGAGAATGCAAAACTACATAACTCAGAGCGAATGCAAAGAGATAAATAAAGGTTTCCTTTTTAAAAAGTGTTTGGTAACATCAAAGGTAAATCAACTACATAGGAATATTTACTTTGCCAAAACGAACTTGACCTTTTCGATGATATTTTTCAGAAAGCAATTTAATCGAGTTTACAAACGAACTTTATGAACTCTAACCCATACTCTGTAGAGAATGGTGCGCCTAACATTACCAAAATTAGTTACAGTAAGGTTCTCATTAATACCACATCCTTATGATTTGTTCGGACACCTTATATGTATAAAAAAGATGTAATTTCCACAGTACCAAAAACATCTCATTATAAATAATATAAAATACCATCATTCATAATAATAAAAAAAAGAACAATCCAGGATGAAGGCTAGTACACGATTTAGCGGGAGTATGATCTTGTTTCGGGAACTTGCGAAAAGATATATCAACGGTATAGCAGCGCATTATCAGTATCAGTCCACACATTTCCCTGTTCAACAACGGAACGTGCAGCTCTAGCTCGTTATACATATTGTATACTCTATCGTACAGCTCAAGTATCTACAATACACGAGAGTGATTACATACCTTCATCAAGGTGCGCTATTGTGTGCATTGCCTTTTATAAACTACACGGTACGGGCTTTTCAGAAAACGACGCTCTTGAAAGCACAGGTACTGTTCCTGAAACTGAAGTGGTGCACCGAGCGGTATGAGATATTTGTTTCCGACTAGTGAAGTTTTTCCGGCAACAACATGTGGGATATTCTGAAGAAGAAACTTGGTAAGTGCAGGTTTATGTTTTTCATTGATTCGCTGATATAATTCTTGATTAAATTGGATATGATTGTCATTCAAAATTTTAATTTGAAAAAATATCTTTTAACAATTTAGATATTTGAGATAATTTTTTGTTGTTGGATATATAATTAAAAGATTATTTCTAATAATTTCTGGTAAGTGTCAAAATAACGTTTTGATATATTAAAAAGAATGATAGAATGTGCACAACTCGTTAAAATAACGATTTATTAGGAAAATAAGTCAAATACAAGAGGAAAAAATATTTTAAGAAACAATTAAAGTACCACCAAGCCTGTCTTAGGAAATGGACAAAAAAAATCAGAAGGTACATTTTCTTGGACACTTGTGCTTGATTTCTATTCTTCTGGAATGCCTTTCCAGTGAAGTGAAATTTTTAAAAAACTGGAACAACATGTAAAGTTATTTGTTTTCTTGTTCTCAGAAATGTTATTTTCATTTCAATTTCTTTCCTGGTTTAATACGCTTGTTTGGTGCCAAGGTTCAATGTCAAAATACGATAGGTTTCAATATGTGATGGATTTTCCTTTATTTTTATGTAGATAACTTTACTGTCACCATCATATCCGTCCTTCAAAAACAATAAGACAAACAACAAGTATTAATTTTTGTTTCGACCCTCGCAATTGTCATACCAGATTACCACATACTTTTATTAGTAAAGTTATTGTTGAGAAGGTTCAGAACTTAAGAAACACTAATTTATTTGCATCTCTTGCAACAAATCCATTATGCCAAAACTACATGAAGACATGATAGGTATCACCAATATACCAGAGCGAACCAAACTCCGTAAAAACACAATTTGGTCGAGATCCGTTGACCAAACGCATATATTGCTTTTTTCCATAATTAAGCCTTTTTCAGCTAAAGTGGCATTTACAAGATACTTGATTTCTTGTTTTGAGTTGTGCTTCCATAAATCATGAAAGGGTTACAATCAAGTGTTAAAAAAAGAAAGTGAAAGAAGAATGACTTTTTTCCTCGTTTTTTGAGATGTCTTCCCAACCTCCTTAAGACATGTTTCAGCTAAAAATGCCCATTTTCGACACTTTCTTTTGGACGTACTTTTGTACAAAACTATTTAAATCATGAAAGAAAACATGTCTTAAGGAGGTTGGGAAGACATCTAAACCCGAAAAGACTCCTTTTCCTCGTCTATTCGCGTTTAGATGTTTTCCTAACCTCCTTAAGAGATGTTTCCTAGCTACCAAAACGCCCATTTCCGACACTTTCTTTTGGAAGTATTTTTGTACAAAACTATTTAAATCATGAAAGAAAATATGTCTTAGGGAAGTTGGGAACACATCTAAACCCGAAAAGACTCCTTTTCCTCGTCTTTTCGGGTTTAGATGTTTTCCTAACCTCCTTAAGACATGTTTCGTAGCTACCAAAACGCCCATTTCCGACACTTTCTTCTGGAAGTATTTTTCTACAAAACTCTTTAAATCATGAAAGAAAATACGTCTTAGGGAAGTTGGAAACAGATCTAAACCCAAAAAGACTCCTTTTCCTCGTCTTTTCGGGTTTAGATGTTTTTTCCAACCTCCTTAAGAGATGTTTCCTAGCTACCAAAACGCCCATTTCCGACACTTTCTTTTGGGAGTGTTTTTCTACAAAACTCTTTAAACCATGAAAGAAAATATGTTTTAGGGAGGTTGCGAACAGATCTAAACCCGAAAAGACTCCTTTTCCTCGTCTATTTGGGTTTAGATGTTTTCCCAACCTCCTTAAGACATGTTTCCTACCTACCAAAACGCCCATTTCCGACACTTTTTTTTTGACGTATTTTTGTACAAAACTATTTAAATCATGAAAGAAAATACGTCCTAGGGAAGTTGGAAACAGATCTTTAAAAGACTCCTTTTCCTCGTCTTTTCGGGTTTAGATGTTTTTTCAACCTCCTTAAGAGATGTTTCCTACCTAGCAAAACGCCCATTTCCGACACTTTCTTTGGGAAGTACTTTTGTACAAAACTATTTAAATCATGAAAGAAAATATGTCTTAGAGAGGTTGGGAAGACTTCAAAAACCCGAAAGGACTCCTTTCCCTCGTCTTTTCGGTTTTAGATGTCTTTCCAACCTCCCTAAGACAATTTTTCTTTCATAATTTAAGTAGTTTTGTACAAAAATACTTCTAAGAGAAAGTGTCGGAAATGAGCGTTTTGCTGGCGAGAAAACATGTTTTAGGGAGGTTGGGAAGACATCTGATCCCGAAAAGACGAGGAGAATGGGTCTTTTCGGGTATCTTTTGGAAGTATTTTGTACAAAACTATTTAAATCATGAAAGAAAACATGTCTTAGGAGGTTGGGAAGACATCTAAACCCGAAACGACTCATTTTTCTCGTCTTTTCGGGTTTAAATGTCTTCTCTTTTCTAGAGAAATACTTTCCATTTATTTTGTTGCTATAAATAGGTATCTATATCTAGCTGCTACAAGTACAGCTTCAACAATTGTTGATTCTTCATTTCTTTTTAAGGCCAGAAGTTCTTAAGGTTATCTTCAGTTTATATTTACGATACAATGTTGTTTTAGGAATATTGAATCTTATTGCAGTTTGGGCAAAGTACATTCGATCGTCCAATATGCTCTTTAGAGCTTTTTCCAGCTTTTATAGACCATAATCACATCCAGGCTTATATTTCTAACTCATCGTTCCAAACTTTTTTTCCAAAGAATCGTACCAATTTTGCCTGTTTAGATTTAATTAAAATCTCAGCTATCAACATCAATGTATTATGTGGAATTTGATTTAGTACTCAACATAAAATGAACAAAATTGCCGAGAATTAAGAGCAAGTATTTCGTACTACTTGTACTGTATTTTTACAACTACCTGAGATCAGAATGCTATGGACGACCTGAAAGTTTAACTTTAGTAGAAAAAAACCTATAATCAAGCTGAGGCAGCTATGAGATCTACCATCTCAAAATTTAGGCATCACTTTGCTGGTTAGTTGTTCACATGTTCACATATGCCCCACTACAAGCTGCATCACAGTGTCAACTGTTAATTTTCTCTACGGTAATGTAACAGGCATTTTTTCACCAACTTGTCCACTCTGCTATCCGTGTTAGAATGGTTGTGAAAGTCTTTATGAACGTGACAGGTGTCTAACCATCTACCTCCTAATAATAATGTTTATGTAAGGTTAGTGTTAAATCTTTTCATATGGAATTTGTGAATAAAAATGATATCCTAAATCTTAATACTTTAAACTTCTTTCTAGCAAAACGCATTCATGATAGACATTTCTGATCTATGAACAGCATTTCTTGGCAAGAATTAAACGTGTACTAGGATCTTTTGGGAAAAGTTTTTTTTGTTAACCTATTTTGCTCAATCAGTTTGCCCATCACTGATTTGAACTTTACTTTACTTGGCCGTTCGAACAAAACTTTTCTTGCAGACAAAATTGCTTTTTTTTGTGGTTCCTAAGTTGTATAGCTTGTCAAAACTGCCCACTACAGCTCTAGCTATGCCAATTATGCATGTAAATGTCTTTCGATGGCTGTGCTATAAAACATTACATGGTTGCAAATAATGTTGTGCTATTAATCATGTCCCAACAACGAATCAACCAGAGTACCGATCTAACGAGACGTTGCCATATGATTCAAGCTTTGGACCAGAAGTACGGCTCTATTTATAGTCAAAGTTTCGTACGTATTCTATGCTGATACGAGCATAGCCACTCGACGTAGACACGCTGTATAAGAGCCCTCTTGTGCTGCGGAGAGACCTGGTTTTGAAAACAGCTTATCTGGCTTTGACGTGGCCAGTACGATGTGGCCCTTATACATCGAGTCCGCTAGCGAGTGATGAGTCATCGCGTGGCTGTGTATTGTGTCCGACTTATACAGCGTATCCACGTGAAATGCCTGTGTTCGAATCGGCATAGAATATCTACTAAGTTTTTTCTTATAGCGTCTTGCAGAATTAATTCATAAAAAGGCTTATTACCGTACGGAATCAAAGACAAAACTTTACTGGAGGTAACAAATTAATCGAAGAACATAAACAGCAAATAACTCAATACGAGAGTTAAGAACCGGAAGCAATCAAGTCGATTTGGGTGTCCTACAAGGTTCACTCCCGGGGCCGTTGCTATTTATATTAATGATATCGGCAGTATGGTGAGTGCAAGATGAATTAGTGTGCAGACGACACCTTGATAAGTGTTGCAAATAGCATTCAATCCGTTTTAAAGCTTTTAAATATGCACATATAGTTTTATAATGAATCATATACATATATATTGACAAGGACGACGTATTTAATTCGTAAATATTACCATATTAGTACTAATTGTTTCATTACAAGTGATACATTGATATATATGCATACGTCTTTAGAATTGTTTATATTTTTTTATACGAATTGATGATGACAATTTCAAGTGAAGTATGTTTATTCTGCTGTCTGCCCTTTAAACCACATTGTTAACGGAGCCGTATTATTACATAGTATACATCATATATGTACGTAGATAATTGCTGTTAAATATCTCAATTATATCATTAATTCTATTTGCTTTAATTATGCGGATTTTATGTGTGTAATTTCCATGATAAGTGGTGGTAAGCTAGTTAGGAGAAGGCACCGTGTTATAAACGATTTTCAATTTCCAAAAACAAACTTGGTGACATTGTTCTAACGATAAAATTTCAAAACTAAAATATTTTGAAACCACAATATTACTGAAATGTGTAGATAAAATTAATTGCAATATTGCATTCAATAAAAAGAAAACTGTCGCTCTCGCAATCGTAACGTAAATGCACGAAGCTACATCATCACATTTTGTAAGTGTTCGTGTAATTATATTAATAATATGTTCACCTTTCATATCGTTGTGACGTATGTGTTCACTGCAAATTATTTTAAATTAGTATGAAGGTGCAAATTTTTTTAAATCAACAATAAATCGTATACAGTGTGTTACGTAAGATGTAATGCAAACTCACAATCCAGAATGTTTTAATTTTTTCAAATTGATACCCTTTACCTCGTATAAAAGTCTGTTTAAAATCGAATCAAATATAACCTTGGAAACTATTCTTTTAATAATCCAAATTAAGTCAATATTTAAGATATAATGATTCATTAGTGATTTCAAAATATCCTCAGGCATGGAATTATTTATAAATCATATTAGAAGTTAATTACCTTTCGATTTTATTGCATTTCCTACGAATACACACCCAGGTAATATTCTAGAGCATATAAAAAATATATAAACAGATCCAAACTCAGATTAATTAATAATAATTTGTTTGTTAATCATTAACTTAGAATAAAAACATTCGTTAGATATTTTTTTCCTATCTAATAAATTTCAGTAACATGTATTGATGATATGGTGACTAACCTATAGCCGCATTATAAATATTTAATCGCGTTTTCGAATATAAAAGTGTTCTTTGTATCATTCCATATCGAAATAATTGTGTATTTTGACTTAACCCAGTTCGTAATCATTAATTACTCAATCTAAGATATCCCCTCCTATTCATGTGAACTAAGATAGCACATATTTCCGGCTAGATTTAAGTAAAATCTAGAAATACGATTCATTTTAATAATAAATTTATAAATAGTGTATATGCTTCCTTTTATGGAAAATAATGATAGTAGAGTGTATGTACAGGGTGAATTTTTTCGTTTATTTTGAATATTTAAATTGCTGTGTTATCACATGAGGTGGTTGAATTAAGCTCAAACATTATTCTTACCACCCTCTTTTGAATACGAAAAATTATCTGCCAAACACTGAAATTACCCCAATGAACCATATCATATCGTAAATGCGACTAAAATTGCTGTACAATGAGCTGTATATGCTTAGAACATGACATCATCTCATCTCATTTCAAAACCTGACCCAAGTCGTTTAAAAATACAACAAAGAAGGTTGGCTCTAACACCAAACCTTGTGGCACACCAGATAGTGCGGAGTAACTATTCGAACTGTAACCACTACGACTACGATTTGTTAAACAGGATTCAAATAGCTTAAGGACAGGACCTCTAATACCATATTTAAACAATGCATGGAAAACATACAATTGGACAAATAATCTTATTGGTAAAATCAACCAATACCTTATCACCCTCTCCCTCCCCTCTACTCGCAACGAAGCCATGAAAAGAGTCAAGTAGTCTCGTAGTCGAGGGAAACCCAATCAATTTAGTATTCATTTGGACATTAAAAAATTTTCGAAAACGCGGATAGCAGTCTGATTAACCTATAGTTAGTTGCTGATGTTGGATCTGTTTGATTTTTTTAAAGAAATGTCTGTCGTGACCAAGGTTCAAGCGTTCAAAACAGGTACTCTTTACTTACCAAATGACAGATTAATCATGTAACATAGAGATTCAAAAATAATCTCTTCAATATTCTTTGCCAGAACGCAGTGAACTCCATCACTGTTGGAAGAAAAAGGGGGTGGGAGTTTACCGAAACAACGAAATAATTCAGCTTTCGCAACTGAAACTAACAACATCGATGTCCGCCACCTTTTGGTCTCCTAGTAAAACACCATTTTCATATAAATGTATTTCATTGGATTCGATCCTATCACCAGTAGTACTACGCACAAGGTTTCATAAAGTTTTGCCTTTCTTCTATCAATCTGGACTGATACTCATTATTTTTTTTAATGGAGATTAAAGCGCCCTACAGACGAAACAAACGGTTGTACAATCCGTTATACAACTACCATCATTGTCGAACATAGTAAACATAACAGAAGATTTCTTTTTCGAAGGAACAAATTTTCAAAAATGTTGCACAATAAGTCAGCACTTTCTAGTGAATCAGTTGGGACATTTCTCAGCATAGAACGTTTAAACTTTTCTCTGGAGAAGTAAAAAAAACATATCTCATTAATAACTATACATGCAGCATCCTTACTTTTATCTTAATTAATCCTTAAAATGAAGGAAATGTTAAGAGAAGACAACACAAAAATGTAAATGGTTTACTTAATGTTTATTAATAAATTAATTGGTATCTTTTCCTCTTTTTAGGCAGTTTTTCTGTAGGTTTTGGCGCTACTATATATGCTTTAGAATAATCTGTCGCCAGACTTCTAACGTGACTGTAGGGATACCATTGCCGTTCTAGTGATAGCCTTGATGGTTCAATTATTTCTGGCATTAAATCATCAAGCGATTGTAATAACAATGTCGATTAATCTAATTTCTCTGTATCAGCAAATAATTTTGTCCTCACTATCCCTTTGCCGCAAATATTAAAATGTTCGGAAGTAGTTTGAAGAACTTCCTCAAGTATGTACCCCATCGATATCAAGTAATATTCCTTGCTGAGATGTCTTTGGTCGTTATTTCGCGAATTTGTTTTCGAACGATAGGTTCCTTTTCGTATCCGATGTCACATATAGTGACTGTTTTGATGAACTGTTTCATCGAACTTGTAAACAGATCTTTATTAAAATGATAAGATCTCCAATAGTAGGTAAACTAAGTCACTTCTGGAACAGCCACTCGACGTGGATATTCTGTATAAGCCAGGCACTAGAGATGTGTACCTTACCCCCGAGATGGAGCTGCTAATATGGTGCTGTTGACTCTCTTATGATGCTAGATGGCGCTGTTGACCCCCAACCTGGTTTTGAGCTGGTTTTAGTTGGTTTTGACCTGGTTTTGAAAACAGCCTACTTGGTTTTGAGCTGCTTGTGAAAATAGCCTACCTGGTTTTGAAAACACTCTACCTGGATTTGAAAACCAACGCAAAACTAGGTCGGTCCAACAGCACCATCTAGCACCTAAAGGGCGTCGACGGCGTCATCTAGCACCATCTTAGCAGCGGCTGTTCCAGAAGTGACTTAGTTTTACCTACTTATTTTCATTGCATTTGCTTGCAGTGACGATTTCAACAATATACCATGAGTGCCTATTATAAAAAAAATAAACGGCCAAAGAAATATGCATTTAACAATAAAACAAAAAGTTGAGATTAATATGCAGTAGAAATATCACAAGTAAAGATAAACTTGAAATGATCGTAGTAAATGCTCAAATGAGTCACTATTTTCTGAGCACGCTCCTAATTGCCTACGAAAACTAGGATTTCACTTAATTAAATGCTCGTTTAATTTTACAGGACGTACTTGGCCTCGTTTTTGGAGGTGTCTCCATAGAATGGGGTGAATAGAAACAGAAAGTAGGAAAGTTTGTCATAATTTGTTTACTTTTAAACTAATAAAGAAAAGTTTGGTTTGATTGCGTGAAAATGATGTAGAATGACGGCAACTAATTAAACATTAACAAAAAAATTAAAAAAAGGTTGGAACCAGTTTTCTATACGGGTCGATGTCTGTAGTGGTTAGGCGGCTGACTATTGTTGTGAGAGGACGATAGGCGCTGGGGTTCAATTCTCTGGAGGGAAAGTTTGGTTTGATTGCGTGAAAATTATGTAGAATGACGGCAACAAATTACAAACTAACAAAAAAATTAAAAAAAGGTTGGAACCAGTTTTCTAGACGGGTCGATGTCCGCAGTGGTTAGGCGGCTGACTATTGTTGTGAGAGGACGATAGGCGCTGGGGTTCAATTCTCTGGAGGGACGGTGACATTTTTTCAGAGAGTTTAATCCCTGATCGACTTGCCATTCGCTGTTGGGAGCAAAGTGATTAACAGCGCGGCATCATAAAAGGCGATATGATGCTGTCACAAAGCCATTTAAACACAATTTACACACACCAAACTACACCGCTAGAGTTGCAGTGATAACCAGACAAGCGAAACAGTTTAACAAGTCACTGAACTAAGCACCCACCACATCCAAAAATACAGTTCAAAGTAAAGGTCAAAATTTCTGGTCATAATATAGGTTAGAAAACTTTGTTTGTTTTGGCAACGAAAACAAAGGAAAGATTGTTTATATTTTAGCTGAAGTACTTCCATTGTATACTATTAATGTTGCATAAGTGGTTAATAATTTACTCCATTTCCGAGAAAAAAATTATTTTGTAAAAAATCACACCTCAACTACTAAAATGGGGTGAATAGAAACGACCACAAAAAATTACAACAAAATCTATTTATGATGCATACTTCACTGTTATTTTATGCTTTAGATGCCGCGGAAATATGTTAACGACCCTAGGTCCTAACAGTACAAAAAAATTGATTCTGGGCAGTCATTTTTTGAGATGAAAAAAAAACCAAACCAAAGATAAATTTTCAAAGGGAATTCAAAGAAATGGAAGACTTTTCGAAAACGTTAATAAATAAAGAAAATATTAAGACCAACACATGGTTGGTCGTCAGTTTTCCAGTTGAAGGAAAGGCTAACAAGTTTTAGTATTGTGCACAAAGTGCCTAAATAAAACTGAAGACTGTCTAACTGAAACTAACTGTGATGAACCTGAAGACTTTAAGGGAAACTTTGTCATAACAGAAGCTTCAAGAAAAGTCAACAACCGTATAAGTTTCCTCCTGTTCCAGATATTGCATATTTTTGCTATAATAAAGTTGTGGTAAAAATTGAACCAGTCAAGCCTGGGCAGAAAAGGTTGCTCTGTTTTCCCATAAAACTCCATAAATTTTTTTTATCAGTCTAAAAAGATTTTTATTCTGAATTTAAGATTTATTAAGAAACAATAAGACTATTTTGCTAGAATTTTTTTGCAATTAGATTTTTGGAATAGTTCCTATGTTTTCTTTTCTAAAAATTCTTAATGTTTACAATACTATATAGTTCTAAGATTGTTTGCCTACGTCTATAATGAGTTTTGCAAATTTTTTAATAAATCTTTCAAAATTTGATGCTTTTCTATTTATATAATGTTTTGGGAAGTTTCTAATGCGAACAAATGTCAAAAAAATTTTTTATGTTTCTTTTCACCCCAAAATGGGTTTAATAGCAATATACATGATTTTTAAACCGGTATTTCTATTGATCCCAACTTTAGAGTAAATAGAAACAACCATAAAAAAAAATTTATCGGAAAAACTGTTTCTTTTATTTTTTTTTGCAAATACACCATTGTTTAGTACAACCATAGACCGGACTTGTTCAATAGTTGTTAAAGTGATATTGTTTTTGTTATTAATTGTAAGAGCTTTTGAATGTTCCAAAGTGTTTCTATTGACACCATTTTACGGTACATTTTATTTTTGTTTCTATTGGCAATGTCATTACTAGGAAATGCTGCTCTATCGGTGAACATGCGCAAATGTCAATTTAAATACTTGTTCATAGTGAAGATTTTTAATTATTGGAAGCAGAGAATTAAAAGAGATTAAAATAATTAATTGGATGGTTATTAAATCTGTTTATGTTTCTTATTCTTGGATTAATTTTTATGTAAAATAGATAATGTGGATTGTTTCACGAGCAACTATGCTTGCGTAACAAATAATATATGCATCCAAATGCATTTTGCAAAATAAAAACAGTCTAAATTAACTAAATGTGAATAAAATTCCCATCTTTCATCCGCGTAAACATTTCATTAACAAACAATTAAACCATTCATTAATATATTGCATGCTTTTGAATTGAAAAATCTTAATAAAAGCTTGGAAATAGCTTGGAAGGTGAAGAATAATTTAAGAAAAAAATCAAAACAGTTGTTTATTTACAAATGACGTCACATAAGATACGTAACAGACGCGAAGATACTAATTTGCAACATCTACATACCAATTAAATTTTTGTTGTTGTTGCTTTAATTTATTTAACAATGAAAACAACTACTGAATGTACATCTTACATTCTTAAACTGTCAGTCGCAACAGCATATCCGCAGATACTATTTTATTTTCCTCAATGACCAGGAGTTTTGGAAATTCTTACATTTCGCATCAGACGTTACACATTTTTTAATTGATGCAAATGAACAATTCACGCTTTTCTCAGCATAATTCATTCATTAAACAATAAAAGTTTCGACGCCTGGTAAGTCGCGTGTGTTACAATGAAAAACAAGTTCGTAATAACAATTTCATAGGCATTAAAAACAATTACTTGAGCATTGTTAAATATTGCAGATTATTCATGTTCCAAATTTGAATTGGGGCAAAAACTCTTAATGAAAATTAAAAAAGATAATAATCATTAATATTATTCTTCATTCCAGCCTGTTTTGAATCATCTTAGTTAGACAGAAAATTATTATTTTTTTGTCCTTATCTACTTTAATGGAAAAATGTCTAAATATATATACTCACTGACATCATTTGTTTAACTTTTTTGGCAATGTGATAGTTTTACATTTTTATTAACAAATAATGGGTTTGGCGGCCCTGTAGCTGAGTACATTCCTGTACACGTCTACGCATCGACAAAATGAGATGGTCGATATCTAATTGTGGCACCTCGTTCCAAGCAACTTGAACTTCGTTGATTAACTGTGCCAAAGTTTGTGGAAGATGGTACAAAGTGGACAGTCGCCTCCCCATAATATCCCACATATATTCGATTGGGTTTAAATCCGGAGAACAGGGTTGCCATGGCGAAATATTAACGCCTGCTTCTTAGAGAAAGTCCATAGTTTAACCAGAAATATGAAAACTTGCATTGTCTTGCTGAAAATGGACGTGTGTCATTTTGATGCCAAAAAATCAAGTTGAATAAATTACTCCTTCTGGGTGTAACACTTTTCATGTCAGTGGGTATATTAGACATATTTTTATTATTATTGATAGAAGCCCATACTAATTTATTTGCGCCTATATGAAATTGGTCTTAGCCCCATCGATGGCAGTGTGGTAGAAACCGCATAGAAGTGTAGTCGATGCACTCTCTCGTAATTTGCATTACAACTTTAGCTTAATTTTATTAACAGTTAATTGTATATTGTGCTTGTTCGTGGATGTGCCTCTCTATTTATCCCATTCTCTCTCATCTTCATTCATGTGCATAGTGAAGGACAACACGACAAGACGTAAATTTTCCACCTTGTTGGTAATTATTTTAATTAAACCACTGGTCTTTCGAACCGTGTTTTATTTGGTCATTTGTGCGCGAGCACACACTCAAATTATTCAAGGTTACATTCTGGCTTGTTTTTAGGGGACAAACATAAACGGCTTATTTGAATTTACAATCTGATTCTGTCATAAAGAGATTTAAGAGAAGATGTACTTTAGATGATACACAATTTCTTAAATTTATTATTCAAATTATATTGCTAGCATGTTTAGCATTTCAAATTATCTTCAAATCATTGTTCTTAACAGAAAGAGACTAAATTAATTTACATTCAGAGTTTATTTCTTCTCTGCTATCACTAGGAATTAATTTTTTTTTCTTATTCCTTCAACGTACGCTTCATTACCTCCACTAACAAACGAGTTGGCTTCAAGTTATTCAAGTCCAATAACAGAAGAAACATCTGCTATTTTTGGAAAAGGAACTTCATCATCTGAGTCAAATCCTTCATCTAATATTGCTTTAATTTTGTGTGTAAATCCACCTTATGGTTGTTGGCAAGTTGTATTACTGAATATACGTTTATAAATTTTGTCGATTATAGCATTAGCAACAGTATCCATTTTTGCTAAAATATGTCTTTTTTTCGCCCATATAAGGCGATATGTAAAGCCCTCCCTGTTTCTTTGTTACTAATCTTTTTTCTAAGTGGTTCTTGACCATTCTCGTGGGAATCGTTTCTGATGTTCTTTTCTAAAGGAAGCCGCAAATCCAGCACCACACTTCTGCTTTTGTCAATTGTTCTCCTTTGCACTAAATAGATATCCTCTCTTGGAAAAGTGATTTGTAATTCTAAAGTCCCTACAGAGTTCTTGGCCGGAATCAGTGATTTGAAAATAAAACATTTTCCTCCATGACTTCTAACGTCAAACAATAGCAACTTTTAAACTTATGAGAGTATGGATTCTCCTGAAGCATACCCACGTGTTATTAATTTCCTCGATCAGGTTTAAAAGCCTATTCGGTAAATCTTTCTCGACTGGTAAATCACATGTGCTTTGCATAGCAACCCGACGTTGACTTAGAGCTGCGCATTCGAAGATGATATGAGAGGCTGTTTCTTCCTCCTCATTACAGAGTCAATGTCGTTCCATCATCTGTTTGCTGTGCTTTTGTCCAGCTACATGGTTCCAATTTAGTTGGTGTTGTTTTATAATCCACTCATTAATTGTACCACGTACTGCACTCTGATCTGTGATACCTAGACCTGGCCCCTGTCCGGTAAATTTCATTTCATTGGGAACCCTTTTTCGCTAGCTGATCTGCAGTTTTATTTTGCTCTTTGCATAAGTTCTGAGATTATGCTGGTACTCCTATCAATGATGAGTATCACTATGTCATCAGCATATCCCTGTGCGTAGAAGCCTGCATTGTTTAGCAGAACGAACAATTCGTCAAGTACCATGTCCCACAATTGAGGGGATAATACACTTCCTTGTGGGCATCCTATGGAGACTACCACCTGCATCTTATCTCCCACCAGTGCTGCTTCTACCTGTCTACCATGGAGCATGGCTTTCATTCACTCACAAATAGTGTTTTCTACTCCACGGCTTTTGACAGCTTTTATTAGAGATTAAAATGATGTGTCATCAAATGCACCTTCTATGTCAAGAAATGCTGCTAATACAATTTCTTTATTATTTGAAGTTGCCTCCACCTACAACACAAGCTGGTGCAAGGCACTTTCACATGATTTACCTGCGTGATATGCATGCTGATTAGGATCTAGCGGCCTTTCTATTAGAGAGGTTTCCATAAGATACTTTTCAAGCAGTTTTTCCATGGTTGGTGTTATCCAAATGTTCAGTTCTTAGAAAGCTTCTAACTTATTTAACAAAATTTTACAAACAATCGTGCGACTTTTGTTTAAAGATATGTAATCAACAGATGAGGCCACATTTTTAAATATTTCAGGATTTTTCAATTTTCCTATCACCTGAGACTTTCTTTTATATGAACCACCATTTTGTAGATTTCTCTCTTGCACTGTTCTCTACCACTATATAATGTTGTGGTCAGTAACGTCGAATAATAATTCCCAGTTATTGTTCCACCCTTATCCAGAAAATTAATCATGATTACTCCATGGCAATCCCAAAAAAACTGAAGCTAAATCTTTTCCAGCAGATTTTTGAACACGAAACTGCTTAGGCGTTGGAAAACCAGAGTGTCTCCATTCCATCGATCGTTGCTTTGTTTGCTAGTCGTAGAAGTACATCCAAATTTCATTCATAGTAGCAATATGGCTTAAGAAGTATGCATCATTTTCAAATCAAGCGCAGATCGAACGTGATGCTTTCACGCGTGTACGCTTCTGGTCAACATTCAGACAGTTAGGGCAAATCGTCGTGAAGTATATTATGGACGTGTTCGTATGCCTCATATAGTCGATTTAGCCCAAGTCGACGATCTGACAAAATCATCTTATGAACTGGCCTTCCCGTGATCATCTGAAGTTTGAAATCCAATTTTTCACAGTCGCATACGAAGGACATTGATCACCAAGGGTATTAAGCATAGATTAGAGAGGGGCATTACTTTTGCAATAACCCGTACACATTCAGCACGGGATTATGTTCTAAATAATACTTTAATCCGTCATCCTAGAAAGTCCGAATAACCTACCTGAAAATCGTAAAATAATCGTCGAACAAGGCCGATAAATTTTATTATTTTACCGTTGAATGTGACCGTTAAAGTTTATACGAAGAAACTAAATATCAAGTAGTAACGATTTCAAGCATTTTTTAGAAACATAAACTACGATCGAATAAAATAGTTAAAATCCAAACATAACATACATAAATACTGATAATGTCATTGCTTTCAATAGTACACCAGATATTATTCAACAAAAGCTTACTTACAGGTTACTTACGTATAATAGTACGCAAATAAAATGCACATAATTTTGAGCAATGTAATTTGTGTCAAATTTTAAATGACGCGAACTAGATCAAAAACTAAAATTAAATTTAATTGTTGCCCAGATCAAATTATTATTCTCAATTACATTCGGGAGAACTTAAAACCGACTATGATTCCTGAAATAAATCAAGGACGACTTGAATATCATCGACAACATACTGTCTGATATTAAACGACTCAAACGGAGTCTTAGATTAACGTAAACAACAAATAAACGCTCATTGTTTTGAATTTAGTAGTACGTCTCAATTTTATCCAAGACATCCCGGTTATATTTTGGAGCAATTTTAACCAAATAACCTGGTTAATCTTCAAACGATGTTTAAAAGTTCTTAAAATAAGTCTCAAACAATCAGCTATTCACGCGGAAAAGTAAAACAAATCGTCTAGGAAAGACGTATGTACAATATATACATACATGAGGATATAATTCTGAAAGAGCGCTGTTCTGCCAATACACATAAACACAGATTTTTTTTTAATTATTTAGTAAATCTGCCAGATGGTGAGTTCGAAATGACAAATATGTAATATACAAAGTTTATGTTATATTAGGTTTTTCATTAATAAAACGAGTTACCAACATCAGTATTGAAATTATAAGCCATTTAACATTTATAAGCTGCACTTTACGTGTTAATAACATTGAAATTGAGTCAAGGTTCCATAAATATAACTAACCTTTACAAAATTTATAAACATTACATGTATTACATACTCTCGGCTTCATGTGAAATGTTATACTTACAAAAAATGTAATCGACACCGTGTGGTACATAAATTACGTCGGCTGTTTTAATCATACCTGCACAATCTACTCATGATTGTACCATGATATATATGACCATGTAATAATTTAATTTAAAAAAATGATCGAGAAAATTCTAGTTCTAGTTTTAGTAGTTAGTCAAATCATTAGATTTATATGTCGTAGGATTTCTTAGAAATTATTGATTGCACAAACTTGGGTTTTTTCACTTTTGCAAAATTGTTTCAAATTTTTCACAAACCGCAATGCAGGCTTATTAAAATAACTGATTTAAAAGTCTATGTGCAGAGCCCCTGCAGAAAAAATTTGAACTAACAGTCAGTGACAGTTCTCCCGAACTATTTCGAATTGTAATAGTTATCTACGAACCAAGTGCGTGAAATCATATTTCGCGAATGAGTGGTCAGTTTGGACACGAATTCGCGAAATGTTTCACGCACAAAGTTTGTATAATATTTTTTGTACGAGAACTATAACAATAATACATATTGTTAAATACGTTATCGTTTATGACCATATTATTAAGGTTAGGAATTTATGATTTTAAAATGTCACTAAATTAATCAAGTTCCAGGAAGTACCAACTTTACTTTTACGCACTCGTGTTTAAAGTGACTTTTTACGCACGCAAATCGAATCGTGAAATGACAGGTTTTGATAAGCGAGTACAAAAAATTTATTCGAAAACTGACAAGCACGGTCAACATGAACGAATTTGAAAGATTGAATAATGTTTTGTAATCAGTCAAATTGACTGGCACCCTGTCCTCTCAGATCATCAAAAACTCCAAAGATTATCCACGGATATGTCGTTTAGAAAACACAGCAACAAAATATTGAAAAGAAGAACCCAACTAAAAAAGTTCATCTTCCACATTTTCCCTTTCTTCAACGGTTGGCCATTGAAGTATATGCTGATAAAATTCCTTATATTCATGTGCAAAGTACGTTTAAAGCTGTGGAATGTTGGTAAGCTTTTTCTTTTAAAAAGGCACTTTTAATTCAGCATACGCTTTTGTAGTTGCTAAACTGACTTGGTGAAGAATTCGAGGTTTGAGGAGATTGAGTGAGTGGCTAGAAAGTCCATCAATGAATTCATCAATCATGGATTTTGATGCTGCATTTCCATATGATTCAGTGAAGAGACCAGACCTTTTATAAAATCGAGTTCACCATGAAGTGAAATCTAAAACGTCTTCAGATCTAAATGTCTCATCATCGAATTTTGGACTTGCAGTCTTAATAATGTCTTTATATTCTTCTGGTACGTAGCTTCCTTTTAATGGTGCCAAAGCTGCGGTCATTAGGAAGAAAAGAATGCCATCTGATGAGAAAAATAGTGTACAATTTTATCAAATCGACCGATATCTACAAGAGCAAGCCAAAAACGTATTAATGTGTTGTTTTTGTTTTGTCCAAGGTGATCATCAGATATCAATATACTTTTGTAGCATTGAGCACACCTCGTTCGCTCCTTTTTTCGATTCATCTTCATGGTATAGGTATAATTTAGTATTTGCTGATTTTAAATCGTGTATGCCGAAACAATACAACCATAGCTGTCTCAAAATAAAAGACATCCTGGACAGGGATGTGAGGTATGCCTTCCCTTTTACAAATATCGGTTATTTCCTGCATTTTTGAATAAAATTTCTTTGCGCGTGTTTTGTGTACCATTTATTCAGCAACTGCTGTACGTTTGACGGCTTCTCCTAGAGAGCGACTTTTAATTGTTACTGACAGCTCTTCGTATTTGATACAAGAGTCCACCTGAGGACGCCCAAATCGTAGACAGAATATTTTAAGTAAAATTCATATTTGACTGGTATGTTAGGATTTTCTTTCATAAACATAGAATGCATTAACTCGATGTCTAGCCTAGCATCTAGATACTCGATTTTCTTTCTGGAATAATGTGTACTTTTTCGCGGAAAAGTTTCAATATGGGTGTGAATTTTTTGACATATATCACATGATACAGCATTACCTTAAAGAACAAACACTTTATAATAAAAATAAATACTAGGAACTGTTACTACTACTCTACCTTTTGGATTTTTTCCTCCCTTATCACATGGGATTTGTCCTCCTAACAAAAGATCGCACAATCGTCGAATTCGACCTCCTGTAACACCCTGTAAAGATATTCTTCAAAACAAAAAACTATGGGGGATCTATGAGTTTTTAATTGGCTTGTTTCAATAAGCTGTTGCAAGAAAATGTCTTGCTCATTTTTAGTGTTGAAGCTGTGAAAACGTCCTGATACGTTTTGTCTGTCTTCAAACCCAAACTTATCGAAACACTTCATCAGACACTTACGAACGGGACCAGTTTTACGTGATTGAATGTCATTTCCTTTCCAATTCGTGTGTTGAATTGCTTTAACTTTAGACTATCGAATTCTGTTTCGGTTGTGCTTCTCAGGAGTTTGTTTTCGTTTTTTTTACATTGATTTTTGCTACTGTGTCTACACTATCACTGTCACTTAACATGTTCAAAATCTATAAAATTGTTCACTTTGACAGAACACTAAGTTTTTACAAAACCTTAGCTGTTTACATAAACAGGCAACAAAATGAATGATGAATGGCAACCATCCGAACATAAGTCCTCGACTTACGTTGTTTCTGCTTCCACTAGGTAGTTTGGCAACCTGTTTTGCAATGATAATGGACAGGGCTTATGTTGTTTCTGCACTCAGTATGTAGCCTTAGGGCTAAAGCATAGATAATATATACATTTCATTCTCTATAGATTGGACACTTCTAATAAAATTTTGTTGGCGTGTTTCTGCGCTATCTAGTGAAATGTGTTAAATTTAAAACAGACCATACTGGGGCACAAAAAGCTTGTTTATTATTGAAAATTGAATTTCTAACTTTTAAACTAAAAAAACAAAGCGCTTTTATATAGTTTCTGAATATTGTCCTATATTTTCATTAAAAATATTTTTACAAAAATGTTATCTTCGTGGAACACGACGAAATAAAATTTCATTCCCTAACGCTTCTCGTGAAGTTTCAATTTGGATGATATATGTCACGTATACCTGTAATATCGAAACCGAAGGTTAGGTAATTTATAAAAATGATCTCAAAAGATATTCAAGTTTTAACAATCTCGGAAAGCCACTAAGGGGTACTATTAGAATGTAGGTCTAAACCATAACAGAATTTAATAACACATCTTGTATTTACCTGTTAATTGGATGTTGTATACTGCACTCTCCTTGGCGAAGTATATTGTATCTGGTGTTATCGCCTTGAAGACATTAAACATTTCTTGTACTGCTTCAATTTGTATGGGATAATGTGGTATGAAAATAAAGTGTCACTGCTTTATGTCAAAACTAGTATGTCAGCTCTTGTCAATTTAATAGAAACGATAGTTTCATCCTTAAGCGGCATTTAACACTACTATTTCAGGTTTAAACTAAACCACGTCCAACATAATCCTTTAAACATACATACATATTCAAAGACCTCTTATACGCGAAGGTGTCGAGGTGTAAAGTTCTCTTAATTTAGTTCCACAGATTCAACAAATTCACGCCACTCTTTCCTGTTTCTGGCTAGGGCCTTCGCCTCGTTCCACGTTTTTCCTCTTTTTTTCAGAAGTTCATCCGTACTGCTGTTCCACGTTTTTCTGGGTCGTCCTCTCCGATTTTTCCCGATTTTCCTTACCTCCCATACCCGCTTCACCTGTCTAGTTTCATTCATTCTGATCACGTGTCCCCACCATTTCAGTTTCTTTTCTTCTACTTCAGTTCTTAATGATTTTGTTGTCAGTATCTGTTTAATGTCACTGGATTGTAGTCGTTTTGTTTGTCTTTCATCAAGTATCCAATTTTTTGCTCCATAGGTTAAGACTTGTAAGTATACTGCTTGATACACCGTCATTTTTGTTCTTGTTGTTATCTCTTTTTTATTCAAAAAGTTTTTGTAGAGTGCATAATCCTTCAACTTATATTATATCTTCTCCAAGAATATCACAAAAATTACCATATTCTACTAATACTGTTTTTAAAGACGCTTGTGACACAACTTACAAAATCCGAATGACAATGCGAGTATAATGTCATAATGACACTCAATTTCGCGCTTTTCATATTTCAAATTTCAAAAAGCAATGCCACCGACACCTGGTGAAATGTGTGAGTACCAAAACTGTGACGACAGTACACGGGACCTTCTGCCGTATCTATAGTACGTTAGTATTATATTATCTATGGGCTAAAGTATAATATTCTGACGTTAACTCAATTTTGTTAAAATATTGACTTATGATGTTTCTGCTCTCACCGGTTTCTAGATTAATTAATCTAGAAAAAAATTCCAAACTATGTCCTCTCAGAAGATCAAGATTCCTAAATATCAATTTCGGAGATGTTTTTGTTGTACCAGGGTCAACCGAAATTCAACCCATCAAACCAAAGACCTCAACACGACAACATTTTCAATGTTGTAGCCACCCCCTATAAAATAATCTTAAAGAAACAACACCACAACAAAATATTGAAATTAGAACGGTTAGTAAGGAAGGCTATAAAGAAACTCGTTAAGGAAAATATAGAGTAATTAGGAAAATAAAAGGCAATATCCTGAAATGGACAGTTCCAAAAAAATGTGTGTTAATATTCTGTTTTTAGTTAGTTAAACTAGGTGATAACCTACTGAAAACGACACGACGCAGACGAAAGAAGGACGACCTCTAAATAAATTAAATACAATACAAGTGGAAATAATAGAAAAAGTTGGAAGTATTTTGAAGCCATGGATTCATTCTCTGTCTAGATATTAACATTTTGCATGTATAATATATTCATTCATACATTCTGAATCTCATTGTTCAAGTTGTGGATGTTCATTATCCGTTCTTCTTGTTCTTCGTCCGGATATATATATCGAAATTATCATTACCAGTTAAACATACGTTGTGCAATATAGCTGCTATCATAATAATTTGTGGTATAAATGTCAAATCCACACTCTTCACAATCTTCGGAAACGTCCTTTTATTCCATTATCTTTAAATGGCACCATCACATGGACAGATAGAGGGTAAGCTGAACCACCTAGTAAATACAGTTCTTTTAAAGCGATCAATAAATAGACGAACAATATGCTGTACGATCAGTAGATTTTTATCAGCTGATTATTAAACACCTTTGCGTTCGAGCTACCACTTGCACTCTGTCAGTGACGTCATAAACTCTGTGTTCGTGCTCTGCTCGCTTTATAGAGCACCTATTCGCACCGCACCCTACCAAAACGCGTCTTCAGTTCCGAAAAGTCTTGGCAAAGTGCGTGCCCAAGATTCTGTTTAATGAGCAAAAAAAAAAGAAAAAAGTTGATAATGATCAATCGATTTTAGAGGAGTATGGTGACGAATGGGATGATTTTTTGAATCAATTGATGAGACTTGGGTCTACTACGAACCACCACAGATCCGAAATTCAGCTTCGAATGGCAGCTTCCTGGTCAGCCGCCGCCAGAAATCGAGCGGACATTCTAAAATATCGTGGCTACTGTGTTCTTGAATAAAGATGGGAACCTTCTTGATGTGATCAATGCCAAGATTCCGGCTAGGAAGTATCATACAGTCGTCAAGTTTCCACAAAACAATAAAGAGAAAAGATTACTCAGCTTACTTACTTCAGCTATTTTGTCTCAAAAAATTCAGTGTGGTTTTTTTTAAACAATGATTCATGATGATTATGACTTCATGAGATCATTTATATTTATTATAACAGATTGTTGTACAATACGCCTTAATAAGAATCTACTAATTGCGTTTCAAAACAAAATAATGAAACTTAAACGAACAAAAGACTTCTTAACAGAAAGAAAAATTACAAAAAAAAACAAGATAATAAATAATAACCCATTTCAAAAGAGAATTTTAATAAAAACATCATACATCTAATAAGTTACAAAGAAACATAAATGTGTAACAAAGACTTGCATGGTTTTACACAGCTATTGTAGTTAAAAAACAAACCTTAATGAATACTCTTTTTCATTACCTCTTACAAAACATGAAAGTAAGAAAAAAGCACATCTAATGAGGACTCCCATAGAAAAAATTTATGAGAATTTAAACAATCTAAGTCACATTTAATTATTCTTTAAACTCAAGTAAGTATTCATAATTTAATTTTACACAAATATACTAGTGTTTAACAATACATTTTTTATTATTCATATATATTCTCGACTATTATGTAATTTATATTTCTTATTGTTTACGTCTACAAGAAATTGTTTCTGTAATGTGCACCGGTTAATTGCAATAGTAAGCACTTTATACGGGATATTTTCGCTACTATTATAAAACTATGGAATTTAAAAAGAATGCATTATTTTTCCGATAAATTGAAATTCTAGACCGCGGTATGCTCTTTGGGTTGGGAATATGCAACCTTCAGTAGTTACAAACATGCATGTTAATATGTTAAACCTTGTTCCGTTGATGCTGATCATATCCAAATATGTATGTATAGAAATATTTGCCCTTACTGATTTTTGAAAAAATTTAATTTCTAATATCTAATACATAATTTCCGCGTTATTTATTAAGTATTAATAAGGGTAAAATTGCAATGAATGCCTATATGAAATACCACTATCTAAAGGCTTCTCTTTTTTTTTATATGTGCAAAAAAATTATATGTAGAAAGAGAGGAAAAGAATAGAGTAAAAAAGTAGTAAAGTAAAAATTGTATATCGCGTGTTTGCGATCATAACGAGACAGACGAAGAGTGACACAACCTTCTCAGTTGATAAGCAAATGATAGCAGATTCAGCCCTTCAGTGCGGTTGGAATAACGATATAAAGGTTAACAACGTTATATGAGAAAGATCTCTTAAAAAGCTCAGGGCGATGGACTGGCCGCGTCAAAACATCCTTGGTCCAGGCTTCTTGAAAAAAAAATGATTTCGAAGCAGAACAGAGTTACAGAAAAAGTTAACCCTAAGCTTCGTATTCAGCTATTTAGCCTACTCAAGTGCATAGGCTATGATCATCACTGAAGACCTCGTGTTGTTTATGAATAAAGAATGACGCAAAGACTCCTCAACGATAGTCTCTAAATCTGTATTTAAAGTTGATCTTCACGGCGTTGTCTACAATTTCGGAAACAAACGAGTAGTACAACTGTGTGTCGTTCTGCGTACAGCGTGGAACAGCCAAATGGAATAAATTCGATAACATGCTAATCTGGTATAGAAATGTCTTCTAACATTACTCAACATCTCAGGCGTGACTGATCTAATCGCAAGCCTGATTCGTCTTTTTAAATCATCTAAGTTGAGGGGTTTAGTTTTGTATACAAGACTTTTGACATATCCCCACAAAAAGTAGTCTAATGGCGTCAGATCAGGAGATCGTGCTGGCCATTCTATCGATCCGCGCCTCCCTATCCACCGATTTGGAAGAATTTGGTTCAGGTACTGCCGGACATTGATTTGGAAATGGGGCGGTGCTCCATCTTGCTGAAACCATACTGTATTGGCAGGAACTTGTGGGTTTGCTGTATTAGGATATAAGTTTGCAAAAGTTGGCACGACATTATTTTGGAGCAGTTCTAAATATTTATCTCCATTCAAGTTACCATCAATGAACAATGTGATTTCCAACAATTCCTGCCCAAACATTAACTTTTTCAGGATATTGCGGCGTATGTTCCTCTCTCATCCAGTGAGGATTCTCATTAGACCAATAGCGGCAATTTTGACGATTAACATGGCCGTGAAGTGTAAATGTGCTCTCATCAGAAAATAAAATATCTTCTAATTGGATCACATTGTTATCTAACATTGCCATCATCTGTTCACAAAAATACGTTCTCCTATCGAAATCGTCTTCCATGAGCTCCTGAATTGGCATCATTTTATAGGGATGCATTTTACTTTCCTTTAATACCCGAAAAATTGATGTGTGGCTAATGTTGAACAGTGGGGCTACTTTTCGACCAGAATTATGTGGGTTTTCTTGAAACTCAAGCATAATATCCAATTTCGTATCATCACTTACTGCATTGGCAGCTACTTTTTTAATATGTCTTACATGACCAAGCTCGCAAAACTGTTTTTCTATTTTGCTAATTGTTCCTTGGGATACAGGCGGCAAATTTGGAAATTTTTCGTGAAATAAGCGAGAAACTTCCATTTGTGTCCGTGTGTTATCTCCATAACCAATCATTTGTAGAATGGTTATTTTGTGCATTTCTGTTAAATGAACCATTTTTCTGATGTTAGTTAACGAAATTCAAACGACAATAGCACTGACACTGATCACTACTGTAATGCAGGCAGACAACATGTTGCTAAGGCTATGAGTTTTTACGAAAATAAACAAAATGGTCTTTGTATTTTTTTAATTTCATATCAGTAAAAAGGAACGCAGCAATGGTTTTTGCTTACTTTATCAATATCAAGAGCTAAATGGGAAATAGATGTTTAGTGTAATGTAGCGAATTTGTGAAATAAAATAATTTTCTTTTTTTAATGTTAATTTTCGTAATAAATCTGAAAACACTTAATATTTCCGAAACAGTTGAAGATAGGTATGGGACATTGTACATGAATTATGTTTAGAATTTCCCGAAGAACCCAAAAAATAAGTAATATGCAAGGGTTTCCATTTAAAATAAGAAAGTTGGTATTGGCCACTGTCACATGACACAAAATGTACGACCGGAAAATGTCATCCTATCCCTGGCTGAAGCCAATGAAATAGAGAATGGACAACAGAAGGCTGGTATCAAACGCCTTGCTATCGGCGTCTAGTAGAACAATATACCTAAAGAACTAAAATATACGTGATGATGTCTTTAAGGGTCATATTTATAGTCCATGCTTGATGTTGTGAACTATAAATATGATGGGTCTACGGACGATACGATCGGTTGTACAATCCGTTGTACAACCGTAGTTGATTCGACGCTTTAAAGCGGTCTATAGACTAAAAAATCGGCTGTACAATCGGTTGTAACATCTTCGTTGGTTTGGCAGTCTACGTGTGGAGGAAAAACAGCGACTGACTTATCTTTACGTTTATATTTTCGACTTGTAGTACGACAAGTCCTAATAAATAACTTAATTGTACTAAAATTTAACTGAAAGATATTCCCTCTTAGTATTCGGGCGTGAAAATCGCAGTGAAAAAGCCGATTTCGTTGAAGATGCTTCATTTTTTGCCGACAAATTCAATATAGTTAGGCACGCACACACGAAGGGGACTTTTAATAAACGATCTATTCCACCGTCCGGATATGTCATTCCTATCCTACCAATCTGGCCTTCACAGGCTAGACCTGTTAGTGCGCACAAACGTAAATATGGCATCTTTCAATTTCCTGACGTGCTTGACATTTTAAGGAACAGTTCGGTTCGATAGTTGCAAAATATTTCACATTTTAAGAGGACAGATATGCGGGTGAGATATTTTATAGTACATTCTGTAACATTTGCATCTATTACGTGCAAATAATCTTCAATGGAAACAACTACCTTAGAAGTACACTTTATTCGATCGTTAGTTCGTTTACATCTGTCATCTATTCTATTCTACTTTACATTGGTGCCAACTGTAATTGTATGGGTAACTGTGTACATGTTACACGCTTTTTTTTATAATAAGTAGCAGTCATTGAATTTTGATGGGAGTCTTGTCAGTCGTTCTTGCCGCTTTGAAAGATTTTTGCCCGGAGTGCAGTCCGCTTCAGTAATTGCCTTGTGATTGTTATCAGTTTTAGATGTATCCACATCTTCGACGGTGTTGGAGTCTTGGATTGGGTATAATTTCTTTTTCCGACCTTGCCTGCACGAGGGTGGCTCTATCCTTGTCTTCCATGCTTAGGCTAGATCTGGACTTAAGATGTATTCTGTTTCGTCGATGTGTTAAGCTCTGTTTTCAGTTTCCTACTATGTCCCATTATATACCTCATCGTTCTCCTCGTCTACATCATCTGGTTCCTCTATTGCCTTAACCTTTTTAACATATCTGCAACATACTCCGAAATGATTTAGTTTCTTGCACCTTGCACACTTTTTTCCCGAAGCGGGACACTGTCCATACTCATGTGTATTATCGGATTTGCTGCACCATCTTGCTTTTATCCGAGTTTACTGTACTATTTTTCCCTATCTGTTTCTTGTACTTTGTATTACTTTGTTCATTTGCCCTACATACATATATCGATGCACTGATCTAACGTTAGATTTTGTTATTTTAAAAATGTTTCTCTTAAATCATTATTTTTCATCTCGCAGACGATTCTATCTTTAATCAACGAATCAGTGATATCTTCGAAGTTACGTTTCTTTATGTATTAATTGATTTTCTTGTTGATTACATAAGAAAAATAAGTACATGATATAAGTTTCATTTTTGTATGGTTGAAAATATTTTGCAAACATGTCTAATATTGTTTTCACTGCACCATCTTCGATGTCTGTGATGTCTAAATTATTATAAACGTTCATGCCCTTTTCACCCAACAGGTGTAGGAATATGGCTTTCTGTGTTGCTTCTGTTTTTTTTTTGTAACTCTGCTGCGATCCAATAATTTTCTATTATTTGGCGCCAGTTCTTCCATGCTGACGCTGGATCATTACCAGGTTCAAAGGTATTTGGAAGACTTAATTTTGTTATTTTACGAGTGTTTTATCGTGGTTTTACCGCTGCCACCATGTATCTAACATTTTCATCTATTATGTGTGTTTTTACAATTTTTTGCAGTTCTAGTGCATTTATAGGAAATCCAAAATCTGAGGCAGCTATGATATGAAATTTTAATTCTCTCTCTTCGTTTACTGTTAGAACAGTTTGACCACCCGGTAGATTTGTTTGTACTGGGTGTCCAATTTTCGATGGTTTTGGGGGGTACCTCACTTATTCGATAGAGAGTTGCGGTTTTCGCATTACTTTGCTACTTTTTTGTGAAACGAAAGATGCCGCGAACAAAATTTTCATAGCTCACTTCGTTTTCGAGATACAGGGTGATTTTGAAAATATTGCATTTTGGAACCTTCCTCGTATCTCAGTTATCGTTTAACTTATCGAAAAGGTAAAAAATGGTTTTTAGGAATTTTTTTACGTAGACTCCAGTGGCGTAGATAGATTTCCACTGAAGACTGTAATTTCTTAGATATTAGTCAAAGTTATGTTTTTTTTAATGGGACACCCTATATATTTTTTGTCGGTTTGGTTAAGCTTTTTACAAGCTTTTCAAAAATATATAATACTTTAGATATATTTGCATTTTAAATTAAAAATATAATTTTTTTGTTAGTAGGCCATGGCGAATAAAAAAAAACAACTGCGTCTTATGTCAATTTACGAGTTTTAGGTGGTTTATGTCAGAATAGTGTCAGAATGTAGTTATTAATTAGAATTTTGATTCAAATGCAAATATATCTAAAGTGTTATATATTTTTGAAAAGCTTGTAAAAAACTTAAGCAAACAATCAAAAAATATATAGAATGTCTCATTTAAAAAAACATAACTTTGATTAATATCTAAAAAATTACAGTCTTCAGCGGAAATCTATCTACGCCACTGGAGTCTACGTAAAAAACTGAATAAAAAACATTTTTTACCTTTTCGATAAGTTAAACGATAACTGAGATACGAGGGGGTTCCAAAAATGCAGTATTTTCAAAATCACCCTGTATCTCGAAAACGAAGTGAGCTATGAAAATTTTGTTCACGGCATCTTTCGTTTCACAAAAAAGTAGCACAGTAATGCGAAAACCGCAACTCTCTACCTTTACGAATAAGTGAACCCCGGTACATATGTATACGTTGCTAAGTTTATTTTCTAATGTTGATCTTGGTATTTTGTACGTTATTGGAGCTTGTCTTTGAGACGTCCCTCTCCTATTTGTCTTATACCTTCTTCTATCCTAATATTTGTGTAATTACCATAGTTTCTATTACCGAGTGTTTCTTTTTTGTAGCGTCCCATGTTCTAAAATTACCACCAAAATTTATATAAATAGATTTATTACTCACCAATAACAATAAAAGAGTACCTCAACAACGTGAATCATCAGTGCCCAAAATCACCCTTGAAAACCAACGAAAACGCATGGGAGTCTTTGGACACCCTCTAGCAACTAGTCGTAAGAGTTTGACTTGATGGCATATGAACAGAAATCTGCTGAGAGAGACCTACGAACGTCTCCTTTGATACCCCGATCCTAGGTAGCCGTAGATTTGCTTATACAGGGAAAGTTATAACGACTAAAAATTCGCGCACTTTTAACAAGAACATTGTCAGGTGATTTATGAAAAAATGAGGGACCAGTTCTTTTTCCTATTCATACTTTTGAGTTCCTTATAGTATGTATAAAACATACTATGTATATATCTTGATATTGGAAAATTTTACGTCACATTTTTTATGGTATAGGAGAGAAACACATTTCAAAAATTGCACAAGGTCACCCAGCATGGCTAAAGCCACCCAAGTTTACGGTACTCATTATACGCTTCATGTTTTAAGTTTTTGTTTGAATAAGTTTTGTCTCTTACTTTCCATAAACGTTTGTCCACTCAGTTTTCTTTTGACTATAAATAAATTATAGCAGCATCGGCAGCATTGACGTAGCGATTAGGAATGAAGGATTTGATTGTTGTCATGTCAATTTTTTTTAAATCCCCTTTGTGTGTGCCTACCTAATGATCTCTTCTTTAACTTTTTAGTATCAAAAGTGTTCTTTCCGATTCAGCACTGTTTAACAACAAAGAAATATGTAGGAAACTCAAGCATTTATTTTCCTTTTTTGACAAGGTAACTTGGTCAATTTTTTACACAAAAAATAGCAATCAGGATAGTTCTTGCGATTTTTGTAATTTTTTTGAATAAAAGAACTAGAAAGATAACTTCTTGTTTTGTTTCTATTTCTGGTGCGATGACTTTTTGTTTTAGGAAATCTATCTATGTATATGACATCTTTTTTATCCCAACTCTTGTATTTGTTTTGTTATTTTTTAATCTTTGGTCTCGAGGATCGTGGATCATCTATCCTTCTGTATTCAAATTTTAGATTATCAGGACACTTGATTGTTCGTCATTTCTTTTCATCTAGAGGGAAATTACATAAGAATCTCCATTTCCTAATAAAATTAGCACGCAAATTTTGATGTTCATATCAGCTATTTTCATTTTAATATATTTTCGGGTAGTTTTCCATGTATCGACCGATACTGTTCCCAGTGGTATAACTTGAATTTATAACTTGCATGATGAACACAGTTTTCATTACTTTGACAGAATCGGGGTATCATATATTATCATCCCATTGTTGGAACTACATACATACACACGTACGGACATTGTACGTACATGTAACGAAACGACGAAAATTCCACCAATATACCGTGAAATTCGTTAGCGAATTATTGTTATTTACATGATTCAAAACTGACCCCGTTTTTCAGTTATCATTTCGCTCGTCTCTATAACGATATATTTTTCGTTTATAACCACTTTAAAAAAATCATTGATCACAATCGATAACTATTCATTATATCTAAATATAAAATAGTAACGTAATTTTTTTGAGTTGTCCATATCATGTTTCGCGCAAGCGACATGTGGATCCGATTAAATGTGTTTATTTATGCACGTTGCTGATTCTTCACCCGTATAATCTCGGGCCATACTAAACGCCATTCGGTTACGCTAGAATTACGCATTTAGAAAAAACGAATTCAATTTCTCGAACAAAAAAAAAACAACGGCCATGTCACGCTGTTTTTCTGTTTACATGTAAATCTTACGTCATTTTGACATTAATAGAGAGAGACAGGAGCATACAAAGAAATTATAGTTATTATATAATTAGTAAGTGATTTGTTCGAGCATGTAATGTTGGGAAGAAAAAAATGATAATAATCCCAATTGATTTAATTTACTATAAATGGAGCGCGTTGCAAGAAAAGTTATAATTTCAATTATCTTATTTATGCGGGTGTCTTTTTAATTTAGAAAAAGATAATAATGGAGTTTTTATCTCTATGTATAAAGCAATAGTCATTTATTATCTCTCACGGTTTACAATTGTCAAGAAGCAGCATAATCTTTTGAGTAAAATTTTGTCTTTTTGCTGTATGACAATTTTTAAGTTTCGATTTTTTTTACGTAGGTGTTGTAAGTCTTGTAGTCTTTCTTCAGGTACTCTCAACCAACATATTGTTAGACAAAGTGATTTTTATTAGACATTCTCTGTAATATAGTGGGAGCCCTTTTTAAATTAGTTATTGTCCAAGTTTCTCCGCATAATGGAGTGAAATTAGACATAGTTAGAAACCACCATAGACCACATCAAGGCTCAACATCTGGCTATACAAAAGAATATCCCATTTTCTCAAAAAATGTCTTTCTTAAAAAGTTTATTGTAATGTTCCTATCTTCATAGATTTCTTCGGTCCTCCATACAAAGTTTAAATTCCTTTTACTGGCCTCAAATTCAACAATCACATATTGGTATTTGGTAAAAACATGTACTTTACCTTGTGCCAGGGAGTCGCCCCTACAAAAACTATACATACATTTGAATCACCAGAAAAAGCTTTAAGTGAAATAGCCTAATAAAAAAGACGAATTTTTTTATGTGTATGTTGACATCATACGTAAAATTAAATCTTCAGCTCAAAAAGCTCGGAGTCACTGCAACTAAGCACCCACCACACATAAAAAAAAAAAAAAAAAAAAATATTGCAAGTCACTGAAATGGAAGAATGGAGTACCAAAAAGCAGTTTTAGTGTTAGGACTATTAGAATTTAATGTTGTTTTGTTTAACTTTGAAGTTTTCGCTGCATTTCGTTCATTCATTCATTCAATTATTTAACTGTTTAATTTACGTTGTTTGCTTACATTTTTTATAAATAAATTGTGCTGAAACGATAATTTTTATTATTTGGTTTGACTTTGTGACATATTGATGATTCAGTTAGGAGGTGATTTTGTGCCAAATTTGGAGCATGGTATACATTTACGTGATTATAATGTTCCAAAATCTACTCGCAGAAAGGTGACATTGGTTCTAGTGAAAGTCCAATGCTGTCACAAAGTCACCCCAAGAGGGGAGTGGATGTGTGACAAGAATACATCAAAATTCTGGCTAAACTACTACTTCTTTTTGTTTCACATCGTCATTGTTTAGTAGCTAAATGATTTGACTACTTCGTATTATTTACTCGACCTTCCTGCTACCTTTCCAACTGAAAAGATTACTAAAAATATCAAATTTGTCACAAAGTCACCTCGTTTGTATATAATCAGTCTAATCGTTAAATAAATCTTGATCTGATTCCATTTCCGTCTTTAGTTGTTTTTAAAATAACTTACACAACTGTCGGTCAACCTATCCCCGCATTCTCGTTTACAATATGCTAGTTTTTTTAAGACCCTTTTCTACACTCTCCAAACTCAAATCTGCAGCAGCGAACGAGGGAATTCGCTTGTCAAAGAAAAAACGATCCAGATTTTCATTTTCCAGTTTCTAAAAACAGAACTCCACACTCTTTCCATTGGCCTAAAATAAAACACTTGGAATGGTTCGAATTGTTAGAAAATGTATGCAAATTTCGGTGGAAGCAGCAATAAATTGAATGTTGTTTTCAATGCATTTGTTCAAGACGTTTTGGTGATACATGACTCGAAGTTGAGACCCAAACGACATGCTTTGCATTCGAACTGAGAAAAATACAACATGATGGGTACAAATGTTGGGCTTTGCATACTACATAGATATAGTCTCAGAATATGACATGAAGTTGTTCCGGTAACAATGACGTCTTCGAGAACAATCATTGTCACTTTCTTTTCCTAGTTGGTCCCTGTCTTTCGTTTTCCTTCATGTTTTCTGTTAGTTAGTAGCTTCGATAGGACTTGCACATCTCGGATCGTATTCGGAAATCCATTTAAATTGTTTAAACCAAAATTTTAACATGACAGCATGACTCGACAAGTTGAGCCCCAAAAGAATTTCCTTGCATTCGAACTGAGAAAAATATGGCATAGTTATCTTGTAAAAGCATTCGCCAAAACAAAATTGATCAAACCAGTCGTTTTTACTTCTGTTATAGACGGTACTGGGAGAGGGCGGGAGGCATTTACGATTCAGATTGAGTACAAATGCTAGGTTTTGCATATTACATAGATATGGTCTCAGAATATGACATGAAATTGTTACAGTAACAATGACGTCTTCGAGAACAATCAATGTCACCTTCTTTCCCTAGTTTGTCCCTATCATGTTCCTTCATGTTTTGTGTTAGTTAGTAGCTTCGATAGGACTTGCACATCTTGGATCGTATTCGGAAATCCACTGAAATTGTTTAAACCAAATTTTTAACGACTAGAGTCAATTCCTTTCTTTTCTCAAGAATTTATTTACATACTTCTATGTTCTAAGTGAAAGCTCACTATTATCACTTGCAGAATTGGTTGGGTTCGAAGACTTTGTGTTTCTTGGAATCTGGATCTTCAATGAAACTACTGTTCCACTGAAGCTATCTTTACTAAATAGCTACAGGTCGACCAGAATGCCGTGGCAGTGATCTATTATTAATGTAACAATATAACAAGCGTGAGTGAGTGCCCCCGACTTCTATACCTCCAACGCATGATCCATTGAATCCGTCTGTTGAAAATTCATTTTTTAGATATTGGCGAATGCCTATTAATAATATTGACTGAGATTTCTTCAAACCTTGGTATAATTTCTCACTGCAAGAAGTTTAAATAAAGTCGTACATTGAAATCACTATCAATAGAGAATGGTTCTTCAATGCTATTATTTTTGAGAGTATTGTATTCAGAGCTGAATTATTTTGAGCTCATTGTTCTGTGACCAATATTTACAAATACTAGGATTTTGTTTGGCGTTGGTACTAAACTAGGATTCGTCACTAAAACATACATTCTCATTAAAATCATTTATTTCAATATTTTTGTCAATTATAGTTTGACAAAACTCCATTCTTCCAAAATAATCCTCCTAAAAAATGTCTTGGTGATTCTCGTTATGGAAGAATAGTGTTGCCACCTTGAAGATATGGAAGTATCCAGCCAATAATACCAATTATACCAGCTTTTACGCGCATTTGACATTCGTCCCACCACCGTTAAGTATTTTTCTGTTTGATATATTATAATTTCAAATTCATTAGGTATAAGCACTTAATATAAAACGCAAAAGTGTACCAGTGATAAGTAAATCTGTTTAGTTGATATTAAACATATGACTGCTGTGTTCAAAATTTAACAATCAATTTGCTTCTTTAATGCATTGTTGGGCAACAATGCAGTAACTGTTGATCTATTTGTTGTGTTACGGAAATCAGTTTTCATATTATTTAGATCGCTAAATATATTCTTTCCCCTGAGCCATCAGTGAACGGCAGGATTAAAAGAAATTCTATCAAAACTTTCAAATTAAGAAAACGGGACATAAAAGGAGCTCCCGTCATCTATTACCTAGTTCTTGAACATTTAATAATGTTTCAGAAATGGAAATGTTACTTATTCTTAAAGATGAAAAGATTGAGCGTTCAAAGGCCTTACAATATCAATAGCATTCAATATGATGTCTTTAAAAAAGAATATGAATGCCTATGATTTAAATTAAATAAACCTGTTTCCCTAATATCATCTCTTTTTATATAATTTGAGTGAGTTGTAGTGACGACACAGCTGAGTGCTGCAATGTCATCCTTCTACCCAACCTCTCTTACTTAAGCGCAACTGCCACGAGATTCTGGTCGACCTGACATACCTGAAAGAGCAAATATTAATCCTTATTACTTATCCAAAAATGGGTCATTGAAATACTCATAACAAATAATAAAATATCACTAGATTTTTATCTGATAAAAAAAACTTTGGGAGTACTTCAACACAATCTTAACGAAAATGTTTTGAGCAAAACAGAAGGAGTGGTAGTGATCAAAACGTCTGAAGAATCGAACAATGATCATGTTGATACCTGTGCCAATCTACACACGAATACAGTAAAATTGTGTTCAAGGAAGGTGCTCACTGATAGATCTAAGTTACTTCAATAGCTGAATGAATATTGTCACAATTTTGAAGTATATACAGGTAAAGGTGGAAATTAACACGACAAAATCAAGTTCCAAAGGTAGACACATCATTTACAGAAAAGCTGAAGATCACCCAAAATCTATCATTACAATCAAATAACGCCCAGTATATAATTTGGATTTACAAAAGCACTAAGTGATGAGTAGAAGAAGAGGGTGGCATTAAATATATTTATTTATTATTAGAATGAATAATGATCAAAAGAATTGGAACTTAAATATTTAAAGTGGGAGAATCAATATCATACTTTCAAATTTAAAATTCAGAAAAACATACTCAAAGCGTAGCCACAATAATTAATTTAAAATACATAAAAGTAGTAATAAAACTGCAGTTCTCTTTGTAAATTCTGGTCGTGCTTCCTTTTACACGGTAATATATTCTCATAAAATCAAAACGCATAATTTATTAATAGGAGTATTGAAAACACAGAATCGAATGAGAGACAATAACTTATTGCAAATATGTAACATTGTAAACTAACATCTATATTGCATCAGTATCCATATTAATCTTATATTATACATCTTTGTTATTACTTCAGGCTTTGTTTACTACCACCAGTCCTTCAGATTTTATCGGTACACACATATAAAAAGTTTGAGTATCTGCCAAAAAGTTATAAAATAAAATTTAAATTTCCTAATTTCGCAACAAGACAAAGAAGGTGTCCCAGATTTATTTATGAATTATACAGCAAAAAAAATGAATTGTTTACAATGTCATTGCATAATTTACCGTACGATTCAAATATTTTCGTGATAAAATGTGATGCGGTTGACAATTAAATCGTAATGCTTTGATCCTTCACTATTGTAAACGCATACCTTTATTGTTGTCGTATAATTAGTGTATTTCTAATAGAGTAATAATGCATTATTAACGTACAATTGTAAGTACCTGTCATTGTTATATTTAAAGCAAACTAGGTATAAGCCTTGTGTATTGTTTATACTTGCAAATTAAAGTTAATCTCGTACAACATATATTAAGTATGTTGTACTTGCGGATCATAACAATTATAAAATGTGCTGTCTACATCAATCCAGGAACGGGTGTGGTCATATTTCTACTTACGTTTAAGATGCATTCTTTTAGATTTGTTTTATCTACTATAGGTACATTAATTCTTAATTAGAAGCAAACGGGGCTGTGCTTAGCCAACAACAACTGTAGATTAAATCAAAAATGCAGCTCAGATTTAATTGAAACATATGCTGGACTATAAAATTTTAAATATTTAAAATGCTTGACAAATCCACTTCCGCTCTGCTAACCAAATTTATGTTTATTATCGATATTTATCGATTTATCAAAAACCGATGTATGTATTTAATTAACTTACGAAATATGATAATTACTTTTATTAATGGTGCTTTGTGCTCAATAATCTAACGAGTAATTATACATCGGTAGTACATATATACAGTAGACGCATAATTTTTTATGTATTGGTATTAAAAGTACTAGAAATTCTACAATGTGGGTAGGTATTACTAATGAGGACAGTTCGGATATTATTATCCCTGACATAAAATGAAACGACTTGGAAACATAGTCCCCTAAGACGTTGATGCACTTGGTATAACGATGGTAAAGAGCTGCAAACCTGACAAAGTTGTTCTTTGAATCTGGTGAATACAACTCATGTAGGCAGCAGCGTTGTCCTAACAAAACAACACACCAACTCTTGAGTTTTTTCTTTGATGGAATGACGCAATTTTTTGTGATTAAGGCGGCATAGTCTGATCACGTGGTAAAAAGTCTATATAAATAATTTATCTTCCCTACAAATGCCAACTCCCGAGGGGGATGATGAACCCTTGTGCATCTATTCCATCCAGATAGCACAAGACATCTTATGTATGTCTTATTTAGGTCTGTATTATCTCTGAATGTCTACAAACATAAAAAAGACATCTTATGGATGTAGTTTCAACGACATCTTTAGAATGTTCATTTATAACATCCATAAGACGTCTTTTAAACGTTTAAAAACATATTTGAGATAGAATACAATTTCATTGTTTGAGTATCTATGTATGTGAAGCCACATACATAGATACAGATTCAGCGATATAGAACTTACGTCAGCTTCAAGTTGATGTTTTTGACATGGCTAGCAAATACATTTAAAAAATGTCGGTCACTAGCGAGTTCTTTGATAACAAGAATAAAATTGAAAAGAAGGCCTACAACCTTGTAGAATCGTTGAAATATTATATAAAGCAACTAATTTATTATGACCTTATAATAAAAACAATGTTATGAAGAGAATACAAAAATCCCACCAGTAACTGCCATTTTCGTCGTCAGCACAAGCATCGTGTGTCCGAAGGTAGCACATGACACATTCCTCACAGCTTTATTTTGTGGTCCTCACATCTTCACCATCTGGCTATTTTTCCACATAATAAACTCCAAATCATTCTTACTGTCATCGACAATATTTTCGACACCAACACACAGTATCTTTCGAAGCGTTATTAGCTTATTTTTTGGATTTGTTTCCTCAAAAGGTCATTTCTTTTTCGCGACTTTTTTTGCTAGGTTATCGGCAGATCCTCTTTAATGAACGAAATTCTATCTTAGACGCATTTGACACACACAACTGTTACAAATTTTTTCGCCCACGTCCTCCTCCTCTTCTCCCTCTTCCAACCCTACGTGAGGTTTGACACAAAAAACAGAAGCGATTCTAGGTAAACATGAACAAATGCTAGGCTTAAAAATCAGCTTTCGTTTCAAGATTAGGTAGAACTCAAACTGATTTCCAGGCAGAAAATCACTAGATTTTTTGTTTATTGGTGAGAAATTTTTAAGTTGATGTTGACTTTTGGTTCTCTTAATGCATATTTTTGGAAATTTTCTGGTTGATAGGGTTAAATTAGTGAGATAGAACGAATAATCAGTAAACAGTTGACTCGTTAGTGTTTTGAATTTCGTTTTTTACAGGAATTGGTATTGTTAAGATTGAATTGGTGTGGTTGTTTTAGAATATGTTTTATTTTTAAGTTTCCCATTAAGAGCTCCTTTAGGATATTAAGAAATTGAGTTGAACGATTGGAAATTCTAGGATATTAATAGGTTAGGCTTGTTTACCACTTTTTATAGTGCAAACGACAACATCAACAATTTTTGTATTTTTGTAACCATTTCTTTCACACCTCTTCACATTTTAAAGGAGAGTGTGGCCAGACAAACCACATACAGACTGATGGGAGAAGGCATTATCAGGCAGAAATCGAAAATCCTACTCGGAGATGACCCGTTGTGGGACAATCCCCGCGATGGGATGTCAAAGAAATTCAGCCTTGAAAGAAACTTTATTACAAGGCTAAGTTTCAGAAGTGGATGGAATCAAAACACCATCACGGAACTGAACAATACTGGAATCGGAGTATATGGATCCAGAACCAAGTACTCCGAAAGTTTATGAAAGTTCCCTAGCATCGTTCAGGCGGAAATACACGCTATAGAAAGATGCGTTTGGTTTAACCTTGAAAGGAAGTACCTGATACAGGAGATTATCATCCTGGCCGACAATCAAGGAGCAATTAATACGAGAACAAAGTCATCCTCATGTGGATGCAAACTCGCAAAAAAGAGAGCTAGAGCATCTCCTTTATGGCTTGAATAAAAAAAGAAATTGATCAAAAATAAGTCAAGCACTGGTTTGATCAACATGGAAAGAGGCAAGCGAAAACAACTCATTACTATGAGCAAAGACAAACTTCGTTTACTGACAGGAATCCTATCAGGTCACTGTCGGCTCCGAAGGCATATGAAAACAATTGGGCTAGCAGAGACAGCAAAATGCCGTTTTTACGAGGAGGAAGATTAAACTTCCATACATATCCTCTTTGAGTGCGTAGCACTATGCAATTCAAGGGCTATGCACCTAACATCTTATGAAATAGAAGAGGGAGATTTGCCCAACATCAAGCCATCCCACATTCTAAATTTTCTAATGCAGATAGGCTTAGCAAGTCAGGTATAAAGTCGAGGCACCCTCCACCACACAGCAAGAAAGGGGAGACACACAACCATGCACTATAAATAAAGTAAACCGAAAAAAATCCAAAATAATGATATTTTTATACATTAATTGTGTTTATCAATGGGAGACAAATTTAAAATTTCATAAATCACATTCCCCACCGATTATAAAACGCTTATCTCTTACGAAAACAGAATCGTCATCAGAAGTGTTATTAAAACATAAAACTACCAAAACAAGCAGTAAAATTAGACGTACACCTATATACTATACCTTATACATCGAATGTGGTAAATTGCATTACTTGATATTATATTTTTTTAGGTGAAGGTTGCTCCTAACATCCTAATAGGTGTTTATTTACGAGATTATTATCTTACATATCTAGTACTTAATTGGAAGAAAATATGGAGAGAAAATAATATGCAATAATGTCACACAATTGAATGGGTTCAATGTGATAAAACAGTTAGATATCGTGTCATGACTATATTTAGAACATCTTTGTATTTACAAGATATTAATTAATATTTCTTTTACTTTCCTAAACTGTTCCGAACAAGAAATCCTAAAAGGGTCGTTCTGTTTGATGTAGAGTAGTTACTTAAATAGTTACTTATTCAAAACATTCTTTTTCGAAAAAATGAAGGCAATTCATTCAAAAATTAAATGCAGAAAACGTGATTAATCTACTAATCCACAGTTGTAGAAGTATTTGGATAAATAAATCACTTCAAATCTTGTTCATTATTACTAAATATAAAACGCAACATTAAATATTACGGTGTATAAAAAGTTGCATACCTTCACAGCAACAATAAATTGAACAAGGTAAAGTGACAGCAACAAAGTAAACAGGTATTGCAGATTTCTGTATATCGAGTATTATCTTAGACGTTACCTGTAATTATACTTAGTGCAAGTTAGTGTAGATGGCGGCACTTGAATGAAAAGAATTTTTAATTTAATGAATTAGTATATTTTAAATTAAAAATTTATATAACATTAAACAAACTTCAATAAATCATGCACTGTTACTTTAATATTGTAATTTCATGGTTGTTTATGTAATTAATGTGGAATTGACTCAATTAAGACGGATACATAAAAGAGGTTTCAAGTATAATAACCATAATAATGTGCTTATTAATATGTTATATCATATAAATTGTATACATAAGAATTGTTCAGCTTATTTCTTCTCCTCCAAGCAACTATTGTATTAAACATAGAGCAACATTAAAACTATTCTGCAAAGGAGATCCTTTTTTATTATGTACCGCATGCAACGCAGAATTATTAAATAATAATACAGAGTGTCTAAGCGAGACCGTTCATTAGAAGTTTATGGCGCTCTGGCCAAAATATAAATTTAAAAATTTAAAATTATATATAAATAGTCGATTATGTTCTCTTTAATATAAATAATAAAAATATTATTAGATTTTTAGCGCTTCCGGTTCTACCGGAAGTCGTCATCTACTTTATCATTTTTAATGGAACATCCTGTATATTTTTATACAATTGGATTCATCTATTTTTAAGCTTTACGAATATCTTTACTTTTTGCAATTTGATTCGAACGTTTTGTAGTTATTCGATTTTTTCGGAAAAAATTTGCTCTAGCAGACATTTATTCAAAAAATCAGAGGACACTCGATTTTTTGGATATCAATTTAAAATTCATAACATACTTAAACAACATGTTGGAGTATATTTTAGCGCCGAGAACAGCTGTCTACATTGCGTGGATATTTTACTATCGCACGTTAACTCTTCGAAATTTTGAAGAACCATAACTTTTTTGAAATGGAACCCCCCCATATTACATACATTTTAACTCTTTATAGCATTAAACGACGAATTGTGATTTTGACGTTAGACTTTGACAATAAATCATTGAGAACGCTTATTTTCCACGGCACACTGGATAAGTATCGATGAGTTAGGTGTGTAATTTCCATTTGAAAAAATGAAGTTATGGTTTTTCAAAATTTCGAGAGTTAAGCAATAGTAAAATAACCCCGTAATGTAGACAGCCGTTCTCAACGTCAAAACATACTCCAACATGTTGTTTAAGCATGTTACGAATTCTAAATTGATATCCGAAAAATCGAGTATTCTCTGATTTTTTGAGTAAACGTCCGCTATAGCAATTTTTTTTAGAAATAATAAATGAATAAAATTTAAAAAACTAAAGGTACTTATAAAGGTTAAAGCTAGGTAAATCCAAATATGTAAAAATATATAGGGTGTTCCATTAAAAATAACAAAGTAGATGGCAACTTCCGGTATAACCGGAAGCGCTAGAAATCTAATAATACTTTCATTGAAGAGAACATAATTGACTATATATAATTCTAAATTTTCAAATTTATATTTTGGCCAGAACCCCATAAACTTCTAATGAACGGTCTCGCTGAGACACCTTGTATATTATATTATTTACATACAGTCGAATTTTTTGATCTTGTCCGTTACGTCACTAACAGCGTAATTAAACACAGATATACATAAAATATTCATCACCGACATTTAACGTACACTGGCTTGCAATAAAATCTCGTACACCTTAATGTCAAGCAAGCTAATTTTTTAAGATTATTTTTCAATGTAAGCTGACTTTAGATTTGACAGATGTAATAGATTATGCGTAGAGGTTATGATAAATTATATGGAAGTAGTGTACTTTTGAAAATGAAACGTCAAATTAGTAATGTCACAAAAAGGTGAAATCAATGTAGGTAAAACTAGGTGTACGAGATTTTATTGCAAGCCAGTGTACATTAGAGACAAATGTCAACATGACATATGAGTCGAATAATACTGACATTACTCATGACGTAACGGACAAGATCCAAAAATTCGATTGTACCTGTAGCTAGTTACAATAATACTCTTTTAACACGATGGTGCACATAATTTTTTTATTGCTGATCTTGATTGCCGGTTGGTAGCACTGGACGATCCAGCAGCCAGCATGGCAAGCAGTCTGAAATGTCATTTAAAAATTCGATTGATTTGAATTAATTTATTGATTATATAGGTTATTATTTTACTTTCTTGGAGTATATTTTTCAACACAATTATTATTACTCGTGTAAACAATGTATTCCATTAAATTTTAGAACTTTTAAACATCCTAATAAAACTAGAATTGCAAATTTTTACAAGTGCCATAACAGTAAAAGATCTGATTTTTAAAAGTTTCTTTGCGTCTCATTTTTCTCTTTTTTACCTATCTGTTCTATTTATAATTATTTAATCTACCGTCCTGTTTACATCTTATCAAAAATATGTACATAAACTCTAAACGAAACGAATCGTTTTTATCGGATTTATCTCGATCTGTAAACAAACAGGTACTTGCAACTTGCAACGTGTTTTCACTTTTGTAATAATGATTGACCGCAATTTAAATTTAATTTAATAATAATTTATTGAGGGAGACAATGTTAGAAATTAGGTATTTAAGTACCTAGGTATTATAGTTAGAACAATGTACATACGAGGAGGTATTGAAAAATTCTTAACCTACTATAGAAACAGCAAAATTTGAGAAAGTCAAAAAATATTTTTATTATTCAACATACTCTCTTCTTAATTGGATACATTGATTACAACGAATCTGCAACGCCTCTAAACTTTTCAAAAAAATTTTTATCTTTCTATCTGCAAACCAGGCCTCTGCAGCTTCTATCACCTCTCATACGAGGAGGAGGGAAGGATCCCAGTTATTGTTCCATTTTACAGAAAAACAATCATGATGACTCCATTGTCATCTTAAAAAACTGAAGCAAAACTTTTCCATTAGATTTTTGAACACGAAACTTCCTAGCTCTTGGAGACCAAGTGTGTCTCCATTCCATCATTGTTGCTTTGTTTCTGGGTCGTAGAAATGTACCCAAGATTCATCCATCATGCAACATTTTCAAACCAAGCACAGCTCCAACGTGATGCATTCATCTTTGCACCCTTGCCTTCTATTTAACATTCAGACGTTTGAGGACAGTTTCTTCATCGTTCTCACTTTAAAAACTGATTCGTTAACTCTAAACTTATCTAGGAATTGTTCTGCTTGATCTATGGAATAATTATAAATTAATAAAATTTAATAAACATTTTAAATTTAAATGTCAATCATATTGACAGTCTATTACAGTAAATTCAATTTTTTTCAGTTTTGTAATTGTTTTATAATTGATTTGCATATTTATTTGCAAATAACGCAAGAACCTTTCACTTTTCATATTCTGATCAAACTGTTGTGATATATAAATATGTGTTTGCTTTTATAGTTCTTTTTATCGAACATTCATTATAAATCAAAGTGCTGCTATGTTAACTAAGAACTAAAAAAGAATAAGTTTCAACATTTTAGTTTAAATCGTTAAAATGTTCAAACACTCTTTTGCAAGTATGATAATAAAATTTGATAATCATCAAACTGAATTGGTTCTAGTCTAGTTTTGGAATGGCAGCTCAAACTCAAAATACAAATAAAATTCCATTCCTCTATATATTATGCAATGCATAAAGGGATCATTCAGATAAAAAAATGAGGTGACAACCCTATATAACTTTCCATTACCACGGATGTTTATTTTCTAACTCAATATTTTGGCTTTTAATATTTTGAGTGCACAGATAGGACAAAATATGCAACGTTGTCAGACTTGCAATTCAAGTTTGCTATCACACCCAGGGCTAGCTGGCCGATCGTAAATATTACAACAGTAGTGAGGGTTGATGTAAACTGTTGTGTGATCAAGATTAATACAATGCTGCAATCGGCGCTGTTTGAATTTTATTGAACATTACTTGAAAAAAAAGTTAGTCGCAATTTTGTTGTACTTTGCTATTGCATATATTAAATGTACTACCTAATAACAGTAATAGCAGTAATTACACTACTTGCAACGATTTTTATAACTGACTTAAATGTAAAATGTTAGTATCTTGTATTGTTTTAAAGATAGAAAATGTATTCTATTCATATAAAATTTAAAATTAAAAAGTAGTATAACAAGCTCCGAGTTTGCCACTAGAAAAAAAGAAGGCAGGGAAGGGGTTGGTCCACAAATTAGGAAGCTTTTCAACGATGAATATTTTTAACGTACCATGAATGATTCACAGCTGGTAGCATCGACTTCTTTTAAAAATATTTGCAAACATTTTTCGGGAAATCAAATGAGTGAAAACTACCAAGATATCGTAACTACTTTGCTAGAAATCTAAAAAAATTTAGAGCGCCGAATGTCGATCAAAGCTGATTTTTTGTCGTCACATGTGGGTTTCTTTCCTGCCAATTTAGGAAAACTGATGATGATGACCAGGGGGTAAAGATTCTATGAAGATATTGCAGAAATGGAAAAACGATATCAGGTTGGACTCAGTCATGATGGGGGGATTATTGCCGGTTTCTCATTAAACCAACATAAGGGGTGTTTCAATAAGGTAGCGTAAGATTTGAATTCCCTGCCATGTTTGAC
>CM043021.1:84497654-84594345 GCA_023690525.1 Holotrichia oblita | reverse complement strand
GTAGCATTATTGTTGGAGACAAAAAATAAAACTAATCTGCCGGGATTCGAACCCTAAACAATCCGTGCATTTGTGTTATTAAGCCGTCGCGCGAACCATTGCGCCATGGACGCTTGCACTAACTCACGTATTAAAAGCCTTATTAGGAAGTCACGAACAATAGATTTAAAAATAATAATTTTTTGGCTTTATTAAAATGACTTTCTTTGTACTATGATTGTGGAGATGTTCATTGTTAACCCAGTTATAATATGCGGCCCTTAATTTTGAATGAAGTAGTATTAGGGAGATAATATTCACCGAAAACCGATTTTATATGTATTCTCCCTATGTCCCACTTGGCTGTGGAAACCCTGTATAAAAAAGATAACTGGTAGACCTTCTGTACTCGAATCTTTTGATGAGGTTGTCGAAACTGTTGTTCGTCAGATAGTTCACAATATGTTTCGCAAAAATGAACTATCAACATTAGATAAAGTCCTGGCTGAAATAAATAATAGTAGTGAACTGCCAGATATGAGTGGTTCAACATTATATATAGGGTTTTTTTAATGAAAAAACGCAAAAACAGGTCGATTTTTAATTTTATTGGGACACCATCATGTCCACAACTGTCAAACGTCATTCCCATCCCCTTCACCACTTTAACCATTACAATTCAAATAGGGAAAGCAGTAAGTGTGTTATTATTATTTTTATTTTAGCGCCCTCTAGCGGAATAAAACGGTTACCTATTCCAAAGTGTGACACATCATTTGAAAACTAATTTTATTAGCAATTAAATACGTAATATTTTTAACATTTAGTTGTCATAATTGTCAAGTACATACTGTCATTAAAATTAAATCAAATTTTAACGAGTAAAACATAAAATCGTGTACTCTATTCAGGAGAGAGTGGAAATAGTTGGAGTGTGTTTTCAAATAATAATAAGTAACCGACTTTTATCCCGTTAGAGGGCGCTAAAATCAATAGTAACGCAACAGGTAATCACGCTACTGAATTCTCCATAAAATTACCCTTTCAATGATGTATTACACTTAGTGCCTTCCCTATTTAAATTGCAATGGTTAGAGTGACCGAGGGGAGGGGAGGTATGACAGTTGTGGACATCTTGAAAGCGTTGTAAAAAATTAAAATTTGACCGGTTTTTGTGTTATCTGTAATGTCCATTTCTTGTGGACGATGATGAATCGACGTCACTAGATTTTCGGCCACACTCACGCGAACGTGTTTGACATCGCTAACCGAGTCTGTACTTTCGAATGAATATTGGATACACTTTACGAATGATGGCAATCAAACTTTCACCATTCACGTTGGTCTCCTTGGTTACTAACTCCCATCTGTCAACATTCGATTTGTCACGTCATAATCACGTGACATTATTATGATTGTCAAACATGGCAGGGAATTCAAATCTTACGCTCTTATTGAAACACCCCTTTATGTTGGTTTAACGAGAAACCGGTAATAATCCCCCATCATGACGGAGTCCAACCTGATATCGTTTCTGCAATATCTTCATAGAATCTTTTCCCCCTGCTCATCATCATCATCTTTCCTAAATTGGCAGGAAAGAAATTCAAATGTGACAACAAAAAATGAGCTTTGAGCTACATTCGGCACTTTAATTTTTTTATAGTTTTCTAGCAAATTAGCTACGATGTCTCGGTAGTTTTCACTCTTTTGATTTCCCAGAAAATGTTTGCAAATATTTTTAAAAGAAGTCGATGCTACCAGCTGTAAATCATTCATGGTACGTTAAAAATATTCATCGTTGAAAAGCTTCCTAATTTGTGGACCAACCCCTTCCCTGCCTTCTTTTTCTAGTGGCAAACTCGAGCTTGTTATAATACTTTTTTAATTTTAAATTTTATATGAATAGAATACATTTTCTATCTTTGAAACAATACAAGATACTAACATTTTACATTTAAGTCCGTTATAAAAATCGTTGCAAGTAGTGTAATTACTGCTATTACTGCTATTAGGTAGTACACTTAATATATGCAATAGTTAAAAGTACAACAAAATTGCGACTAACTTTTTCAAGTAATGTTCACAATAAAATTCAAACAGCACCGATTGCAGCATTGTATTAATTCTGATCACACAACAGTTTACCCTCACTACTGTTGTAATATTTACGATCGGCCAGCTAGCCCTGCGTATGATAGCAAACTTGAATTGCAAGTCTGACAACGTTGCATATTTATGTCCTATCTGTGCACTAAAATATTAAAAGCCAAAATATTGAGTTAGAAAATAAACATCTGTGGTAATGGAAAGTTATATATGGTTGTCACCTCATTTTTTTATCTGCATTGCATAATATATAGAGGAATGGAATTTTATTTGTATTTTGAGTTTGAGCTGCCAATCCAAAACTAGACTAGAACCAATTCAGTTTGATGATTATCAAATTTTATTATCATACTTGCAAAAGAATGTTTGAACATTTTAACGATTAAAACTAAAATGTTGAAAACTTATTCTTTTAGTTCTTAGTTAACATAGCAGCACTTTGATTTATAATGAATGTTCGATAAAAAGAACTATAAAAAAGCAAACACATATTTATATATCACAACAGTTTGATCAGAATATGAAAAGTGAAAGGTTCTTGCGTTATTTGCAAATAAATATGCAAATCAATTATAAAACAATTACAAAACTGAAAAAAATTGAATTTACTGTAATAGACTGCCAATATGATTGACATTTAAATTTAAAATGTTTATTAAATTTTATTAATTTATAATTATTCCATAGATCAAACAGTACAATTCCTAGATAAGTTTAGGGTTAACGAATCAGTTTTTAAAGTGAGACCGATGAAGAAACTGTCCTCAAACGTCTGAATGTTAAATAGAAGGCAAGGGTGCAAAGATGAATGCATCACGTTGGAGCTGTGCTTGGTTTGAAAATGTTGCATGATGGATGAATCTTGGGTACATTTCTACGACCCAGAAACAAAGCAACAATCGATGGAATGGAGACACTCTGGTCTCCAAGAGCTAGGAAGTTTCGTGTTAAAAAATCTGCTGGAAAAGTTTTGCTTCAGTTTTTTAAGATGACAATGGAGTCATCATGATTGTTTTTCTGGGTAAAGGTGGAACAATAACTGGAATCCCCCTTCCCCTCCTCGTATGAGAGCTGATAGAAGCTGCAGAGGCCTGATGGTTTGCAGATAAAAAGATAAAAATTTCTTTTTGAAAAGTTTAGAGGAGTTGCAGATTCGTTGTAATCAATGTATCCAATTAAGAGAAGAGTATGATGAATAATAAAATATTTTTACTTTCAAATTTTGTTTGCTTCTATAGTAGGTTAAGAATTTTTCAATAGCTCCTCGTATGTACATTGTTCTAACTATAATACCTACTTAAATACCTAATTTCTAACATTGTCTCCCTCAATAAATTATTATTAAATTAAATTTAAATTGCGGTCAATCATTATTACAAAAGTGAAACACGTTGCAAGTTGCAAGTACCTGTTTGTTTACAGATCGGAGATAAATCCGATAAAAACGATTCGTTTCGTTTAGAGTTTATGTACATATTTTGATAAGATGTAAACAGGACCGTAGATTAAATAATTATAAATAGAACAGATAGGTAAAAAAGAGAAAAATGAGACGCAAAGAAACTTTTAAAAATTAGATCTTTTACTGTTATGGCACTTGTAAAAATTTGCAATTCTAGTTTTATTAGGATGTTTAAAAGTTCTAAAATTTAATGGAATACATTGTTTACACGAGTAATAATAATTGTGTTGAAAAATATACTCCAAGAAAGTAAAATAATAAACTATATAATCAATAAATTAATTCAAATCAATCGAATTTTTAAATGACATTTCAGACTGCTGGCCATGGTGTGGCAACTAGCTAAACAGGCTTTGAACGAGAACAACAGCGCCATCTCCCAGTCATACTGGTACTAAACGAATGTTATCTCTCTCACTCAGTGCGTAAATTTCCCTTTTTTGATGATTTTTTCGCTGTCACCATCCTGTCACATGTTCTCTATTGTCTTCTGTCATTTTTGTATTATAATATAATTTTAACATTATACACAAAAAATGGGTTTTTAGGTAGAAGCGAACCGAGAAATTTAACTCTCTTATAAAAATAAGTGTTCTGATCCTGGTTATATAGGTATCGTTTCGCCTATGTAAGTAGCTATGTAGGTAATTTGAAAATATTGCTTTAGGTATATTGTATATTTTAATGAATAAAGTGTGTGTATATATGAATGATAGACGGCGATTTCCAGTGAAGAAAGAAAAGATATTGAAGGTATGATTGTAACGAATTGATGTTTAATTGTGATAATCAAACACTAATATTTCCTTCCTCTGCACATTTTAAAAAGGAATGTTTAAATGGTTCCCAATTGGTTTTAAGGTCTATACCATCTGCGAATTTGCTTGGTATTCTCTATAGTTTAATCAGTTATGTGAATTGCTCTAAGCAGTTTAAATATTGTATTTCTTATAATGACATAACATGAAATAAGACTTATTTTTGTTTTAATTAAAGTAATAGTAGATAGCATTTAGAACTTCTAATTCTTATATTTGACATTATCCATACGAAACAGCCATTTCATCAAATCATTACGTATGCCAAACATTCTATTATATGCATACTACTTATTTGTCTCAAATCACAATGTCAGTTAAATTTCAATTTTTGTCTGCAATGCAATCATTTGATAAAATATAGAAATAAAATTTTAAATAACCCGCGCGCTAAATTGTGACTTAAATAGTACCGGTATGACTGCAAGAGGCGCTGCAATAGTCGTTCATCCCCACTACAGTACTTGCCATTCTATCAAGTTATTCTATGCTGCTGGCTGCTGGATCGTCCAGTGCTACCAACCGGCAATCAAGATCAGCAATAAAAAAATAATGTGCACCATCGTGTTAAAAGAATATTATTGTAACTAGCTACAGGTACAATCGAATTTTTGGATCTTGTCCGTTACGTCATAAGTAATGTCAGTATTATTCGACTCATATATCATGTTGACATTTGTCTCTAATGTACACTGGCTTGCAATAAAATCTCGTACACCTAGTTTTACCTACATTGATTTCACCTTTTTGTGACATTACTAATTTGACGTTTCATTTTCAAAAGTACACTACTTCCATATAATTTATCATAACCTCTACGCATAATCTATTACATCTGTCAAATCTAAAGTCAGCTTACATTGAAAAATAATCTTAAAAAATTAGCTTGCTTGACATTAAGGTGTACGAGATTTTATTGCAAGCCAGTGTACGTTAAATGTCGGTGATGAATATTTTATGTATATCTGTGTTTAATTACGCTGTTAGTGACGTAACGGACAAGATCAAAAAATTCGACTGTATGTATGTTAATAATATAATATACAGGGTGTCTCAGCGAGACCGTTCATTAGAAGTTTATGGGATTCTGGCCAAAATATAAATTTGAAAATTTAGAATTATATATAGTCAATTATGTTCTCTTCAATGAAAGTATTATTAGATTTCTAGCACTTCCGGTTATACCGGAAGTTGCCATCTACTTTGTTATTTTTAATGGAACACCCTATATATTTTTACATATTTGGATTTACCTAGCTTTAACCTTTATAAGTACCTTTATAAGTACCTTTAGTTTTTTAAATTTTATTCAGGCGTTTTGTAGTTATTCGATTTTTTTCTAAAAAAAATTGCTATAGCGGACGTTTACTCAAAAAATCAGAGAATACTCGATTTTTCGGATATCAATTTAGAATTCGTAACATGCTTAAACAACATGTTGGAGTATGTTTTGACGCTGAGAACGGCTGTCTACATTACGGGGTTATTTTACTATCGTACGTTAACTCTTCGAAATTTTGAAAAACCATAACTTCATTTTTTCAAATGGAAATTACACACCTAACTCATCGATACTTATCCAGTGTGCCGTGGAAAATAAGCGTTCTCAATGATTTATTGTCAAAGTCTAACGTCAAAATCACAATTCGTCGTTTAATGCTATAAAGAGTTAAAATGTATAACAATAACGAAAACAATGTTCACACAAATCAAGAAATTCTTAATTTATTTTTAAGAAATGGGTGTAAAAAGACTGAAAGAATTTATAATAATTGTTCAAAATGGTGGCCGTTCGCATTTGAGCACAGTATTAAACGTGAAGGAACGCCCTCAAGTTTTGCTCTTTGTAGATCTTGAGAAGAGAGTCTGTCGAATGTTGCTCGCACACATGGTCCTCAAAGGAAAAAGTCCACATGTGTCATATCCAGAGATTTTACAGGCCAATTCCTAACCGACTTACTCACCTGTTTTCGAATATTAAGGTGTAAATATTGTTTTCGTTATTGTTATCCATTTTAACACTTTATTGCAATAATGCATATTTAACGCGTAATTATTAATTCACAAGTATCAAACGACGAAGTGTGATTTTGACGTTAGACTTTGACAAAAAAATCTTTGAGAACGTTTAAATTCCATGGCACACTGGATAAGTATCGATGACTTGGGTGTATTTTTCAAAAAATCTAATTATCTCCTAAATTATTAATTTTAGTCATAGTACATGCGGGACATAAAAGATGTAGAATTGGACTCGGAAGACGACTAAGTAATAAAATATGGAGGGGAGGGGGAAGGGGGTTCCATTTCAAAAAAGTTATGGTTCTTCAAAATTTCGAAGAGTTAACGTGCGATAGTATGAATTTTAAATTGATATCCAAAAAATCGAGTGTCCTCTGATTTTTTGAATAAATGTCTGCTAGAGCAAATTTTTTCCGAAAAAATCGAATAACTACAAAACGTTAGAATCAAATTGCAAAAAGTAAAGATATTCGTAAAGCTTAAAAATAGATGAATCCAATTGTATAAAAATATACAGGGTGTTCCATTAAAAATGATAAAGTAGATGGCGACTTCCGGTAGAACCGGAAGCGCTAAAAATCTAATCATATTTTTATTAAAGAGAACATAATCGACTATTTATATATAATTTTAAATTTTTAAATTTATATTTTGGCCAGAACGCCATAAACTTCTAATGAACGGTCTCGCTGAGACACCCTGTATTATTATTTAATAATTCTGCGTTGCATGCGGTACATAATAAAAAAGGATCTCGTTTGCAGAATAGTTTTAATGTTGCTCTATGTTTAATACAATAGTTGCTTGGAGGAGAAGAAATAAGCTGAACAATTCTTATGTATACAATTTATATGATATAACATATTAATAAGCACATTATTATGGTTATTATACTTGAAACCTCTTTTATGTATCCGTCTTAATTGAGTAAATTCCACATTAATTACATAAACAACCATGAAATTACAATATTAAAGTAACAGTGCATGATTTATTGAAGTTTGTTTAATGTTATATACCTACAGTTTTAATTTAAAATATACTAATTCATCATTAAATTAAAAATTCTTTTCATTCAAGTGCCGCCATCTACACTAAGTTGCACTAAGTGTAATTACAGGTAACGTCTAAGATAAAACTCGCTATACAGAAATCTGCAATACCTGTTACTTTGTTGCTGTCACTTTAGCTTGTTCAATTTATTGTTGCTGTGAAGGTATGCAACTTTTTATACACCGTAATATTTAATGTTGCGTTTTATATTTAGTAATAATGAACAAGATTTGAATTGATTTATTTATCCAAATACTTCTACAACTGTGGATTAGTAGATTAATCACGTTTTCTGCATTTAATTTTTGAATGAATTGCCTTCATTTTTTCGAAAAAGAATGTTTTGAATAAGTAACTATTTAAGTAACTACTCTACATCAAACAGAACGACCCTTTTAGGATTTCTTGTTCGGAACAGTTTAGGAAAGTAAAAGAAATATTAATTAATATCTTGTAAATACAAAGATGTTCTAAATATAGTCATGACACGATATCTAACTGTTTTATCACATTGAACCCATTCAATTGTGTGACATTATTGCATATTATTTTCTCTCCATATTTTCTTCCAATTAAGTACTAGATATGTAAGATAATAATCTCGTAAATAAACACCTATTAGGATGTTAGGAGCAACCTTCACCTAAAAAAATATAATATCAAGTAATGCAATTTACCACATTCGATGTATAAGGTATAGTATATAGGTGTACGTCTAATTTTACTGCTTGTTTTGGTAGTTTTATGTTTTAATAACACTTCTGATGACGATTCTGTTTTCGTAAGAGATAAGCGTTTTATAATCGGTGGGGAATGTGATTTATGAAATTTTAAATTTGTCTCCCATTGATAAAGACAATTAAACAAATATCATTATTTTGGATTTTTTCGGTTTACTTTATTTATAGTGCATGGTTGTGTGTCTCCCCTTTCTTGCTGTGTGGTTGAGGGTGCCTCGACTTCATACCTGATTTACTAAGCCTATCTGCATTAGAAAATTTAGAATGTGGGATGGCTTGATGTTGGGCAAATCTCCCTCTTCTATTTCATAAGATGTTAGGTGCATAGCCCTTGAATTGCATAGTGCTACGCACTCAAAGAGGATATGTATGGAAGTTTAATCTTCCTCCTCGAAAAAACGGCATTTTGCTGTCTCTGCTAGCCCAATTGTTTTCATATGCCTTCGGAGCCGACAGTGACCTGATAGGATTCCTGTCAGTAAACGAAGTTTGTCTTTGCTTATGGTAATGATTTGTTTTCGCTTGCCTCTTTCCATGTCGATCAAACCAGTGCTTGACTTATTTTTGATCAATTTCTTTTTTTATTCAAGCCCCAAAGGAGATGCTCTAGCTCTCTTTTTTTGCGAGTTTGCATCCACATGAGGATGACTTTGTTCTCCTTGCCTAACTCGTTTAGCTTAGACAGGCAATCCCAAGTCATTTGTGAGCTGATTGTATAAGAACTTATTAGTGTATTAATTACTCCTTGAGTGTCGGTCAGGGTGATAATCTCCTGTTTCCGGTACTTTCTTTCAAGGTTAAACCGGACACATCTTTCTATAGTGTGTATTTCCGCCTGAAAGAAACTAGGAACTTCCCTAAACTTTCGGAGTACTTGGTTCTGGATCCATATACTCCGATCCCTTCGGCATTCTTGTTCAGTTCCGTGATGGTGTTTTGATCCCATCCACTTCTGAAACTTATACATCGCGAGGCTTGTCCCACAACGCGTCATCTCCGAGTAGGATTTTCGATTTTTGCCTGATGATGCCTTCTCCCATCAGTCTGTATATGGTTTGTCTGGCCACACTCTCCTTTAAAATGTGAAGAGGTGTCAAAGAAATGGTTACAGAAATACAAAAATTGTTGATGTTGTCGTCTACACTATAAAAAGTGGTGAATAAGCCTAACCAATTAAAATCCTAGAATTTCCAATCGTCCAACTCAATTTCTTAATATCCTAAAGGAGCTCTTAATGGGAAACTTAAAAATAAAACATATTCTAAAACAACCACACCAATTCAATCTCAAAAATACCGATTTCTGTAAAAACGGAATTCAAAACAATAACGAGTCAACTGTTTACTTATTATTCGTTCTATCTCACTAATTTCACCCTATCAACCAGAAAATTTCCAAAAATATGCATTAAGAGAACCAAAAGTCAACATCAACTTAAAAATTTCTCACCAATAAACAAAAAATCTAGTGATTTTCTGCCTGGAAATCAGTTTGAGTTCTACCTAATCTTGAAACGAAAGCTGATTTTTAAGCCTAGCATTTGTTCATGTTTATCTAGAATCGCTTCTGTTTTTTGTGTCAAACCTCACGTAGGGTTGGAAGAGGGAGAAGAGGAGGAGGAGGTGGGCGCAAACATTTGTTACAGTTGTGTGTGTCAAATGCGTCTAAGATAGAATTTCGTTCATTAAAGGGGATCTGCCGATAACCTTGCAAAAAAAGTCGCAAAAAAGAAATGACCTTTTGAGGAAACAAATCCAAAAAATAAGCTAATAACGCTTCGAAAGATACTGTGTGTTGGTGTCGAAAATATTGTCGATGACAGTATGAGTGATTTAGAGTTTATTATGTAGGAAAATAGCCAGATGATGAAGATGTGAGGACCACAAAATAAAGCTGTGAGGAATGTGTCATGTGCTACCTTTGGACACACGATGCTTGTGCTGGCGACGAAAATGGCAGTTACTTGTGTGATTTTTGTATTCTCTTCATAACATTGTTTTTATTATAAGGTCATAATAAATTAGTTGCTTTATATAATATTTCAACGATTCTACAAGGTTGTAGGCCTTCTTTTCAATTTTATTCTTGTTATCAAAGAACTCGCTAGTGACCGAAATTTTTTTAATGTATTTGGTATAGCCATGTCAAAAATATCAACTTGAAGCTGACGTAAGTTCTATATTACTGAATCTGTATCTATGCGGCTTCATTCTCCAAAAATATAGTAATATCCTAACCTCAAACAATGAAATTGTATTCTATCTCAAATATGTTTTTAAACGTTTAAAAGACGTCTTATGGATGTTATAAATGAACATTCTAAAGATGTCGTTGAAACTACATCCATAAGATGTCTTTTTTATGTTTGTAGACATTCAGAGATAATACAGACCTAAATAAGACATCCGTAAGATGTTTTGTGCTATCTGGGTGGAATAGAGGCACAAGGATTCATCACCCCCCTCGGAAGTTGGCATTTGTAGGGAAGATTATGGCTACAGTTGTTTGGGATGCCGAAAGATAAATTATTTATATAGACTTGTTACCACGCGATCAGACTATAACCGGGCAATATTATGCCGCCGTAATCACAAAAAATTGCGTCATTCCATCAAGGAAAAAACTCAGAGGCAGCTCTTTACCACGTTTTGCAGGACTATGTTTCCAAGTCGTTTCATTCTATGTCAGGGATAATAATATCCGAACTGTTCTCATTAGTAATACCCACATTATAGAATTTCTAGTACTTTTAATACCAATACATAAAAAATTATGTACCTACTGTATATATGTACTACCGATGTATAATTACTCGTTAGATTATTGAGCACAAGGCACCATTAATAAAAGTAATTCTCATATTTCGTAAGTTAATTAAATACAAACATCGGTTTTTGATAAATCGATAAATATCGATAATAAACATAAATTTGGTTAGCAGACCGGAAGTGGATTTGTCAAGCATTTTAAATATTTAAAATTTTATAGTGCAGTATATGTTTCAATTAAATCTGAGCTGCATTTTTGATTTAATCTACAGTTGTTGTTGGCTAAGCACAGCCCTGTTTGCTTCTAATTAAGAATTAATGTACCTATAGTAGATAAAACAAATCTAAAAGAATGCATCTTAAACGTAAGTAGAAATATGACCACACCCGTTCCTGGATTGATGTAGACAGCACATTTTATAATTTTTATGATCCGCAAGTACAACCTACTTAATATATGTTGTACGAGATTAACTTTAATTTGCAAGTATAAACAATACACAAGGCTTATACTTAGTTTGCTTTAAATATAACAATGACATGTACGTTAATAATGCATTATTACTCTATTAGAAATACATTAATTATACAACAACAATAAAGGTATGCGTTGACAATAGTGAAGGATCAAAACATTACGATTTAATTGTCGACTGCTTCACATTTTATCACGGAAATATCTGAATCGTACGGTAAATTATGCAATGACATTGTAAACAATTCATTTTTTTTTGCTGTATAATTCATAAATAAATCTGGGACACCTTCTTTGTCTTGTTGCAAAATTAGGAAATTTAAATTTTATTTTATAACTTTTTGGCAGATACTCAAACTTTTTATATGTGTGTACCGATAAAATCCGAAGGACTGGTGGTAGTAAACAAAGCCTGAAGTAATAACAAAGATGTATAATATAAGATTAATATGGATACTGATGCAATATAGATGTTAGTTTACAATGTTACATATTTGCAATAAGTTATTGTCTCTCATTCGATTCTGTGTTTTCAATACTCCTATTAATAAATTATGCGTTTTGATTTTATGAGAATATATTACCGTGTAAAAGGAAGCACGACCAGAATTTACAAAGAGAACTGCAGCTTTATTACTACTTTTATGTATTTTAAATTAATTATTGTGACTACGCTTTGAGTATGTTTTTCTGAATTTTAAATTTGAAAGTATGATATTGATTCTCCCGCTTTAAAAGTAAAGTTCCAAATCCTTTTGATCATTATTCATTCTAATAATAAATTAATATATTTAATTCCATCCTCTTCTTCTACTCATCCCTTAATGCTTTTGTAAATCCAAATTATATACTGGGCGTTATTTGATTGTAATGATAGATTTTGGGTGATCTTCAGCTTTTCTGTAAATGATGTGTCTACCTTTGGAACTTGATTTTGTCGTGTTAATTTCCACCTTTACCTGTATATACTTCAAAATTGTGACAATATTCATTCAGCTATTGAAGTAACATCCTTAGATCTATCAGTGAGCACCTTTCTTGAACACAATTTTACTGTATTCTTGTGTAGGTGTTCGTATATAGATTGGCACTGGTATCAACATGATCATTGTCCGATTCTTCAGACTTTTCAATCACTACCACTCCTTCTGCTTTGCTCAAAACATTTTCGTTAAGATTGTGTTGAAGTACTCCCAAAGTTTTTTTTATCAGATAAAAATCTAGTGATATTTTATTATTTGTTATGAGTATTTCAATGACCCATTTTTGGATAAGTAATAAGGATTAATATTTGCTCTTTCAGGTATGTCAGGTCGACCAGAATCTCGTGGCAGTTGCGCTTAAATAAGAGAGGTTGGGTAGAAGGATGACATTGCAGCACTCAGCTGTGTCGTCACTACAACTCACTCAAATTATATAAAAAGAGATGATATTAGAGAAACAGGTTTATTTAATTTAAATCATATAGGCATTCATATTCTTTTTTAAAGACATCATATTGAATGCTATTGATATTGTAAGGCCTTTGAACGCTCAATCTTTTCATCTTTAAGAATAAGTAACATTTCCATTTCTGAAACATTATTAAATGTTCAAGAACTAGGTAATAGATGACGGGAGCTCCTTTTATGTCCCGTTTTCTTAATTTGAAAGTTTTGATAGAATTTCTTTTAATCCTGCCGTTCACTGATGGCTCAGGGGAAAGAATATATTTAGCGATCTAAATAATATGAAAACTGATTTCCGTAACACAACAAATAGATCAACAGTTACTGCATTGTTGCCCAACAATGCATTAAAGAAGCAAATTGATTGTTAAATTTTGAACACAGCAGTCATATGTTTAATATCAACTAAACAGTTTTACTTATCACTGGTACACTTTTGCGTTTTATGTTAAGTGCTTATACCTAATGAATTTGAAATTATAATATATGAAACAGAAAAATACTTAACGGTGGTGGGACATTCGAATGTCAAATGCGCGTAAAAGCGGGTATAATTGGTATTATTGGCTGGATACTTCCATATCTACGAGAATCACCAAGACATTTTTTAGGAGGATTATTTTGGAAGAATGGAGTTTTGTCAAACTATAGTTGACAAAAATATTGAAATAAATGATTTTAATGAGAATGTATGTTTTAGTGACGAATCCTAGTTTAGTACCAACGCCAAACAAAATCCTAGTATTTGTAAATATTGATCACAGAACAATGAGCTCAAAATAATTCAGCTCTGAATACAATACTCTCAAAAATAATAGCATTATAGAACCATTCTCTATTGATAGTGATTTCAATGTACGACTTTATTTAAACTTCTTGCAGTTAGAAATTATACCAAGGTTTGAAGAAATCTCAGTCAATATTATTAATAGGCATTCGGCAATATCTAAAAAATGAATTTTCAACAGACGGATTCAATGGATCATGCGTTGGAGGTATAGAAGTCGAAGGCACTCATTCACGCTTGTTATATTGTTACATTAATAATAGATCACTGCCACGTCATTCTGGTCGACCTGTAGCTATTTAGTAAAGATAGCTTCAGTGGAATAGTAGTTTCATTGAAGATCCAGATTCCAAGAAACACAAAGTCTTCGAACCCAACCAATTCTGCAAGTGATAATAGTGAGCTTTCACTTAGAACATAGAAGTATGTAAATAAATTCTTGAGAAAAGAAAGGAATTGACTCTAGTCGTTAAAAAGTTGGTTTAAACAATTTCAATGGATTTCCCAATATGATCCAAGATGTGCAAGTCCTATCGAAGCTACTAACTAACACAAAACATGAAGGAACATGATAGGGACAAACTAGGGAAAGAAGGGATTGTTCTCGAAGACGTCATTGTTACCGTAACAATTTCATGTCATATTCTGAGACCACATCTATGTAATATGCAAAGCTCAACATTTGTACACATCCTGAATCAAAAATGTCCGCCGCCTTCCTCTAGTACTGTCTATAACAGAAGTAAAAACGATTGGTTTGATCAATTTTGTTTTGAAGATTGCTTTTACAAGATAACTATGCTGTATTTTTCTCGGTTCGAATGCAAGGAAATTCTCTTAGGCCTCAACTCGTCGAGTCATGCTTTAATGTTAAAATTTTGGTGTAAACAATTTAAATGAATTTCCGAATACGATCCAAGATGTGCAAGTCCTATCGAAGCTACTAACTAACAGAAAACATGAAGGAAAACGAAAGACGGGGCCAAACTAGGGAAAGAAGGTGACAATGATTTTTCTCGAAGACGTCATTGTTACCGTAACAATTTCATGTCATATTCTGAAACCATATCTATGTAATATTCAAGGCCCAGCATTTGTACCCAACCTGAATCGTAAATGCCTCCCGCCCTCTCCTAGTACCGTCTATAACAGAAGTAAAAACGACTGGTTTGATCAATTTTGTTTTGACGAATGCTTTTACAAGATAACTATGCCATATTTTTCTCAGCTCGAATGCAAGGAAATTCTTTTGGGGCTCAACTTGTCGAGTCATGCTGTCATGTTAAAATTTTGGTTTAAGCAATTTCAATGGATTTTCGAATATGATTCAAGATGTGCAAGTCCTATCTAAGCTACTAACTAACACAAAACATGAAGGAAAACGAAAGACAGGGACAAGCTAGAGAAAGAAGGTGACAATGATTGTTGTCGAAGACGTCATTGTTATTGTAACAATTTCATGTCATATTCTGAGACCATATCTATGTAATATTCAAAGCCCAGCATTTGTACCCAACCTGAATCGTAAATGTCTCCCGCCCTCTCCTAGTACCGTCTATAACAGAAGTAAAAACGACTGGTTTGATCAATTTTGTTTTGACGAATGCTTTTACAAGATAACTATGCCATATTTTTCTCAGCTCGAATGCAAGGAAATTCTTTTGGGCCTTAACTTGTCGAGTCATGTTGTCATGTTAAAATTTTGGTTTAAGCAATTTCAATGGATTTTCGAAAATGATTCAAGATGTGCAAGTCCTATCGAAGCTACTATAACTACCACAAAACATGAAGGATAAAGAAAGATAGGAACAAACTAGAAAAAGAAGGTGACAATGATTGTTTTCGAAGACGGGAAATCACAAAATTAAAAATTTTTCACTTAGAGGCTGGTTTTGAAAGTACCTCATCTGGTCTATCCGAAATGGTTACTCTAACAGTTCAAAACGTCGGGAACAAATGTATTAAAAACAATATTCAATTTATTGCTACTTCCACCGAAATCGGCATACCTTTTCTAACCACTCGAAGTGTCTTATTTTAGACCAACGGAAAGAGTGTGGAGTGTGGAGCAAATGCCCTCGTTGGCTGCCGAAGATTTAAGTTTGCAGGGTGTGGTATAATATTACCTGATTATAAAAGGGTCTTAAAGAAACTAGCGTATTATAAGCCTATTAATAACGAATCTGACAGTTGTGCAAGTAATTTTAAAGACAACTTAATGGCCGTTATGTGTAAGTTACAAAATTCAAGCCGAAAAAAACTTAATATTGTGTAATTATGCTAAGATGAAAATGCTGAAGACGAAAACGAAGAATCTATTGAACTTGAACAAATTTGATCTCCCTACTTTTGATACACTTTTTTTTACCAAATACCAATATGTGGTTGTCGAATTTGAGACCAGTAAAAGGAATTTAAATTTTGTATGGAGGATCGAAGAAATGTTGATTGAAGATACCTAAAGAAAGACTCTATAATTACAATATATAAAAAAAATTGTATACAGCAAAAAGATTGCAAAATTTTACTCAAAACATTATACTACTCCGTGACAATTGCAAACCGTTCTAACTTAAAAAGACACTCGCATGGGTAAGATAATTTAAGCTATAACTTTTCTTGCAACGCGCTCCATTTATAGTAAATTAAATCAATTGGGATTATTAACATTTTTTTCTTCCCAACATTACATGCTCGAACAAATCACTTACTAATTATATAATAAATATAATTTCTTTGTATGATCCTGTCTCTCTCTATTAATGTCAAAATGACGTAAGATTTACATGTAAACAGAAAAACAGCGTGACATGGCCGTTGTTTTTTTTTTGTTCGAGAAATTGAATTCGTTTTTTCTAAATGCGTAATTCTAGCGTAACCGAATGGCGTTTAGTATGGCCCGAGATTATACGGGTGAAGAATCAGCAACGTGCATAAATAAACACATTTAATCGGATCCACATGTCGCTTGCGCGAAACATGATATGGACAACTCAAAAAATTACGTTACTATTTTATATTTAGATATAATGAATAGTTATCGATTGTGATCAATGACTTTTTTAAAGTGGTTATAAACGAAAAATTTATCGTTATAGAGACGAGCGAAATGATAACTGAAAAATCAGGTCAGTTTTGAATGATCTAAATAACAATAATTCGCTAACGTATTCCTCGGAACATTGGTGGAGTTTTCGTCGTTTCGTTATACATGTACATACAATGTCCGTACGTGTGTATGTAGTTTCAACAATAGGATGATAATATATGATACCCCGATTCTGTCAAAGTAGGTAATGAAAACTGTGTTCATCATGCAAGTTATAAATTCAAGTTATACCACTGGGAACAGTATCGGTCGATACATGGAAAACTACCCGAAAATATATTAAAACGAAAATAGCTGATATGAACATCAAAATTTGCGTGCTAATTTTATTAGGAAATGAGATTCTTATGTACAGTCGAATTTTTGGATCTTGTCGTTTACGTTATGAGTAATGTGTCAGTATGAATCGACTCATATGTCATGTTGACATTTCTTTCTAATGTACATTAAATAATGTAGTCTTCAGACTTTCACGGCCGCTGTTGATGGCTGCTCTTCGGTTCTCGAGTTCTCTGCCGTGTAGGAAGGTTGTGGTACTTGAAGTTTCGATTATCTTGTCGTGATCTTCTTCAGAAGTGAAGTCACTTCTTCACTTCACGTTAAATGTCGGTGATGAATATTTTACGTCCGTGTTTAATTACGCTGTTAATGACGTAACGGACAAGATCCAAAAATTCGACTGTAATTTCCCTCTATATGAAAAGAAATGACGAACAATCAAGTGTCCTGATCATGTACCTAGTGTTGAAAAAATTGATAATAATCTAAAATTTGAATACAGAAGGATAGATAATCCACAATCCTCGAGACCAAAGATTATAAAATAATAAAACAAATGCAAGAATTGAGATAAAAAAGATTCCCTAAAAGAGAAAGTTATTGCACCAGAAAAATTTAGATGCGTTAAAATAGAAACAAAACAAGAAGTTGCCTTTCTATAGTTCTTTTATTCAAAAAAGTTACAAAAATCGCAAAAACTATCCCGATTGCTATTTTTTGTGTAACAAATTGACCAAGTTATCTTGTCATAAAAGGAAAATAAATGCTTGAGTTTCCTACATATTTCCTTGTTGTTAAACAGTGCTGAATCGGAAAGTACACTTTTGATACTAAAGAAGAGATCATTAGGTAGCACACACAAAGGGGATTTAAAAAAAATTGACATGACAACAATCAAATCCTTCACTCTTAATCGCTACGTCAATGCTGCCGATGCTGCCTGACGTGCCGGATGTGTTAAATATAAGGCTTCTTAACCGTTTATTTCTCTGGAGAGAAAATTATTTTTATTAGTGGCCGGTTATTATTACGTGTGGAATTTTTTTGAAAAGTTTGTTTTTCTTAATTATAATTTATTTGTAGTCAAAAGAAAACTGAGTGGACAAACGATGTTTTGTTAGAATTTATTGAAATGTATCACATAATCAGAGATCATGTTTATGGAAAGTAAGAGACAAAACTTATTCAAACAAAAACTTAAAACATGAAGCGTATAATGAGTACCGTAAACTTGGGTGGCTTTAGCCATCCTGGGTGACTTTGTCCAATTTCTGAAATGTGTTTCTCTCCTATACCATAAAAAAAGGTGACGCAAAATTTTCCAATATGTATGTTTTATACCAGGAACTCAGAAGTATGAATAGGAAAATAAACTGGTCCCTCATTTTTTCGTAAATCACCTGACAGTGTCTTGACTTGTTAAAAATGCGCGAATTTTTAGTCGTTATAACTTTGTTTGTACAAGCAAAACTACGGCTACCTAGGATCGGGGTATCAAAGGAGACGTTCGTAGGTCTCTCTAGCAGATTTCTGTTTATATGCCATCAAGTCAAACTCTTACCACTAGTTGCTAGAGGGTGTCCAAAGAGTCCCATGCGTTTTCGTTGGTTTTCAAGGGTGATTTTGGGCACTGATGATTCACGTTGTTGAGGTACTCTTTTATTGTTATTGGTGAGTAATAAATCTATTTATATAAATTTTGGTGGTAATTTTAGAACATGGGACGCTACAGAAAAGAAACACTCGGTAATAGAAACTATTGAAATTACACAAATGTTAGGCTAGAAGAAGCTATAAGAAAAATAAGAGAAGGACGTCTCAAAGACAAGCTCCAATAACGTACAAAATACCAAGATCAACATTACAAAATAAACTTAGCAACGTATACATACGAGGGAGCGTTTTTATATTCGCGGAATGAGCGGGTTGTAGGAGGGTGATTAGGCGCATTGGGGACGTGGCCTGTGCAGCGACTCATAATTAGTATAAATACGAAGTTTCATTGTTGTTAGACAGTTAGTCTTTGAGCTATCGTCAACCAAGTAACATAAACCAAGTAACAACAGCGCGTACGCAGTGTTCGCGTGCATTTTTGGACCTCTGTAACAAGGACAAGGATGGTGTATTGAGTCGAATTGTTACTGGAGACGAAACTTGGGTTCATCATTATGAACCTGAGTCCAAACAAGACTCCATGTAGTGGCATAAAAAGGGCACAGCACCTCCCAAGAAATTTAAAGTGTCACAATCAGCTGGGAAACTCATGGCAACGGTATTTTGGGACTCGGAAGGAATATTGTTGATTGATTATAAAGATAAAGGTGTTTCTATAACCGGAGAATATTACGCTTCAATATTAGAGCGACTAAAAGAAGCCATTAAAGAGAAAAGACCGGGAGAATTGACGAAAGGTGTGCTGCTTTTGCACGACAACGCGCCCGTCCACAAGAGCCGCGTTGCGTTAGCTGCCCTGCATAAGGTGGGCTTCGAAATTGTGAATCACCCACCCTACAGCCCAGACCTGGCCTCGAGTGATTATTACCTGTTTCCGAAAATGAAAAAAGAGCTGGGGGGTAAAAAATTTACTGCCGATGATGAAGTCAAGGAGGCAGTTTCGGCATATTTTGCAGATAAAGAGAAATCATGTTTTTATGAGGGTATAAATAAATTAATTGAAAGATGTGAAAAATGTATCCGTCTTGCGGGTGAATATATTGAAAAAGAAAAATAATTTGGTTTTTTTATTTCCACCCCTTATCCCCCATTCCGCGAATATAAAAACGCTCCCTCGTATGTACAAACAAATCTACCGGGTGGTCAAACTGTTCTAACAGTAAACGAAGAGAGAGAATTAAAATTTCATATCATAGCTGCCTCAGATTTTGGATTTCCTATAAATGCACTAGAACTGCGAAAAATTGTAAAAACACACATAATAGATGAAAATTTTAGATACATGGTGGCAGCGGTAAAACCACGATAAAACACTCGTAAAATAACAAAATGAACTTGAGTCCTCCAAATAACTTTGAACCTGGTAATGATCCAGCGTCAGCATGGAAGAACTGGCGCCAAATAATAGAAAATTATTGGATCGCAGCAGAGTTACAAAAAAAAAAACAGAAGCAACACAGAAAGCCATATTCCTACACCTGTTGGGTGAAAAGGGCATGAACATTTATAATAATTTAGACATCACAGACATCGAAGATGGTGCAGTGAAAGCAATATTAGACATGTTTGCAAAATATTTTCAACCATACAAAAATGAAACTTATATCATGTACTTATTTTTCTTATGAAATCAACAAGAAAATCAATTAATACATAAAGAAAAGTAACTTCGAAGATATCACTGATTCGTTGATTAAAGATAGAATCGTCTGCGAGATGAAAAATAATGATTTAAGAGAAACATTTTTAAAATAACAAAATCTAACGTTAGATCAGTGCATCGATATATGTATGTAGGGCAAATGAACAAAGTAATACAAAGTACAAGAAACAGATGGGGAAAAATAGTACAGTAAACTCGGATAAAAGCAAGATGGTGCAGCAAATCCGATAATACACATGAGTATGGACAGTGTCCCGCTTGGGAAAAAAAGTGTGCAAGGTGCAAGAAACTAAATCATTTCGGAGTATGTTGCAGATATGTTAAAAAGGTTAAGGCAATAGAGGAACCAGATGATGTAGATGAGATATATACATGGGACATATGAATGAAGACAGAGCTTAACACATCGACGAAACAGAATACACCTTAAGTCCAGATCTAGCCTAAGCATGGAAGACAAGGACAGAGCCATCCTCGTGCAGGCAAGGTCGGAAAAGAAATTATACCCAATCCAAGATTCCAACACCGTCGAAGATGTGGATACATCTAAAACTGATAACAATCACAAGGCAATTACTGAAGCGGACTGCACTCCGGGCAAAAATCTTTCAAAGCGGCAAGAACGACTGACAAGACTCCCATCAAAATTCAATGACTGCTACTTATTATAAAAAAAAAGCGTGTAACATGTACACAGTTACCCATACAATTACAGTTGGCACCAATGTAAAGTAGAATAGAATAGATGACAGATGTAATGGTTGGTTCAGTCAGCTTTCCTTAGTCCTAACTTAGTATTAGTCTTAACCTTAAAAAGTTCAGCCATATGCAATTAATGTTTGTGTTCATACAATTCCCCAACTTAGTATTAGTCTTAAAGATCCTGACCTTGAAAGTTCGTAATATTGAACTTTTAGGACTAAGATTAAGACCAAACTACGGCGTACTTCAGCTTTGTTATTGCTTTTATTGGCGTTATTGGTTTTTGTTCAGAAATGGTGTAATGCATTCCTTAAATATCAAATAGCTTTTTGTCTACTGTGGGAAGTAAAATTCGTTCTATATTGATGTTTAACGGCTAATAATTATCCACTTGGAAGTTCCGAATGTTGACTTTATTACAAGAAAAAAGTGTTTAGAAATTTGTAGAAAGCGAAATTGAAGAGATAGATTACGAAGATGAGGCAATGAAAACGGAAGCTAAGAAATGTGATAATAGCTGCAAGTTTTATATTATACAGTGCTTAGATGATATAGAATTAATTCGAGATAAAGAAATGGCATATAGCATGTGGAAAAGTCTGGAAGAGAGATATGAGAAAAGAAATGTCACTGCACAAATGTTATTAAGGAAGAAATTAATGAGCATGAAATTAAAAGAAGCAAAAAATCTAGAAGTATTTTTAACTGAATTTGATGAGCTAACAAGACCGTTGACAGGTGCAAAACTAAAAAGGAAGATATAGTATGTAGCTTATTATTTGCGTTGCCACCATCATTTGAGACAATCACATAGAGAATATGCCACAGGAAGAGATAACGTTAGATGTTGTGAAAGCCAAATTAAGAAGTGAAGTGAAAAATTGTTAGATACCTTATAGTTGTTAATTGTTGTAGAAATATATTATTTTATATTATTATATGTAATATATCATTGGATATGTATTAAAGCGATTAATAGATTTAAGGAAGGCATTAATTGTAGAACATCCAAGCATTTGTCCTGGCAGAAGGACAGCTGTACACGGCGTTTGGGTCTGCTGGAAGGACCACTTCATATCTAAAATTACACATTTTTAGGGCCTGCGGAAGGACAAACTGTCTTGTCGGCAGGTCCCTTGGACGTTCTATCATTAAGAGAGGGTGTTGAGAAATGGTGTAATCAGTGTTGCCAACCTGGAAAACCAAAAATCGGTAGCACCGACCGTAAAAAATCGGTAGATATCGGGAAAAATCGGTAGGTTTGAAATATAAAGATAAACATGTTACGGAAAAAATACTTTTTATTAAAAAACAAATGCAAAAATAAAATAAGAATTTAAAAAATAAAACAACTCAAAATAAACGTGGTATCTAACCCAGCAAACAAAATTCAAATTTCGCGCAATTATTTTTAGTAACTACAACATAATCGTATAAAATGAACTATTAATCTGAAACAAATTTATAGGTCATTTCATGTTTCAGCGTTGAAGTTACTAAAAATAATTGCGCGAAATTTGAATTTTGTTTGCTGGGAATCTTCGCTTGATGAACTATATAAATTTTACTATATAATTTTTTCAAATAGATGTTTATTAATCGCACGAACGTTGCATTTTTTTGAATTATTTCCGCATTATGTAAGTCATTTATAAAGAAATGATGCTGTAACATGTTCCTCAATTTACTATTTTACAAAAAATTCCTCCCTCAATCTCTTTTATTCTTAAATTTCTGATTAAAATATAAAACATCAAAAATATCGGTAGATGAAGTGCCAAATCGGTATATCGGTAGATTACCTTCTAAATCGGTAGATCTACCGATAAATCGGTAGGGTTGGCAACACTGGGTGTAATGCTAGTCTATTTTTATAGTTTTTATTTGTATCATACACATGCGCAAAGTCCCTCACTAGTTCGATTCATCATCCATCACCAAATTTCTCACTCATTTTTATCGCTTTTCCTAATCTACCTAAATATTTCAAACTAATGTCACAGCTAAATACCATCGAACGAAATAAATATTTCTATTGGTTATGTATTTGTTGCTTATCGCTTGTTGTCATGGCTACGCGTAATTTTTGTATGAACGATACCTATTTTCTTGGGACTAATACTAATACCGAGTTTTAAGACTAATACTAAATTAGGACTAAGGAAAGCTGACTGAACCAACCATAAACGAACTAACGATCGAATAAAGTGTACTTCTAAGGTAATTGTTTCCATTGAAGATTATTTGCACGTAATAGATGCAAATGTTACAGAATGTACTATAAAATATCTCACCCGCACATCTGTCCTCTTAAAATGTGAAATATTTTGCAACTATCGAACCGAACTGTTCCTTAAAATATCAAGCACGTCAGGAAATTGAAAGATGCCATATTTACGTTTGTGCGCACTAACAGGTCTAGCCTGTGAAGGCCAGATTGGTAGGATAGGAATGACATATCCGGACGGTGGAATAGATCGTTTATTAAAAGTCCCCTTCGTGTGTGCGTGCCTAACTATATTGAATTTGTCGGCAAAAAATGAAGCATCTTCAACGAAATCGGCTTTTTCACTGCCATTTTCACGCCCGTATACTAAGAGGGAATATCAGACTTTCAGTTAAATTTTAGTACAATTAAGTTTGCTCTTTGGAGGGGTCTACAGACGATACGTTCGGTTGTAGGACTTGTCGTACTACAAGTCGAAAATATAAACGTAAAGATAAGTCAGTCGCTGTTTTTTCTCCACACGTAGACCGCCAAACCAACGACACAGCCGATTTTTTAGTCTGTAGACCGCTTTAAAGCGTCGAATCAACTATCGTATCGTAACAATCGTATCGTCCGTAGACCCAACATATTTATAGTTCACAACATCAAGCATAGACTATAAATATGACCTTTAAAGACATCATCACGTATATTTAAGTTCTTTAGGTATATTGTTCTACTAGACGATAACAAGGCGTTTGATACCAGCCTTCTGTTGTCCATTCTCTATTTCATCGGCTTCAACCAGGGATAGGATGACATTTTCCGGTCGTACATTTTGAATTGGAGCCAGGAAGTACGTATAGTACTGTGCAATAAATCTGGGACAGATATGTTTAAGTGTAATTAAGATCTCATACTCATGGAATGTCAATTGACTTAATGACAATCTGAATATGCTGTATGCGCTGTATGTCACGGCAGATCCATTTACACAGATAAAAATTTGGGATTTATGCTCATAAGAGTTGCCCCAGATTTTCTTGCACAGTACCGTACATCTCGGGGATCGTATTTTCTTTTGTAGACCTGCAGTTTCAGGCGTGCCACAGGGTAGCATTTAGCATCGAACTTGGTTAGATGCCTTAATCACTGCTCCTATTACATACAGTGTGGAACAGCCAAATGGAATAAATTCGATAACAAATAAATGAGGGTGTATTGGGAAAAACGCTTGGATACGTCGATTTGTATTTTTAAATGCGCATTTTTTTCAAAAAAAAAAATTATACAGGGTGTGTCATGTGACAGTGGCCAATACCAACTTTCTTATTTTAAATGGAAACCCTTGCATATTATTTATTTTTTGGGTTCTTCGGAAAATTCTAGATATAATTCATCTACAATGTCCCATACCTATCTTCAACTGTCTCGGAAATATTAAGTAAACATCTATTTCCCATTTAGCTCTTGATATTGATAAAGTAAGCAAAAACCATTGCTGCGTTCCTTTTTACTGATATGAAATTAAAAAAATACAAAGACCATTTTGTTTATTTTCGTAAAAACTCATAGCCTTAGCAACATGTTGTCTGCCTGCATTACAGTAGTGATCAGTGTCAGTGCTATTGTCGTTTGAATTTCGTTAACTGTACGTAATAACATCAGAAAAATGGTTCATTTAACAGAAATGCACAAAATAACCATTCTACAAATGATTGGTTATGGAGATAACACACGGACACAAATGGAAGTTTCTCGCTTATTTCACGAAAAATTTCCAAATTTGCCGCCTGTATCCCAAGGAACAATTAGCAAAATAGAAAAACAGTTTTGCGAGCTTGGTCATGTAAGACATATTAAAAAAGTAGCTGCCAATGCAGTAAGTGATGATACGAAATTGGATATTATGCTTGAGTTTCAAGAAAACCCACATAATTCTGGTCGAGAAGCAGCCCCACTGTTCAACATTAGCCACACATCAATTTTTCGAGTATTAAAGGAAAGTAAAATGCATCCCTATAAAATGATGCCAATTCAGGAGCTCATGGAAGACGATTTCGATAGGAGAACGTATTTTTGTGAACAGATGATGGCAATGTTAGATAACAATGTGATCCAATTAGAAGATATTTTATTTTCTGATGAGAGCACATTTACATTTCACGGCCATGTTAATCGTCAAAATTGCCACTATTGGTCTAATGAGAATCCTCACTGGATGAGAGAGGAACATACGCCGCAATATCCTGAAAAAGTTAATGTTTGGGCAGGAATTGTTGGAAATCACATTGTTCATTGATGGTAACTTGAATGGAGATAAATATTTAGAACTGCTCCAAAATAATGTCGTGCCAACTTTTGCAAACTTATATCCTAATACAGCAAACCCACAAGTTCCTGCCAATACAGTATGGTTTCAGCAAGATGGAGCACCGCCCCATTTCCAAATCAATGTCCGGCAGTACCTGAACCAAATTCTTCCAAATCGGTGGATAGGGAGGCGCGGATCGATAGAATGGCCAGCACGATCTCCTGATCTGACGCCATTAGACTACTTTTTGTGGGGATATGTCAAAAGTCTTGTATACAATACTAAACCCCTCAACTTAGATGATTTAAAAAGACGAATCACGCTTGCGATTAGATCAGTCACGCCTGAGATGTTGAGTAATGTTAGAAGACATTTCTATACCAGATTAGCATGTTGCCAAGACGTTCGCGGCGAGCATTTTCAACGTTTACTACATTGACATTAATGTTTGTTTGTTTTTTTTTTACATTATTAAGAAATAATCAGTATTACTTATTAGGTTTTTAGTGTAATGTAGCGAATTTGTGAAATAAAATAATTTTCCTTTTTTAATGTTAATTTTCGTAATAAATCTGGAAACACTTAATATTTCCGAAACAGTTGAAGAGATAGGTATGGGACATTGTACATGAATTATGTCTACAATTTTCCGAAGAACCCAAAAAATAAATAATATGCAGGGGTTTCCATTTAAAATAAGAAAGTTGGTACTGGCCACTGTAACATGACACACCCTGTATCATTTTACACCCTCATTTATTTGTTATCGAATTTATTCCATTTGGCTGTTCCACGCTGTACGCAGAACGACACACAGTTGTACTACTCGTTTGTTCCCGAAATTGTAGACAACGCCGTGAAGATCAACTTTAAATACAGATTTAGAGACTATCGTTGAGGAGTCTTTGCATCATTCTTTATTCATAAATAACACGAGGTCTTCAGTGATGATCATAGCCTATGCACTTGAGTAGGCTAAATAGCTGAATATGAAGCTTAGGGTTAACTTTGGACCAAGGATGTTTTGACGCGGCCAGTCCATTGCCCTGAGCTTTTTAAGAGATCTTTCTCATATAACGTTGTTAACCTTTATAACGTTATTCCAACCGCACTGAAGGGCTGAATCTGCTATCATTTGCTTATCAACTGAGAAGGTTGTGTCACTCTTCGTCTGTCTCGTTATGATCGCAAACACGCGATATACAAGTTCTTTCTTTTTTACTCTATTCTTTTCCTCTCTTTCTACATATAATTTTTTTGCACATATAAAAAAAGAGAAGCCTTTAGATAGTGGTATTTCATATGGGCATTCATTGCAAATTTACCCTTATTAATACTTAATAAATAACGCGGAAATTATGTATTAGATATTAGAAATTAATTTTTTTCAAAAATCAGAAAGAGCAAATATTTCTATACATATTTGGATATGATCATCATCAACGGAACAAGGTTTAACATATTAACTTGCATGTTTGTAACTACTGAAGGTTGCATATTCCCAACCCAAAGAGCATACCGCGGTCTAGAATTTCAATTTATCGGAAAAATAATGCATTCTTTTTAAATTCCATAGTTTTATAATAGTAGCGAAAATATCCCGTATAAAGTGCTTACTATTGCAATTAACCGGTGCACATTACAGAAACAATTTCTTGTAAACGTAAACAATAAGAAATATAAATTACATAATAGTCAAGAATATATATGAATAATAAAAAATGTATTGTTAAACACTAGTATATTTGTGTAAAATAAAATTATGAATACTTCACTTGACTTAAAAGAATAATTAAATGTGACTTAGATTGTTTAAATTCTCATAAATTTTTTCTATGGGAGTCCTCATTAGATGTGCTTTTTCTTACTTTCATGTTTTGTAAGAGGTAATGAAAAAGAGTATTCATTAAGGTTTATTTTTTAAATACAATAGCTGTGTAAAACCATGCAAGTCTTTGTTACACATTTATGTTTCTTTGTAACTTATTAGATGTATGATGTTTTTATTAAAATTTTCTTTTGAAATGGGTTATTATTATTATCTTGTTTTTTTTTTAATTTTTCTTTCTGTTAAGAAGTCTTTTGTTCGTTTAAGTTTCATTATTTTGTTTTGAAACGCAATTAGTAGATTCTTATTAAGGCGTATTGTACAACAATCTGTTATAATAAATATAAATGATCTCATGAAGTCATAATCATCATGAATCATTGTTTAAAAAAAACCACACTGAATTTTTTGAGACAAAATAGCTGAAGTAAGTAAGCTGAGTAATCTTTTCTCTTTATTGTTTTGTGGAAACTTGACGACTGTATGATACTTCCTAGCCGGAATCTTGGCATTAATCACATCAAGAAGGTTCCCATCTTTATTCAAGAACACAGTAGCCACGATATTTTAGAATGTCCGCTCGATTTCTGGCGGTGGCTGACCAGGAAGCTGCCATTCGAAGCTGAATTTCGGATCTGTGGTGGTTCATAGTAGACCCAAGTCTCATCAATTGATTCAATAAATCATCCCATTCGTCACCATACTCCTCTAAAATCGATTGATCATTATCAACTTTTTTCTTTTTTTTTGCTCATTAAACAGAATCTTGGGCACGCACTTTGCCAAAACTTTTCGGAACTGAAGACGCGTTTTCGTAGGGTGCGGTGCGAATAGGTGCTCTATAAAGCGAGCAGAGCACGAACACAGAGTTTATGACGTCACTGACAGAGTGCAAGTGGTAGCTCGAACGCAAAGGTGTTTAATAATCAGCTGATAAAAATCTACTGATCGTACAGCATATTGTTCGTCTATTTATTGATCGCTTTAAAAGAACTGTATTTACTAGGTGGTTCAGCTTACCCTCTATCTGTCCATGTGATGGTGCCATTTAAAGATAATGGAATAAAAGGACGTTTCCGAAGATTGTGAAGAGTGTGGATTTGACATTTATACCACAAATTATTATGATAGCAGCTATATTGCACAACGTATGTTTAACTGGTAATGATAATTTCGATATATATATATCCGGACGAAGAACAAGAAGAACGGATAATGAACATCCACAACTTGAACAATGAGATTTAGAATGTATGAATGAATATATTATACATGCAAAATGTTAATATCTAGACAGAGAATGAATCCATGGCTTCAAAATACTTCCAACTTTTTCTATTATTTCCACTTGTATTGTATTTAATTTATTTAGAGGTCGTCCTTCTTTCGTCTGCATCGTGTCGTTTTCAGTAGGTTATCACCTAGTTTAACTAACTAACAGAATATTAACACACATTTTTTTGGAACTGTCAATTTCAGGATATTGCCTTTTATTTTCCTAATTACTCTATATTTTCCTTAACGAGTTTCTTTATAGCCTTCCTTACTAACCGTTCTAATTTCAATATTTTGTTGTGGTGTTGTTTCTTTAAGATTATTTTATAGGGGGTGGCTACAACATTGAAAATGTTGTCGTGTTGAGGTCTTTGGTTTGATGGGTTGAATTTCGGTTGACCCTGGTACAACAAAATCATCTCCGAAATTGATATTTAGGAATCTTGATCTTCTGAGAGGACATAGTTTGGAATTTTTTTCTAGATTAATTAATCTAGAAACCGGTGAGAGCAGAAACATCATAAGTCAATATTTTAACAAAATTGAGTTAACGTCAGAATATCATACTTTAGCCCTAAGGCTACATACTGAGTGCAGAAACAACATAAGCCCTGTCCATTATCATTGCAAAACAGGTTGCCAAACTACCTAGTGGAAGCAGAAACAACGTAAGTCGAGGACTTATGTTCGGATGGTTGCCATTCATCATTCATTTTGTTGCCTGTTTATGTAAACAGCTAAGGTTTTGTAAAAACTTAGTGTTCTGTCAAAGTGAACAATTTTATAGATTTTGAACATGTTAAGTGACAGTGATAGTGTAGACACAGTAGCAAAAATCAATGTAAGAAAAAACGAAAACAAACTCCTGAGAAGCACAACCGAAACATAATTCGACAGTCTAAAGTTAAAGCAATTCAACACACGAATTGGAAAGGAAATGACATTCAATCACGTAAAACTGGTCCCGTTCGTAAGTGTCTGATGAAGTGTTTCGATAAGTTTGGGTTTGAAGACAGACAAAACGTATCAGGACGTTTTCACAGCTTCAACACTAAAAATGAGCAAGACATTTTCTTGCAACAGCTTATTGAAACAAGCCAATTAAAAACTCATAGATCCCCCATAGTTTTTTGTTTTGACGAATATCTTTACAGGGTGTTACAGAGGGTCGAATTCGACGATTGTGCGATCTTTTGTTAGGAGGACAAATCCCATGTGATAAGGGAGGAAAAAATCCAAAAGGTAGAGTAGTAGTAACAGTTCCTAGTATTTATTTTTATTATAAAGTGTTTGTTCTTTAAGGTAATGCTGTATCAGGTGATATATATCAAAAAATTCACATTCATATTGAAGCCTTTCCGCGAAAAAAGTACACATTATTCAAGAAAGAAAATCGAGTATCTACATAGATGCTAGGCTAGACATCAAGTTAATGCATTCTATGTTTATGAAAGAAAATCCTAACATACCAGTCAAATATGAATTTTACTTAAAATATTTTAAAGAAAATTTTTGTCTACACACAACAGACGCGCAAAGAAATTTTATTCAAAAATGCAGCAAATAACCGATATTTGCAAAAGGGAAGGGATGCCTCACATTCCTGTCCAAGCTGTCTTTTATTTTGAGACAGCTATGGTTGTATTGTTTTGGCATACACGATATAAAATCAGCAAATACTAAATTATACCTATACCATTAAGGTGAAGCGAAAAAAGAAGCGAATAAGGTGAGCTCAATGCTACAAAAGTACATTCATATCTGATGATCACCTTGGGCAAAACAAAAACAACACATTAATACGTTTTTGTCTTGCTCTTGTAGATGGCTCCGTCAAGTTGGCCCCCCCTCAACCTTGCACCGGGCTAATATCTATTAAAAAAGTTTGCACCAAGCTTGCACCACCTTGCGCCACATGTACAACAGCTTGCACCCCTCCAGTTGAGTAATTATTTTAAAAAAATTACAGGGGGGGCTAACTTGATGCTAGCCCCCCCTCATCACGGGAGAAACTTCAAAATAGGGTAGATAGCTTGCACCCACCTTGCGCCAACTTGCGCCACCAATTTTAGAGCTTGCACCCCTCTCCAACCCCTATATATTTAATATTTATGTTTCCAAGCTAGCCCCTCCTCATCACGGGAGAAAGTTCAAAATAGGGTAGATAGTTTGCACCCACCTTGCGCCAACTTGCGCCACCAATTTTAGAGCTTGCACCCCTCTCCAACCCCTATATATTTAATATTTGTATTTCCAAACTAGCTCTCCCCCCCCCTCATCACGGGAGAAACTTTAAAATAATTAATAATTAATTAAATAATAATTAATTATTTAATTAAATAATAATTAGGTTAATTAAGTATAATACACAATTTTATTTTTGGTTTGTAGTGGAACTAATATGTTTATTTTAAATTTCTAATTTCTAATAGTTTTATTTTTAATGTAATTCACTATTACAACGATATTCACACAATTGTAAATTCAATATTTAGACAAGGATTGATATATGATTAGTTTTACAAATGACATGTCAGTTAGTTACTCAAGTTTTCATTGGGGTACGAAGGGGATGCAAGCCCTAAAATTGGTGGTGCAAGGTGAGTGCAAGCTATCTACCCTATTTTGAAGTTTCTCCCGTGATGAGGGGGGGCTAGCTTGGAAACATAAATATTAAATATATAGGGGTTGGAGAGGGGTGCAAGCTCTAAAATTGGTGACGCAAGTTGGCGCAAGGTGGGTGCAAGCTATCTACCCTATTTTGAAGTTTCTCCCGTGATGAGGGGGGGCTAGCGTCAAGTTAGCCCACCCTGCAATTTTTTTAAAATAATTACTCAACTGGAGAGGTGCAAGCTGTTGTCTGACGTGTGGCGGAAGCTGGTGCAAGCTTGGCGCAAACTTTTTAGATAGATATTAGCCCGGTGAAAGATTGAGGGGGGGGCCAACTTGACGGAGCCCTTGTAGATACCGGTCGATTTGATAAAATTGTACACTATTTTCCCATCAGAGGGCATTCTTTTCTTCCTAATGACCGCAGCTTTGGCACCATTAAAAGGAAGCTACGTACCAGAAGAATATAAAGACATTATTAAGACTGCAAGTCCAAAATTCGATGATGAGACATTTAGACCTGAAGACGTTTTAGATTTCATTTCATGGTGAACTCGATTTTATAAAAGGTCTGGTCTCTTCACTGAATAATATTGAAATGCAGCACCAAACTCCATGATTGATGAATTCATTGATGGACTTTCTAGCCACTCTCTCAATCTCCTCAAACCTCGAATTCTTCACCAAGTCAGTTTAGCAACTACAAAAGCGTATGCTGAATTAAAAGTGCCTTTTTAAAAGAAAAAGCTTACCAACATTCCACAGCTTTAAACGTACTTTGCACATGAATATAAGGAATTTTATCAGCATATACTTCAATGGCCAACCGTTGAAGAAAGGGAAAATGTGGAAGATGAACTTTTTTAGTTGGGTTCTTCTTTTCAATATTTTGTTGCTGTGTTTTCTAAACGACATATCCGTGGATAATCTTTGGAGTTTTTGATGATCTGAGAGGACAGGGTGCCAGTCAATTTGACTGATTACAAAACATTATTCAGTCTTTCAAATTCGTTCATGTTGACCGTGCTTGTCAGTTTTCGAATAAATTTTTTGTACTCGCTTATCAAAACCTGTCATTTCACGATTCGATTTGCGTGCGTAAAAAGTCACTTTAAACACGAGTGCGTAAAAGTAAAGTTGGTACTTCCTGGAACTTGATTAATTTAGTGACATTTTAAAATCATAAATTCCTAACCTTAATAATATGGTCATAAACGATAACGTATTTAACAATATGTATTATTGTTATAGTTCTCGTACAAAAAATATTATACAAACTTTGTGCGTGAAACATTTCGCGAATTCGTGTCCAAACTGACCACTCATTCGCGAAATATGATTTCACGCACTTGGTTCGTAGATAACTATTACAATTCGAAATAGTTCGGGAGAACTGTCACTGACTGTTAGTTCAAATTTTTTCTGCAGGGGGCTCTGCACATAGACTTTTAAATCAGTTATTTTAATAAGCCTGCATTGCGGTTTGTGAAAAATTTGAAACAATTTTGCAAAAGTGAAAAAACCCAAGTTTGTGCAATCAATAATTTCTAAGAAATCCTACGACATATAAATCTAATGATTTGACTAACTACTAAAACTAGAACTAGAATTTTCTCGATCATTTTTTTAAATTAAATTATTACATGGTCATATATATCATGGTACAATCATGAGTAGATTGTGCAGGTATGATTAAAACAGCCGACGTAATTTATGTATCACACGGTGTCGATTACATTTTTTGTAAGTATAACATTTCACATGAAGCCGAGAGTATGTAATACATGTAATGTTTATAAATTTTGTAAAGGTTAGTTATATTTATGGAACCTTGACTCAATTTCAATGTTATTAACACGTAAAGTGCAGCTTATAAATGTTAAATGGCTTATAATTTCAATACTGATGTTGGTAACTCGTTTTATTAATGAAAAACCTAATATAACATAAACTTTGTATATTACATATTTGTCATTTCGAACTCACCATCTGGCAGATTTACTAAATAATTAAAAAAAAATCTGTGTTTATGTGTATTGGCAGAACAGCGCTCTTTCAGAATTATATCCTCATGTATGTATATATTGTACATACGTCTTTCCTAGACGATTTGTTTTACTTTTCCGCGTGAATAGCTGATTGTTTGAGACTTATTTTAAGAACTTTTAAACATCGTTTGAAGATTAACCAGGTTATTTGGTTAAAATTGCTCCAAAATATAACCGGGATGTCTTGGATAAAATTGAGACGTACTACTAAATTCAAAACAATGAGCGTTTATTTGTTGTTTACGTTAATCTAAGACTCCGTTTGAGTCGTTTAATATCAGACAGTATGTTGTCGATGATATTCAAGTCGTCCTTGATTTATTTCAGGAATCATAGTCGGTTTTAAGTTCTCCCGAATGTAATTGAGAATAATAATTTGATCTGGGCAACAATTAAATTTAATTTTAGTTTTTGATCTAGTTCGCGTCATTTAAAATTTGACACAAATTACATTGCTCAAAATTATGTGCATTTTATTTGCGTACTATTATACGTAAGTAACCTGTAAGTAAGCTTTTGTTGAATAATATCTGGTGTACTATTGAAAGCAATGACATTATCAGTATTTATGTATGTTATGTTTGGATTTTAACTATTTTATTCGATCGTAGTTTATGTTTCTAAAAATGCTTGAAATCGTTACTACTTGATATTTAGTTTCTTCGTATAAACTTTAACGGTCACATTCAACGGTAAAATAATAAAATTTATCGGCCTTGTTCGACGATTATTTTACGATTTTCAGGTAGGTTATTCGGACTTTCTAGGATGACGGATTAAAGTATTATTTAGAACATAATCCCGTGCTGAATGTGTACGGGTTATTGCAAAAGTAATGCCCCTCTCTAATCTATGCTTAATACCCTTGGTGATCAATGTCCTTCGTATGCGACTGTGAAAAATTGGATTTCAAACTTCAGATGATCACGGGAAGGCCAGTTCATAAGATGATTTTGTCAGATCGTCGACTTGGGCTAAATCGACTATATGAGGCATACGAACACGTCCATAATATACTTCACGACGATTTGCCCTAACTGTCTGAATGTTGACCAGAAGCGTACACGCGTGAAAGCATCACGTTCGATCTGCGCTTGATTTGAAAATGATGCATACTTCTTAAGCCATATTGCTACTATGAATGAAATTTGGATGTACTTCTACGACTAGCAAACAAAGCAACGATCGATGGAATGGAGACACTCTGGTTTTCCAACGCCTAAGCAGTTTCGTGTTCAAAAATCTGCTGGAAAAGATTTAGCTTCAGTTTTTTTGGGATTGCCATGGAGTAATCATGATTAATTTTCTGGATAAGGGTGGAACAATAACTGGGAATTATTATTCGACGTTACTGACCACAACATTATATAGTGGTAGAGAACAGTGCAAGAGAGAAATCTACAAAATGGTGGTTCATATAAAAGAAAGTCTCAGGTGATAGGAAAATTGAAAAATCCTGAAATATTTAAAAATGTGGCCTCATCTGTTGATTACATATCTTTAAACAAAAGTCGCACGATTGTTTGTAAAATTTTGTTAAATAAGTTAGAAGCTTTCTAAGAACTGAACATTTGGATAACACCAACCATGGAAAAACTGCTTGAAAAGTACCTTATAGAAACCTCTCTAATAGAAAGGCCGCTAGATCCTAATCAACATGCATATCAAGCAGGTAAATCATGTGAAAGTGCCTTGCACCAGCTTGTGTTGTAGGTGGAGGCAACTTCAAATAATAAAGAAATTGTATTAGCAGCATTTCTTGACATAGAAGGTGCATTTGATGACACCTCATTTTAATCTCTAATAAAAGCTGTCAAAAGCCGTGGAGTAGAAAACACTATTTGTGAGTGAATGAAAGCCATGCTCCATGGTAGACAGGTAGAAGCAGCACTGGTGGGAGATAAGATGCAGGTGGTAGTCTCCATAGGATGCCCACAAGGAAGTGTATTATCCCCTCAATTGTGGGACATGGTACTTGACGAACTGTTCGTTCTGCTAAACAATGCAGGCTTCTACGCACAGGGATATGCTGATGACATAGTGATACTCATCATTGATAGGAGTACCAGCATAATCTCAGAACTTATGCAAAGAGCAAAATAAAACTGCAGATCAGTTAGCGAAAAAGGGTTCCCAATGAAATGAAATTTACCGGACAGGGGCCAGGTCTAGGTATCACAGATCAGAGTGCAGTACGTGGTACAATTAATGAGTGGATTATAAAACAACACCAACTAAATTGGAACCATGTAGCTGGACAAAAGCACAGCAAACAGATGATGGAACGACATTGACTCTGTAATGAGGAGGAAGAAACAGCCTCTCATATCATCTTCGAATGCGCAGCTCTAAGTCAACGTCGGGTTGCTATGCAAAGCACATGTGATTTACCAGTCGAGAAAGATTTACCGAATAGGCTTTTAAACCTGATCGAAGAAATTAATAACACGTGGGTATGCTTCAGGGAATTCATACTCTCATAAGTTTAAAAGTTGCTATTGTTTGACGTTAGAAGTCACGGAGAAAAACGTTTAATTTTCAAATCACTGATTCCGACCAAGAACCCTGTAGGGACTTTAGAATTACAAATCACATTTGCAAGAGAGGATATCTATTTAGTGCAAAGGAGAACAACTGACAAAAGCTGAAGTGTGGTCCTGGATTTGCGGCTTCCCATAGAAACGAACATCAGAAACGATTCCCACGAGAATGGTCAATAACCACTTAGAAAAAAGATTAGTAACGACGAAACAGGGAGAGTTTTACATATTGCCTTAAATGGGCGAAAAAAAACCATGTTTTGTCTGCAGAAATTACAGTTGTGTTTGGAAAATGGTTACCCAAAAACCATCATCTACCGCAAAAATAATTTTTGTAGAACCAAATATAGTTCGGGTCCAAATGATAATAAAGAATTTTGAGGTAAGACATACCTACATATCTTAGCAAAAATGGGTACTGTTACTAATGCTCTGATTGGAAAAATTTATAAACGTATATTCAGTAATACAACTTGCCAACAACCATAAGGTGGATTTAGACATAAAATTAAGGCAATATTAGATGAAGTATTTGACTCAGGTGATGAAGTTCCTTTTCCAAAAATAGCAGATGTTTCTTCGGTTATTGGACTTGAATAACTTGAAGCCAACTCGTTTGTTAGTGGAGGTAATAAAGCATAAGTTGAAGGAATATGAAATAAAAATTTTAATTCCTAGTGACAACCAAATTTGTCTCTTTCTGTTAAGAACAATGATTTGATGATATTTGAAATCTTAAACATGCTAGTAATGCAAGTTGAATAATAAATTTAAGAAATTCGCACTCATCATCTAAAGTACATCGTCTCTTATATCTCTTTATGACAGAATCAGATTGAAAATTCAGATAAGCCGTTTATGTTTGCCCCCTAAAACAAGCCAGAATGTAATCTTGAATAATTTGAGTGTGTGCTCGCGCAAAAATGACCAAATAAAACCCGGTTCGAAAGACCAGCGGTATTAAAATAATCACCAAGCAGGAGGAAAACTGGCGTCTTGTCGTGTTGTGGAAGAATGGGATAAATAAAGAGGCACATCCACGAACAAGCACAATACACAATTAACTGTTAATCAAATTAAGCTAAAGTTGTATAATGCAAATTACGAGAAAGTGCATCGACTACACTTCTATGCGGTTTCTACCACACTGCCTTCGATGGGCCAAAGACCCACAAAAAACTGTTATCCAAAAAAAAAAACCTAGAGTAAAACGAGTTAGTTTCATATCGACGCAAATAAATTAGTATAGGCTTCTATCAATAATGATAAAAATATGTCTAATATACTCATTGATATTAGAAGTGTTTCACTCTGAAGGAGTAATTTGTTCAACTTGATTTTTTTGCATCAAAATGACTATATTTAAATCATGCTATGATAAGCATGTCAACTTTTTATCATACTTTTTTGCGGAAAAAAAATCTCTTACTTCTCCGTCTACAAGCGTTAAACGTAGCAAAATGTCTAGAGTTCGAAAATATCAAAATTATCACCGTGTTAGTGACTATGACCGGAGTAAATTTGTTGCCTTTTGAGATGTTGGTTTGTCCTATCGCGAAATTGGCCGTCATGTTTATTCTACTGCAATGACGGTGATGCGTATGTGTCCTGTGTAGACAGAAGAAGGTAGAGGAACACGAAGAAGACCAACTGGTCAACCGAGGCGTCAAGATAAGCACTTCAGACAAATAGCTCTACGAGACCGTTTTGCTACAACCCGTCAAATCGCTGACCAATGGTTTGGAGAAGAAAGTAGACCTGTTACTATGCGTACTCTATATCGCCGCCTTCGAGCCTTTGGACTTTTTTCCTTCCGTCCACGATTAATGCTTCCTTTGTCTGCGGACCACTGTCGTCAACGCTTGAACTGGTGTAGAGAACGGCAGGATTGGGAAGCAGAATGGCATAATGTCGTCTTCAGCGACGAATTGCAATTCTGTCTAAGTATGCATGATGGGTTTGCTGTTGAGAGGCATGTACACAGGACTGTTGCAGTAATGGTTTGGGGGAGGAGGAGAGGGCTATTGCTTATAGTAGCCGATCACCACTTCTGTTTATTCGAGGCAGTATGACAGCTGCTATGTTGATGATGTCCTACAAACCACTTTACTACCTTATGTAGATGGTCGCCCGCACGTCCTTTTTCAGCAAGACAATGCAAGTTTCCATATTTCTGATTAAACTATGGACTTTCTCCAAGAAGCAGGCGTTAATGTTTCGCCATGGCCACCCTGTTCCCCGGATTTAAACCCCATCGAATATATGTGGGATATTATGGGAAGGCGACTGTCCACTTTGCACCATCTTCCACAAACTTTGGCACAGTTAATCAGCGAAGTTCAAGTTGCTTGGAACGAGGTGCCACAATTAGATATCGACCATCTCATTTTGTCGATGCGTAGACGTGTAAGTACAGGAATGTACTCAGCTACGGGGTCGCCAAAACCATTATTTTCTTTTTTTTGGTGATCAGAAATGTTATCGTTTCATTTCTGATGTAAAACTATCACATTACCAAAAAAGTTAAACAAATGATGTCAGTGAGTATATACACTACCGTCCATAAGTTTGGAAACAAGGTGAAACTTTTTTAATATAGTAATGTTAGACAAATACAATTAATATTTGGCAGATCGACGTCTTATGGCAACAAATGTCTCTGTTACTACCCTCAAGACGCTTTTATTTAAGGGATGCTGGGTTGGGGTTAAGGGTTGCAAAAAAACCGTTTTTACAACGCGTATAAAAAGAAATGATTAACCTAGAGAAGATAGCATGAAAACTAGGCACCGAATGATTGAAACGCAGTTTTATAGACAGACCAACGAATCTAAATTTCAGTTGTTTAGTACGAAACGGAAAGTTTTTGTTCGTCGACGATCAAGGTAAAGAGCTAGAGAAGCTTGCTTAGTGCCGTCCGTCAAACACGAAGGTGGTAGTGTTATGGAAAATAATTTTAGCCTAGGTTTCCAGCCACATGGGAGTGAAGGAAAACGAGGCAGTAGCAGACGAGGTTCGCAAAGGCCTTTCATAGGAGCGGAGTCTTCCTTCGGTATCACCAAATCACAAATTAAAAAGTCCATCTACGAAAGGACACAAAATAGATCCAAGGAATGGTAGAAAAGATCACCAGGACGAAGACAGGCTAAGGGAACACAGGTGTGAGTTTACTGAGGCCCTACTGAGTAAAGAGATGAAGACTGTCAAAGTGATAGTTGACCGGTCATTGCAGACTGAATAGGCATATGTTTAACATCGACCTGGCAGATGATGTTTTCTGCAGATTCTGTCAAGAGGAAGAAAAAACGTTAGTTCATGGTTTGTACCACTGCGACGACTTAACGAGGACAAGGTTTCTAACAATGGGCGTAGAGAACCCCATAGCTAATGGCTTCGTTAAAGAACCGCTCTCAAAAATGATAGGCCTAATTAAGAAGGCGAAACTAGAGAAGAAAAAGGGGATCACAATAATAATAATAATCATTATTTATCCATGTGATCAAATACATGACATAGAATACGTAAAAAAAAACTTAACTAAATCTAAGACTCAATCGAATTTGATACAACATTTTTTACAATTATAACTGTAATTTTATAGAAAACTATCAGAGAGGTATTCCCTTATAGAATAGTATGCCTTACTGATTAGAAGATCCTCCTCCAAATAAAAAGTTATCAAAAAAACCAGCATCTTCCGGAATTTTTCGTTGTGCCCCCCACTGACACAATTCAACCCTTTCATTATAATCATTATCATTCAACTCTTGATGCAGTTGTGCATGATATGGATGCATCTTATATTTTTTTAGAATTCTCCTTATACTACGGCCACTAATATCTAAATCTGTTGACATCTCTCTGGTACTAATATGCGGATATTCAGTAATACTAAGAAGTACATCAAATTCATTTTCATCTGTTAAAACAGTATTGGTTCGGTTAGATTTTTCATAATTCTCACTTCCAGTTCGACGAAACCGTTCCAACAAATTTTCAAAAGCTTCTGTTCGTGGTTATCGTCTATAAGGGAATTGCTGGTGATAAAGTCGCCTTGCAATTAAAACATTCTTATTATATACTTTCTCCCAATACAAAAATCATATTAATTAATTCTTCTCGAGAAAAATTGATTTTTAACCGATATAGGAGCAGTAAAATTATTCTGTTATGTCATAACTTCAACCTAATTAATGTCAAAGTCATAGCCTGCTCGCAAATTTGTGTTCATTCTGTTTTGTCGCGGATAACATTTAAGATTTTTAACTACTAACTATTTGAATACTTTATTCATTGTGAAGAAATTGCAACCGTAGTACTGTAGGTACTTTTTCATTTCTTAGCTGAACATCAATATTTAGTCAGGAAGCAATTAAAATAAAACCGTTTTTATTTAAAATCACGTTTTCGACATATAGAAACGCAAATAACTCAAAAAGTAGTGGATTTAGGTATACATAGCGATTGCTTAATAAATAATAAAGCCCGTGAAGGGAGGAGTTTACTACACTAATAAAATACAGGGTGTTCCATTTGAAATACGTGAGAAAACAAACATTCCGAGTTCTGACTCGCCCTGTATATAAATATTGAATATTTTGGTAGATCAATAATTTCTAACGAACACAGACTATATTAGAAATATTTCTAGCGCAAATAAAACATTTTTTTTGCTAATAATTTTATGCAAAACTTCCCATATCTTTTCAAGTAAACTTAATAACATAGAAAAACCCTATATTATAATCAAGGTAAGACCAAGAAGTTCCAGGTGTTCCATTTAAAATAAGGTAAGTGTGATTCACCCTGTGTTTATTTGACACCCTGTATAGTTAAAAATATTTTTAGGTTATAGCCCCTCATGGGCTTCAACTTTTATCTTCATAACATTTTCTCATTTCTCTTATTATAAAGGAGTAATTGCACTTCCTCGCACTAATGCCCCACACTGTATATACAGGATAACAACTTGAACTACGAAAGCCTATTAATAGGAGAAGGTAGTGGGAAGTAAAATCAAATCTATCCATTTTACTATTGTAAACTGTTTATTCTGACAGGAATGTCAGTGGTTATGTCAAATACTTTACCGAATCATCAAAGTTTGATGGTTGGTGGTTGGAATCAGTAACCACTTTTTAGAAGAAAACGCAGTAAAAAATTAACCAAAATCAATGGTTTGGCCTCCTCAAAGTTCGGATTTATCCCCCATCTATCTCTTATGGAATGAGGTTGATCAAAGAGCTAGACAGCACCAACAGCTATGGCAATAGTATTTATGGAACACTTGGCAACATATTGACGCAAAATATATCAAAAAATTGCTTCGAAGAATGTTTAAAATTTGTGCAGCGGTTATTAAAGCTAAAGGAGGTTACCTAGACGAAAAATCCGTTACTGTTTCCAAACTTATGAACGGTAGTGTATATTTAGACATTTTTACATTAAAGTAGATAAGAACAAAAAAATAATAATTTTCTGTCTAACTAAGATGACTCAAAACAGGCTGGAATGAAGAATAATATTAATGATTATTATCTTTTTTAATTTTCATTAAGAATTTTTGCCCCAATTCAAATTTGGAACATGAATAATCTGCAATATTTAACAATGCTCAAGTAATTGTTTTTAATGCCTATGAAATTGTTATTACGAACTTGTTTTTCATTGTAACACACGCGACTTACCAGGCGTCGAAACTTTTATTGTTTAATGAATGAATTATGCTGAGAAAAGCGTGAATTGTTCATTTGCATCAATTAAAAAATGTGTAACGTCTGATGCGAAATGTAAGAATTTCCAAAACTCCTGGTCATTGAGGAAAATAAAATAGAGATGTACATTCAGTAGTTGTTTTCATTGTTAAATAAATTAAAGCAACAACAAGAAACATTTAATTGGTATGTAGATGTTGCAAATTAGTATCTTCGCGTCTGTTACGTATCTTATGTGACGTCATTTGTAAATAAACAACTGTTTTGATTTTTTTCTTAAATTATTCTTCACCTTCCAAGCTATTTCCAAGCTTTTATTAAGATTTTTCAATTCAAAAGCATGCTATATATTAATGAATGGTTTAATTGTTTGTTAATGAAATGTTTACGCGGATGAAAGATGGGAATTTTATTCACATTTAGTTAATTTAGACTGTTTTTATTTTGCAAAATGCATTTGGATGCATATATTATTTGTTACGCAAGCATAGTTGCTCGTGAAACAATCCACATTATCTATTTTACATAAAAATTAATCGAAGAATATGAAACATAAACAGATTTAATAACCATCCAATTAATTATTTTAATCTCTTTTAATTCTCTGCTTCCAATAATTAAAAATCTTCACTATGAACAAGTATTTAAATTGACATTTGCGCATGTTCACCGATAGAGCAGCATTTCCTAGTAATGACATTGCCAATAGAAACAAAAACAAAATGTACCGTAAAATGGTGTCAATAGAAATACTTTGGAACATTCAAAAGCTCTTACAATTAATAACAAAAACAATCTCACTTTAACAACTATTGGAAAAGTCCGGTCTATGGTTGTACTAAAGAATGGTGTATTTGCAAAAAGAATAAAAGAAACAGTTTTTCCGATAAATTTTTTTTTATGGTTGTTTCTATTTACACTAAAGTTGGGGTCAATAGAAATACCGGTTTAAAAATCATGTATATTGCTATTAAACCCATTTTGGGGTGAAAAGAAACAAAAAAAAATTTTTTTGACATTTGTTCGCATTAGAAACTTCCCAAAACATTATATAAATAGAAAAGCATCAAATTTTGAAAGATTTATTAAAAAATTTGCAAAACTCATTATAGACGTAGGCAAACAATCTTAGAATTATATAGTATTGTAAACATTAAGAATTTTAAGAAAAAAAAAAACATAGGAACTATTCCAAAAATCTAATTGCAAAAAAATTCTAGCAAAACAGTCTTATTGTTTCTTAATAAATCTTAAATTCAGAACAAAAATCATTTTAGACTGATAAAAAAAATTCATGGAGTTTTATGGGAAAACAGAGCAACCTTTTCTGCCCAGGATTGACTGGTTCGATTTTTACCACAACTTTATTATAGCAAAAATATATCTGGAACAGGAGGAAACTCATACGAGTTGTTGACTTTTATTGAAGCCTCTGTTACGACAAAGTTTCCCTTAAAGTCTTCAGGTTCATCACAGTTAGTTTTAGTTAGACAGTCTTCAGTTTTATTTAGGCACTTTGTGCATAATATTAAAACTTGTTAGCGTTTCCTTCAACTGGAAAACTGACGACCAACCATGTGTTGGTCTTAATATTTAATTTATATTTTATATTTTCGAAAAGTCTTCCATTTCTTTGAATTCCCTTTGAAAATTTATCTTTGGTTTGGTTTTCTTTTGGTCTCAAAAAATGATTGCCCAGAATCAATTTTTTTGTACTGCTAGGACCTAGGGTCGTTAATGTATTTTCGCGGCATCTAAAGCATAAAATAACAGTGAAGTATGCATCATAAATAGATTTTGTTGTAATTTTTTGTGGTCGTTTCTATTCACCCCATTTTAGTAGTTGAGGTGTGATTTTTTACAAAATAATTTTTTTCTCGGAAATGGAGTAAATTATTAACATGACCACTTAAGCAACATTAACAGTATACAATGGAAGTTCTTCAGCTAAAATATAAACAATCTTTCCTTTGTTTTCGTTGCCAAAACAAACAAAGTTTTCTAACCTATATTATGACTAGAAATTTTGACCTTTACTTTGAACTGTATAGAAGAATGTTTCCAACCTTTTTTTAATTTTTTTGTTAGTGTATAATTAGTTGCCGTCATTCTACATAATTTTAACGCAATCAAACCAAACTTTTCTTCATTAGTTTAAATGTAAACAAATTATGACAAACTTTCCTACTTTCTGTTTCTATTCACCCCATTCTATGGAGACACCTCCAAAAACGAGGCCAAGTACGTCCTGTAAAATTAAACGAGCATTTAATTAAGTGAAATCCTAGTTTTTGTAGGCAATTAGGAGCGTGCTCAGAAAATAGTGACTCATTTGAGCATTTACTAGGGTCATTTCAAGTTTATCTTTACTAGTGATATTTCTACTGCATATTAATCTCAACTTTTTGTTTTATTGTTAAATGCATATTTCTTTGGCCGTTTATTTTTTTTATAATAGGCACTCATGGTATATTGTTGAAATCGTCACTGCAAGCAAATGCAATGAAAATAAGTAGGTAAAACTAAGTCACTTCTGGAACAGCCACTCGATGTGGACACGCTGTATAAGCCAGGCGCTGCTAAGATGATGCTAGATGACGCCGTCGACGCCCTTTAGGTGCTAGATGGTGCTGTTGGACCGACCTAGTTTTGCGTTGGTTTTCAAATATAGGTAGAGTGTTTTCAAAACCAGGTAGGCTATTTTCACAAGCAGCTCAAAACCAAGTAGGCTGTTTTCAAAACCAGGTCAAAACCAACAAAAACCAGCTCAAAACCAGGTTGGGGGTCAACAGCGCCATATAGCATCATAAGGGAGTCAACAACACCATATTAGCAGCTCCATCTCGGGGGTAAGGTACACATCTCTAGTGCCTGGCTTATACAGAATGTCCACGTCGAGTGGCTGTTCCAGAAGTGACTTAGTTTACCTACTATTGGAGCTCTTATCATTTTAATAAAGATCTGTTTACAAGTTCGATGAAACAGTTCATCAAAACAGTCACTATATGTGACATCGGATACGAAAAGGAACCTATCGTTCGAAAACAAATTCGCGAAATAACGACCAAAGACATCTCAGCAAGGAATATTACTTGATATCGATGGGGTACATACTTGAGGAAGTTCTTCAAACTACTTCCGAACATTTTAATATTTGCGGCAAAGGGATAGTGAGGACAAAATTATTTGCCGATACAGAGAAATTAGATTAATCGACATTGTTATTACAATCGCTTGATGATTTAATGCCAGAAATAATTGAACCATCAAGGCTATCACTAGAACGGCAATGGTATCCCTACAGTCACGTTAGAAGTCTGGCAACAGATTATTCTAAAGCATATATAGTAGCGCCAAAACCTACAGAAAAACTGCCTAAAAAGAGGAAAAGATACCAATTAATTTATTAATAAACATTAAGTAAACCATTTACATTTTTGTGTTGTCTTCTCTTAACATTTCCTTCATTTTAAGGATTAATTAAGATAAAAGTAAGGATGCTGCATGTATAGATATTAATGAGATATTTTTTTTTACTTCTCCAGAGAAAAGTTTAAACGTTCTATGCTGAGAAATGTCCCAACTGATTCACTAGAAAGTGCTGACTTATTGTGCGACAGTTTTGAAAATTTGTTCCTTCGAAAAAGAAATCTTCTGTTATTACTATGTTCGACAATGATGGTAGTTGTATAACGGATTGTACAACCGATCGTTTCGTCTGTAGGGCGCTTTAATCTCTATTAAAAAAAAAAAAAATAATGAGTATCAGTCCAGATTGTATACTGCAAAATTTAATTATCTGGATAGAAGAAAGGCAAAGCTTTATAAAACCTTGTGAATAGTACTATTGGTGATAGGATCGAATCCAATGAAATACATTTATATGAAAATGGTGTTTTACTAGGAGACCAAAAGGTGGCGGACATCGATGTTTTTAGTTTCAGTTGCGAAAGCTGAATTATTTTGTTGTTTCGGTAAACTCCCACCCCCTTTTTCTTCCAACAGTGATGGAGTTCACTGCGTTCTGGCAAAGAATATTGAAGAGATTATTTTTGAATCTCTATGTTACACGATGAATCTGTCATTTGGTAAGTAAAGAGTACCTGTTTTGAGCGCTTGAACCTTATCCACGACAGACATTTCTTTAAAAAGATCAAACAGATCCAATATCAGCAGGTTAATCAGACTGCTATCAGCGTTTTAATGTCCAAATGAATGCTAAATTGATTGGGTTTCCCTCGACTACGAGACTACTTGACTCTTTTCATGGCTTCGTTGCGAGTAGAGGGGAGGGAGAGGGTGAGGTGAGGTTTTGGTTGATTTTACCAATAAGATTATTTGTCCAATTGTGTGTTTTCAATGCATTGTTTAAATATGGCATTAGAGGTCCTGTCCTTAAGCTATTTGAATCCTGTTTAACAAATCGTAGTCGTAGTGGTTACAGTTCGAATAGTTACTCAGCACTATCTGGTGTGCCACAAGGTTTGGTGTTAGAGCCAACCTTCTTTGTTGTATTTTTAAACGACTTGGGTCAGTTTTTGGAATGAGATGAGATGATGTCATGTTCTAAGCATATACAGCTCATTGTACAGCAATTTTAGTCGCATCTACGATATGATATGGTTCATTGGGGTAATTTCAGTGTTTGGCAGATAATTTTTCGTATTCAAAAGAGGGTGGTAAGAATAATGTTTGAGCTTAATTCAACCACCTCATGTGATAACACAGCAATTTAAATATTCAAAATAAACGAAAAAATTCACCCTGTACATACACTCTACTATCATTATTTTCCATAAAAGGAAGCATATACACTATTTATAAATTTATTATTAAAATGAATCGTATTTCTAGATTTTACTTAAATCTAGCCGGAAATATGTGCTGTCTTAGTTCACATGAATAGGAGGGGGATATCTTAGATTGAGTAATTAATGATTACGAACTGGGTTAAGTCAAAATACACAATTATTTCGATATGGAATGATACAAAGAACACTTTTATATTCGAAAACGCGATTAAATATTTATAATGCGGCTATAGGTTAGTCACCATATCATCAATACATGTTACTGAAATTTATTAGATAGGAAAAAAATCTCTAACGAATGTTTTTATTCTAAGTTAATGATTAACAAACAAATTATTATTAATTAATCTGAGTTTGGATCTGTTTATATATTTTTTATATGCTCTAGAATATTACCTGGGTGTGTATTCGTAGGAAATGCAATAAAATCGAAAGGTAATTAACTTCTAATATGATTTATAAATAATTCCATGCCTGAGGATATTTTGAAATCACTAATGAATCATTATATCTTAAATATTGACTTAATTTGGATTATTAAAAGAATAGTTTCCAAGGTTATATTTGATTCGATTTTAAACAGACTTTTATACGAGGTAAAGGGTATCAATTTGAAAAAATTAAAACATTCTGGATTGTGAGTTTGCATTACATCTTACGTAACACACTGTATACGATTTATTGTTGATTTAAAAAAAAATTTGCACCTTCATACTAATTTAAAATAATTTGCAGTGAACACATACGTCACAACGATATGAAAGGTGAACATATTATTAATATAATTACACGAACACTTACAAAATGTGATGATGTAGCTTCGTGCATTTACGTTACGATTGCGAGAGCGACAGTTTTCTTTTTATTGAATGCAATATTGCAATCAATTTTATCTACACATTTCAGTAATATTGTGGTTTCAAAATATTTTAGTTTTGAAATTTTATCGTGAGAACAATGTCACCAAGTTTGTTTCTGGAAATTGAAAATCGTTTATAACACGGTGCCTTCTCCTAACTAGCTTACCACCACTTATCATGGAAATTACACACATAAAATCCGCATAATTAAAGCAAATAGAATTAATGATATAATTGAGATATTTAACAGCAATTATCTACGTACATATATGATGTATACTATGTAATAATACGGCTCCGTTAACAATGTGGTTTAAAGGGCAGACAGCAGAATAAACATACTTCACTTGAAATTGTCATCATCAATTCGTGTAAAAAAAATATAAACAATTCTAAAGACGTATGCATATATATCAATGTATCACTTGAAATGAAACAATTAGTACTAATATGGTAATATTTGCTAATTAAATACTTCGTCCTTGTCAATATATACTTATGTATATGATTCATTATAAAACTATATGTGCATATTTAAAAGCTTTAAAACGGATTGAATGCTATTTGCAACACTTATCAAGGTGTCGTCTGCACACTAATTCATCTTGCACTCACCATACTGCCGATATCATTAATATAAATAGCAACGGCCCCGGGAGTGAACCTTGTAGGACACCCAAATCGACTTGATTGCTTCCGGTTCTTAACTCTCGTATCGAGTTATTTGCTGTGTATGTTTCGATTAATTTGGTACCTCCAGTACAGTTTTGTCTTTGATTCCGTACGGTAATAAGCCTTTTTATGAATTAATTCTGCAAGACGCTATAAGAAAAAACTTAGTAGATATTCTATGCCGATTCGAACACAGGCATTTCACGTGGATACGCTGTATAAGTCGGACACAATATACGGCCACGCGATGACTCATCACTCGCTAGCGGACTCGATGTATAAGGGCCACATCGTACTGGCCACGTCAAAGCCAGATAAGCTGTTTTCAAAACCAGGTCTCTTCGCAGCACAAGAGGGCTCTTATACAGCGTGTCTACATCAAGTGGCTGTGTTCGTATCGGCATAGAATACCTACGAAACTTTAACTATAAGTAAAGCAGTACTTTTGGTCCAAAGCTTGAATCATATGGCAACGTGTCGTTAGATCGGTACTATGGTTGAGACATGATTAATAGCACAACATTATTTACAACTATGTAATGTTTTATAGCACAGCCATCGAAAGACATTTACACGCATAATTGTCATAGCTAGAGCTGTAGTGGGCAGTTTTGACAAGCTATACAACTTAGGAACCACAAAAAAAAGCAATTTTGTCTGCAAGAAAAGTTTTGTTCGAACGGCCAAGTAAAGTAAAGTTCAAATCAGTGATGGGCAAACTGATTGAGCAAAATAGGTTATCACGATACTAACAAAATCAACTTTTCCCAGAAGATCCTAGTACACGTTCAATTCTTGCCAAGAAATGCTGTTCATAGATCAGAAATGTCTATCATGAATCCGTTTTGTTAGAAAGAAGTTTAAAGTTTTAATATTTGGGATATCATTTTTATTCACATCATTCATCATTATCTGGTGGATGGTTAGACGTCTGCCACGTTTATAGAGACATTCGCAACCATTCTAACACAGATAACAGAGTGGACAAGTTGGTGGAAAAATTGCTGTTACATTACCGTTTGGAAAATTAACAATAGTAGACATTGTGATGCAGCTTGTAGTGGTGCACATGGACCACAACAATTAACCAGCAAAGTGATGCCCAAATTTTGAGATGGTAGATTTCCTAACCATCTTAGCTCGACTACAGGTTTTCTTTTACTAAAGTTAAACTTTCAGGTCATCCATAATATCCTGATCTCAGGTAGTTGTAATACATTTCTCTTAACGCAATCACATGTGGTATACAAAATACTTGTTTTTAATTCTCGACAATTTTGTTCATTTTATGTTGAGTACTAAATCAAATTCCACATAATACATTGATGTTGATAGTTTGTTGAGATTTTAAATAAACCTAAACAGGCAAACACAAAAAATTGAAACTAGTTTGGAACGATGTCACAAATACAAGCCTGGATGTGATTATGGTCTAGAAAACCTGGAAAAAGCTCTAAAGAGCATATTGGACGATCGAATGTACTTTGGCCAAACTGCAATAAGATTCAATATTCCTAAAACAACATTGTATCGTAAATGTAAACTGGAGATAATCTTAAAAACTTCTGGTCTTAAAAAGAAATGAAGAATCAACAATTGTTGAAGCTGTACTTGTAGCAGCTGGATATATGTAGATACTTATTCATAGCAAATTAAAATTGGAAAGTATTTTTGTACAAAACTATTTAAGTCATGAAAGAAAACATGTCTTAAGGAGGTTGGGAAGACATCTAAACCCGAAAAGACGAGGAAAAGGAGTCTGTTTGGGTTTAGATGTCTTCCCAACCTCCTGAGACATGTTTTCTTCCATGATTTAAATAGTTTTGTACAAAATACTTCCAAAAGATACCCGAAAAGATCCATTCTCCTCGGCTTTTCAGGATTAGATTTCTTTCCAACTTCCTTAAGACGTGTTTTCTCGCCAGCAAAACGCCCATTTCCAACACTTTCTTTTAGAAGTATTTTTGTACAAAACTATTTAAATTATGAAAGAAAATTTGTCTTAGGGAGGTTGGGAAGGCATTTAAATCCGAAAAGACGAGGGAAAGGAGTCTTTTCGGGTTTTTGAAGTCTTCCCAACCTCTCTAGGACATATTTTCTTTCATGATTTAAATAGTTTTGTACAAAAGTACTTCCCAAAGAAAGTGTAGGAAATGGGCGTTTTGCCAGTTAGGAAACATCTCTTAAGGAGGTTGGTAAAACATCTAAAGATCTGTTCCCAACTTCCCTAAGACGTATTTTCTTTCATGATTTAAATAGTTTTGTACAAAAATACGTCCAAAAGAAAGTGTCGGAAATGGGCGTTTTGGTAGCTAGGAAACATGTCTTAAGGAGGTTGGAAAAACATCTAAACCTGAAAAGACGAGGAAAAGGAGTCTTTTCGGGTTTAGATCTGTTTCCAACTTCCCTAAGACGTATTTTCTTTCATGATTTAAATAGTTTTGTACAAAAATACTTCCAAAAGAAAGTGTCGGAAATGGGCGTTTTGGTAGCTAGGTAACATCTTTTAAGGAGGTTAAAAACATCTAAACCCGAAAAGACGAGGAAAAGGAGTCTTTTCGGGTTTAGATCTGTTCCCAACTTCCCTAAGACGTATTTTCTTTCATGATTTAAATAGTTTTGTTCAAAAATACGTCCAAAAGAAAGTGTCGGAAATGGGCGTTTTGGTAGCTAGGAAACATCTCTTACCCATACAGCACCAAATAGTGTCTGAAACATTTCATTAGTGTTACTATGAATCATACAGTATGTTTCTGGAACCTTTCGGTACATATTTGAAACATTTATGAAACATGTCATAAATATCAATTTGTCCGCGAATGTTTCAAAAAGTGTAATGTTTCTGTAATATTTCTGCAATATAGTTCGAAATGTTTCTGCATTGTTTCTCATACAGAACTGAACAATGTGTGAAACATTTTTCTGATGTTACAATGAATATATATGAAATATGTCAGAAGTATCGATTTGTACATACATATATATATATATATCGTTCCTTGGATGTAAAATTATCCTATCCCCATTTTTTGCTATTTTGACAGTATCTGTTGATTTGATACTACAAAAGAACTTTTATATTAGATGCTGAACACAAGCTAGGTCGGGGTTTGACTGCTATCAGCAGTAACTGTGACAATGGCGATCCTTCCGCATCAAATTTAAAATTACTTGTAGTATAAAATCAACAGATATTGTCGAAATAGCACAAAAGTAAAGATAGGCCACTTCTGCATCCAGGCGACGATATACCTACAGGAAGCCAGTTAAGTTCAAATCAAGTGGATGTATAAGTCACAAGCCTCGTATATATATGTTAACTTGTTTTATAATATACAAAGCAATACACAAGAATAAGTTGTACATTTAATTTGCCTTGCTACTGTTTCTGTGCATAGCCGGCTTAATATTGAGATAGTAACTGTAGTACAATCCAACAGGCTGTAATGTTGCAAATTAAAAGATTGATGAAGTTCTAAAAGAGTATCTTAGGTGAAAAACTTTGCTGGTGAGTAAGGTCGTTGAACAATAAAACTAAAGTATATCATATAAATACAGTTTATTTAAAAATAGCTTAGTATATATGTATATAAGATGGAAAAAAGTAACGATGAAGTACTATATATTTATCTTTAAGTGAATATATAAGTAATTATTACATATCTTAACTCAGACGTCTTCTATGTTCGAATGTTTCCTCCTAATAAAAGATTGTAGGTTAGACTACGGAATATGAATGTACCCTTCTTCTTTAGCTAAACATAATGCTGTTTGTCTAAGCCATGGGGCAACATGTACAGCTATTTCGTTTTCTGTACCCTGAGGTTGATGCTGTCTCACTGTATCTATTAACAATGAAACAAATGTATCTACAGGTACAGGTTAGGTCGCTACGTGATCAAATTGTTGTGCAAGAAAGAATCTATTTGTATCTATATACCTACAGAAAAAAATATAGCCAAATAAAACTTACCATTGTAAACAAACTTCGCTTACACAACACTGAACACAACAGCAAACTAAAATCCGCGTAAACTGCGGCGTTAACAACATATGGCGGAATGGTAGGCATCGTGGGCATGCCGCATGCGCCATGCGCGAACTTCAAAGTTGCAAGCTATAACCGACTCCGCAACGCAGCCGTTACAAAAGATTATCGTCTCTATTAAAAATGTTATATTTACAATATAATTACCAACTATGCATTCTTTGAACAAAAGTTATAGATTACTTCGGCGATTTTATAGTTTAGTCTGCTAATGAAATATATGTAATATTTATGAAGCGATACTGAAATATAACCTTAGAAACCACGATGTTTAGTTACTTTGAAACATAAATGTAACATTGCTGCAATCCTATCAGTGAAATGATATCATTTCGAAACATTGGAAACCTAAAGGAAATGTTTCTGAAATATATGGTGCTGTATGGGTTAAGGAGGTTAGGAAAACATTTAAACCCGAATAGACGAGAAAAAGGAGTCTTTTCGGGTTTAGATCTGTTCCCAACTTCCCTAAGACGTATTTTCTTTCATGATTTAAATAGTTTTGTACAAAAATACTTCCAAAAGAAAGTGTCGGAAATGGGCGTTTTGGTAGCTACGAAACATGTCTTAAGGAGGTTAGGAAAACATCTAAACCCGAACAGACGAGGAAAAGGAGTCTTTTCGGGTTTAGATCTGTTCCCAACTTCCCTAAGACGTATTTTCTTTCATGATTTAAATAGTTTTGTTCAAAAATACGTCCAAAAAAAAGTGTCGGAAATGGGCGTTTTGGTAGCTAGGAAACATCTCTTAAGGAGGTTAGGAAAACATTTAAACCCGAATAGACGAGAAAAAGGAGTCTTTTCGGGTTTAGATCTGTTCCCAACTTCCCTAAGACGTATTTTCTTTCATGATTTAAATAGTTTTGTACAAAAATACTTCCAAAAGAAAGTGTCGGAAATGGGCGTTTTGGTAGCTACGAAACATGTCTTAAGGAGGTTAGGAAAACATCTAAACCCGAACAGACGAGGAAAAGGAGTCTTTTCGGGTTTAGATGTGTTCCCAACTTCCCTAAGACGTATTTTCTTTCATGATTTAAATAGTTTTGTACAAAAATACTTCCAAAAGAAAGTGTCGGAAATGGGCGTTTTGGTAGCTAGGAAACATCTCTTAAGGAGGTTAGGAAAACATTTAAACCCGAATAGACGAGGAAAAGGAGTCTTTTCGGGTTTAGATGTCTTCCCAACCTCCATAAGACATGTTTTCTTTCATGATTTAAATAGATTTGTACAAAAATACTTCCAAAAGTAAGTGTCGAAAATGGACGGTTTGGTAGCTAGGAAACATGTCTTAAGGAGGTTAGGAAGACATCTAAACCGGAAAAGACGAGGAAAATGAGTCTTCTTTCGCTTTCTTTTTTTTAAACTTGACTGTAAGCCTTTCATGATTTATGGAAGCACAATTCAAAACGAGAAATCTGTTATCCAAGCACAACATTGTTTCAAGTATCTTGTAAATGCCACTTTAGCTGAAAAAGGCTTAATTATGGAAAAAAGCAATATATGCGTTTGGTCAACGGATCTCGACCAAACTGTGTTTTTACAGAGTTTGGTTCACTCTGGTATTTTGGTGATACCTATTTTATGTCTTCATATAGTTTTGGCATAATGGATTTGTTGCAAGAGGTGCAAATAAATTAGTGTTTCTTGAGTTCTGAACCTTCTCAACAATAACTTTGCTAATAAAAGTATGTGGTAATCTGGTATGACAATTGCGAGGGTCAAAACAAAAATTAATACTTGTTGTTTGTTTTATTGTTTTTGAAGGACGGATATGATGGTGACAGTAAAGTTATCTACATAAAAATAAAGGAAAATCCATCACATATTGAAACCTATCGTATTCTGACATTGAACCTTGGCACCAAACAAGCGTATTAAACCAGGAAAGAAATTGAAATGAAAATAACATTTCTGAGAACAAGAAAACAAATAACTTTGCATGTTGTTCCAGTTTTTGAGTAACTTTGTGTACAAACAATTTTATCAAAAATTTCACTTCACTGGAAAGGCATTCCAGAAGAATAGAAATCAAGCACAAGTGTCCAAGAAAATGTACCTTCTGATTTGTTTTGTCCATTTCCTAAGACTTATTTTGCTAATAAATCGTTATTTTAACAAGTTGTGCACATTTTATCATTCTTTTTAATATATCAAAACGTTATTTTGACACTTACCAGAAATTATTAGAAATAATCTTTTAATTATATATCCAACAACAAAAAATTATCTCAAATATCTAAATTGTTAAAAGATATTTTTTCAAATTAAAATTTTGAATGACAATCATATCCAATTTAATCAAGAGTTATATCAGCGAATCAATGAAAAATATAAGCCTGCACTTACCAAGTTTCTTCTTCAGAATATCCCACATGTTGTTGCCGGAAAAACTTCACTAGTCGGAAACAAATATCTCATACCGCTCGGTGCACCACTTCAGTTTCAGGAACAGTACCTGTGCTTTCAAGAGCGTCGTTTTCTGAAAAGCCCGTACCGTGTAGTTTATAAAAGGCAATGCACACAATAGCGCACCTTGATGAAGGTATGTAATCACTCTCGTGTATTGTAGATACTTGAGCTGTACGATAGAGTATACAATATGTATAACGAGCTAGAGCTGCACGTTCCGTTGTTGAACAGGGAAATGTGTGGACTGATACTGATAATGCGCTGCTATACCGTTGATATATCTTTTCGCAAGTTCCCGAAACAAGATCATACTCCCGCTAAATCGTGTACTAGCCTTCATCCTGGATTGTTCTTTTTTTTATTATTATGAATGATGGTATTTTATATTATTTATAATGAGATGTTTTTGGTACTGTGGAAATTACATCTTTTTTTTATACATATAAGGTGTCCGAACAAATCATAAGGATGTGGTATTAATGAGAACCTTACTGTAACTAATTTTGGTAATGTTAGGCGCACCATTCTCTACAGAGTATGGGTTAGAGTTCATAAAGTTCGTTTGTAAACTCGATTAAATTGCTTTCTGAAAAATATCATCGAAAAGGTCAAGTTCGTTTTGGCAAAGTAAATATTCCTATGTAGTTGATTTACCTTTGATGTTACCAAACACTTTTTAAAAAGGAAACCTTTATTTATCTCTTTGCATTCGCTCTGAGTTATGTAGTTTTGCATTCTCTTTGCGAAAACATAAAATTTCATAAAGGCTACATACACAGTCTGCCCAAGATTGAACGAAACTGCTCTAAAAAAAAAAACAAAGCGTTTAATATTTTGATTTTTGTCTTGTTTATTAAAAATAGTTTCCTTCTGAGTGAATACAGCACAATAAATTTTTCGATGCCGGTTTTATGCTGTTCGGTTAGAATGGCCTTTAATATGGCGGTCGAGGTCTTTTGGATGACTGGAATGGTACCGAAACAATTTCCTTTCATTGCCAATTTCAGTTTGGGAAATAGCCAGAAGAATTTACTAGTCGGGCATTTTTCGAATTTTTAAACTCCGACGGATGTTCTAGATTGTACTGGTTGACCTGAGCATTGTACCGAAGAAATTAGATCAGAAGATCAAAAAAATACTGCACGAGCAAAAATCCTAACGGAAAAGACACCACTCTGTATCATGTCATAACTAACGTTCAAGAAAAGATTAAAAAAATCAAAGAACATCAAACAGACCAGAAAAAACAACTACATATATGAGCAAATCTTGAAAGCAGACCAAATTTCTAACGAAATATTGAACTGGACACAACAAAAATAAAACCTAAAGAAGAAAATTCAAGACATTGTAGAAGAAAACCAAAAAACATAAAAATAAAAAGACAAAACTTTTACTGGATCAATGAAAATATTGTAACGGAAATAAAAAAACGAAATAGGCTTTAAAAAGCAAAAGAAGCACCCAAGCAATGAAAACTACCTAGCAAAACATAAAAATCAGAAGGAATATACAAGTCAATTTATAAAAAATACTAAAACCCAATATTGGCAAAATTTAATGCAATAATATCAAATGAATAAATATATTAAATGAATAAAAATAATAAAGCTCCTGGTTTTGATAAAATCGCAAACAATATAATCAAACAAAACGCAAATAAACTAGCACCTATTTTAATTGTACTAATAAATAAAACACTACGGAAAGGAATATACCCAGACTATCTCAAGACCAGCAAAATAGTACCCATTCATAAGAAAGGTAATACACAGGAACTGCAAAATTATAGACCCATTTCGTTACTATCGACAATGAACAAAATTTTGGAAAAGATTATACAAAAACAAATAATGGAACACGTACAAACACACACATCATAAATTACGGATAATATGCATTCTAGGCAAGATTCAGTACAATGTCAGCAGCATATGACTTGACTAACGAAAACAGTGGTTTTTTATAGACATGAAAACGGCTTTCGATACGATATCTAAGGAGAAATTAATAGAGAAACTACAATTATGTGGATTTCAAAACATATATTTACAACAGAAAATAAATGACAAGACCAATTTTATACACCCTATATATAGTCATAATACCAAACACATGGAACAAAACATAAATGAATACCTGAAAATTCTAGAAGGATGGTGTTTTAATAATTTACTTACCATAAATGAAAAGAAAACAAAATATACAGCGTTAGTAAAAAGTCCCGGAACGGTCGAATAACTTTGTTATTTGAAAATTGTGATTTCTGAAATTTGGTATGGGGGTATAGTTAATATAAATGCATTTTATGCAATACAGTTTATATTTTTTTCACTTCCGGTTTAATCGGCAATACGTCCAACTTTTTTTTTTAATGGAACGCCCAGATTTTTTTAACACTTTTGAATGCAAAATAAAAAACTACGTTCAGGAAGTATTAAGATGTTTATTTTTATTATTATTATCCGGATCGTCACATTAGTAAAAGTACGGTATGCCGAACAATTCAAAAGTTTGAAGTCTTTCGTCAGGTGAAGAATTTACCTAGAACGGGACGTCCATTAACACCAACAGATGGAGAAACTAGTTTGAATGTGTTGCTTACAGTGGAAGAAAACCATCACGTGTCCACAACAGAATTAGGTCAAATTCATGAGATCTCTCAAAAATCTGCTCATAAGATTCTTAAATCAGCGAGAATGAAAGCCTATAAAATGTATCCCGTCCATGAGTTAACTGAAGATGATCCAGATCGTAGACTACATTTTTGCGAAACAATGACGGAATTGATCGATGAGCAGCCTAGTGTTTTAGATCACACCATTTTTTCAGATGAGGCAACGTTTTGTCTCAACGGCACTGTGAACAGACATAATTGTCGCTACTGGTCAATTGAAAATCCGCATTGGATTGAACAAGTCCATACACAGCGTCCTCAAAAGGTGAATGTCTGGGCTGGTCTTGTTGGAAACAACATCATAGGACCATTTTTTATAAGAGGAAATTTAACTGGGAACGTCTACTTAAATTTATTGCGAAATGAGGTTGTTCCAGCAGTTGCGGCCTTCTTTCCAAATGCAAACATAGGTGATCACCCTAATGCACATTTTTGGTTTCAACAAGATGGAGCTCCTCCCCATTTTGCCCATACTGTCCGCGATTATTTGAATGAAATTTTTCCGGAACGTTGGATCGGACGTAGAGGAGCAATCGAATGGCCAGCACGTTCGCCAGATCTCTCGCCATTAGATTTTTTCTTTTGGGGTCACTTGAAATGTCAAGTGTACAAAAATCGTCCCCATAATCTCGAACAATTGGAAGAGAGAATAGTTCAAGAAGCCAATCGCATCACTCCAGAGCAAATACAAAATTCAATAAGAAATTTTACTGACCGTTTACATTTTTGTCAAATTGTAAATGGAGAGCATTTTGAACAATCATTGTAATCGCAACCTGAATAGACAGGTATCTTGATTTTTCTGTATTAGGACACTTTTTAAATTTTTTTAACTGTTTTCTTGTGAATAAAAATAAACATCTTAATACTTCCTGAACGTAGTTTTTTATTTTGCATTCAAAAGTGTTAAAAAAATCTGGGCGCTCCGTTAAAAAAAAAAAGGTTGGACGTATTGCCGATTAAACCGGAAGTGAAAAAAATATAAACTGTATTGCATAAAATGCATTTATATTAACTATACCCCCATACCAAATTTCAGAAATCATAATTTTCAAATAACAAAGTTATTCGACCGTTCCGGGACTTTTTACTAACGCTGTATATGATATATAGCAATAAAAGAGAAAAAGAAAAAATAACTATAAAGTTAAAACAATGCAATTAAATTAAGAATACAACTAGTGACAAACAGAGACACCCACAATTACAAAACTAGAAGAGTCTCACATATAAGGACCGAAAAATACGCAGACCAAACATACCCACAATCTTTGACAACATCGGCAATAAACTACTACAATAGAATACTTTTAGAAACTTTTTAAATTAAAAATAAAACAGCTACTAAGAGAATAAAAAAAATACAACAAATGAATAATCACAAATAATATAACCGAAATGGACAAAATAAAAACAAGCAAGAGGCCCTCAATACCATTAGCCTGAGACTGAAGTTCCTAAGGTGAAGATGAGGGATGAAGATGGATATGTATAAGCCGTTCGTTAGAAGTTTTCGTTGTTAGAAAAAACTTAAAATTCTGAAATTTTGGATTGCAGCGTTATTCTCTTTCATTTAAAAATATTTTCAAGATCATACTACTTCCGGTTATATCGGAAGTTGCCATTAACGTCCTTATTTTAAATGGAACACCCAGTATATTATTTCATTTTTGGATTCCTTAGAAAATTTCATAGAGGATTCCATCAGGCTTCCCTATACCTATTTTCAATTTTTTCTTAGATATCTTGATTTTTTTGAAAATTTTGACAGATGTAGCCCTGTTTTGAGCATTGCGCCCTTTAACCAATTTCGATTGGTGGAAAACGCTTCTGGAGTATACCGAAGCACAGGAATGATACTTTCGAATGCCTTATTGACAACTGATTTATCGAATACAGGGTATCCAAAATTTAATGACCAATTACGTCATTTTAAAAGTTGAAAAAGTTCGTTTTTTCAAACGGGACATCCTGTATTTTATTGGATGGTCGGATGTGGAATTTGATTCTGCATCGATTTGTTATAACATTCCCTATACCTATTTCCATTGGTTTTCTTGTTAATCCATATTTTTTGTTTTAATGTGGTTTTTTGGCAGAAACCGAAACATCGCTTGCCTTTCGAAGCCAAATAAACATCAATGAAACGGCAAAAAATTTACTTTAATTAGAACATGACATTAGTACATAACAAAATATAAAATAAAAACAAAAAATTGGAACATAATGACAAAAAATAATAAGAAAATGTAAAATTACAATAATTGTTCTATATGACCTCCATTTTGGTTGAAACACCGAATAACTCTGTCATATACTCCTCGACTCCTCGCGAAACGGATCTCCGAAGTTCGTCTGGACTTATATTAGTAAACGCATGGTGAACACGGTTCAATAATTCCTCTCTAGTTTGTACCGGCTTAGAGTACACTAGTTCGTTTATACGACCCCAGAGGTAAAAATCTAAGGGGGTCAAATCGGGTGATCTGGGTGGCCAGTTCGAAGGTCCCCACGGGCCAATCCACCGATCCTCGAATATCAGTGACAATTGCCGGTGTACAGCTATAGTGGAATGTGCTGGAGCACCATCAAGCTCATACCAACTGTTTGTAGCCGCATTCAAATTTTCATTGTACACTTGATAAGCCACTATGTTGTCCATAATTAAACAAAAAACATTGAAACTAAAGCGGTCTTGGTGATTATGTTCCCTAATAACATGTTGATTATCTTGTGCTCAGCAGTCAGTATTTTGGCGATTTGTAATTCCTTGCCTGCTGAATTTCGATTCATCAGTCCACATAATCTGATGCAGAAATCCCAGATCTTCATTCATTTCATTTTCAAAATCATAAATTCGTAAACGTTGACACGTCTTGCCTTATCACCAAGACGTAATCCGTCAACAGTTATCTCACAAAAAGGATGTATTCCATGTTTTTTTAATATTCTGTGGATTGATGTTTTTGAAATACCCAAATTCAGCGCTGCTGTCGAAATTGAACTCCGCGGATAAGCTTGAAAAAACACCTTCACCACGTTATCTTCATTATCAGTTAGGGGCTTTAGGTTATTTTGAGTTGCCCTTACGTGTCCAGTTGCTATAAAGCGAGCTTCGATTCTTGCGAATTTTCCGGGAGTCATTGTTGGTAGGTCCGGATATCGTTCATTAAATAGTCTGCATGTTCGTCGAACAATTCGTCCACATTCACCGTGCGTGTAAAACAAATTTAACAAATCATTATTGGAATATTCTTCAACATCCTCCTTTATAAACTGTACTTAAGCAAGTTAACCAAATCCCTAGATCTGTAAGTAGATACCTCACGAATCTGTACGATCATATTGCTTTGATGTTAAATCAACATTGTTTCAATTCCTGTCAAAATCAAGGCTTATTAGGTAGAACTTCTGGAGTTTGATCACCTTTTGATAAAAAATATGGATTAACAAGAAAACCACTGGAAATAGGTATAGGAAATGTTAGCAAATCGATGCAGAATCAAGTGTCCCATTTGAAAAAACGAACTTTTTCAGCTTTTAAAATAATGTAATTGGTCATTAAATTTTGGATACCCTGTATGCCATAAATCAGTTGTCAATATATCATTCGAAAGTATCATTCCAATGCTTGCGTCTACCCCAGAAGCGCTTTCCTCCAATCGAAATTGGTTAAAGGGCGCGATGTTCAAAACAGGGCTACACCTGTCAAAATTTTCAATAAAATCAAGATATCTAAGAAAAAATTGAAAATAGGTATAGGGAAACCTGATGAAACCCACTATGAAATTTTCTCAGGAATCCAAAAATGAAATAATATATCGGGTATTCCATTTAAAATAAGGAAGTTAATGGCGACTTCCGGTATAATCGAAAGTAGTATGATCTTGAAAATATTTTAAAATAAAAGAGAATCTTGGATAACCTTGGAATCCAAAATTTCAGAGTTCCAAGTTTTTTATAATTACGAAAACTTCTAACGAACGGCTCTCGTGGAATACCCTGTATACATATGTATATGAATAATGGCGGAGATATTGCGAAAAAACCAAAATTTACTAGCTGGGCATTTTTCGAATTTTTAAACTCCGTCGGGTGTTACACATTGCTCTGACAGTCTTTAAAACGTGGCCCCTGTAGCCCTCAATAAAATTCCAAAAAGGTTTGTCTAAATTCCTTACCGTTGAATTGTAATCAGCCATCTCATCTTGGTTGCAGCAGCCTGTATACATATATACAAGAAAAGAATTAATTCGAATGTCTTTCTAAAATAATCATGTTTATCTATGTAGCATTTCTGAATCTACAAATGCAACGACCACAACATATTTTTCAATCGATTCGATTTTGCATTTTACTTTCGCTATAAGGTGCCGGAAAAGTGATTAAATTACACGATATATATTTTATCGGTTATATAACTTTCGAAATATCCCAATAGGTTATTGTTCTACACATGTACTACATATTACACGAGTAAAATTGTATTATAGCATTTTTATTATTTTATGGAAATACATATATCAATTCAGAAAGATTTGTTCATCGATATTACACAAATTGCTCCTTCCATGCATGTTATTTCAAAACTAATAGTATATTAACCGTTTTACGAGGTTTAAAACTTATATAATAAGTCCCATTTACGTGAAAAACTTTTCACTTTTCTACATCAGGTAGATATATTTTAACGCTCTATTTAATGAGAATAATGTGCTTTGAAAGTATAATCAAATTACTTTATCTAAACGCGGTGTAACATAATAGCGACGCTGGCTGATGCTTCTTCTTCCGATGAAAATTCGCACTCAAGGAATACCAACTGATCGATAATAAATTAATGCAATTAAAGCATTTAATCCGAGTAATCCGATTATTCCGTTGTGGCATCATCTGTTTCGTGCAAACTCATTAATTACTCATTGTTGGTATATAGTTGTGTGAAGTTATTCGTATGTCGCTGATAATTTTCTAAAACGTTTGTTGTGTCATACAGGTAAAAGTAATTGTTTCTTCACGCTTCTCGTCCCGTGAAGATGAATGACTGCACGAAATGACAGTGTTGCGTTCATATAAAATTCCTTTTTTCTCTTGTATATAATCCGAAGATGAGAAAATAATTGTGTATGATTACATTTTATGAAAGGATTTGACATTATTTGCAATTTTACGTAAAACAAACACGTTTTGAAATCTTTGTCGCGTGGGACACCTTTAATATGCTGGTATACTGCCGGAAGATTTTGTAATATAAAGTTTCAACAATCAACGAGTAGAAGATAAAATAAAATAAATAAAATTAAAATAACCCTACTCACTTAGGTAACATAGGTATCGCTGTTAATTAAAAGATCCGAGTGACAGTGAGTCATCATTTATTATTTATTGTGACAGTAAACATAAATTAAGTCAATTTAGCGTATTTATTTTTTCATGTTACATTAAAATACTCTTAAAAGTATGTTCATTCTTTGACTATCTTTTTACTCTAATAAAACAACGAATCTGGCTACAGCATGGTGGCAATAATAATCAAAATTATACGAACAAAATTGATTGGATATTCATGTTCTCTGTGATTTTCCGTTTCTCTTCCAAGGCTGGACAAAACTTGTTTAGCCCTGGCCTTAGGCCTCTTGGCCAATACCCTCCGGACATTTACCCTTGGTGGTGGACGATCGGATACAAGGCCAGTCAGCTCACTCATAAGTGGATTCTCGAATCTTTCAACCCTTTCAATCGTTTTAGAATGATAGCTGGATCCAAAAATTCTTTATGGATGGGACTGTAGGATTGATTTTTTGCCATGCTCGATAATGACAAGGAACCATAATATGTTAATATCGGTCTCAGGAATGAAAGATAGATGAGCAGCTTGATCCTCCTACGACATAGAAGCGGGATTACAATTGACTTGGCACTGTTAAATTTTGAAATCGTTCTATCTACGTATTGTCGAAAAGTATCCCGAGGTATCTGACTGAAGGCCTCCAGAAAAGCTTGATTCTTCAATGGAGTACCACCACCAGGTGCTTGGGATTCATTCTGGACCAGATGCTGACTTGGAAATCACATGCCCAGCACTTGAAGGAGAGATTCGTCACCACCAGGAACATGCTGGTTCCACTTCAGGGAAAGCAAGCTCAACCTGCAAAATAAACTTTTGTTATACAGGGTGTAACAATAGTGCGATATTCTTCCATATCTCCTTTCTTATGCAAAATACAGCAAATATTTAAATACAAAAGTTGTTTAGTTTTATGAAATTTATATTGTAAAATTATTCTACAATATACAGGGCGTTTAGTTTGCCCGTAACCACCAGTAACTTTACATTTTTAAATGGAATACCCTATATATGATCACATTTTTGAATTCCTTGCGGAATTTTAAGGCAACTTTATACAGGATCATATTCAATTATTTTCATTAGTTTACAAGATATTGGCATATGTTTAAAAATTTTGACGTTTTGCTCTCTTCAGAACAATGCCATTATTTCGGTAACCGAAAAATGTAACATTATGAAACTTGACATAACGTTAGAAGCATCTTCTGTGATGACAATAAATAGATGTAGACTTAAATACGTTATACAGAGTGTTCTAGAAATCAGTGTCTTTTTGAAACAATTGAAATGCGAATATCTTAATTTTTTCAAATGGAAACACTATATTTTTATGGGTTAGTTGAAAAAAATCAGGGGGGGGGTCAGGTGACCTAGGTGGCCACTCCATTGGTCGCCACTCCATTGGTCCACGTCTTCCAATCCATCTTCCTTCAAACTGATTATCCAGAAACCTTAAAACCATTAAGACCATAATGTGGTGGTGCACCATCTTGTTGGAACCAAATACTGGGATCCAAGCACTGCCATACGAAGATGTTCCAAATATCGCTCAGGTGTTAAATTCCCACGAAAGAAATAAGGACCAATAGATCTTCCCCTGACGATTCCTACCCAAACATTAATTTTTTGGGGGCGCTCGGTGTGTTTTGTCTGAATCCTGTGGGGATTTTCCCCAAGCCCAATAGCGACAATTGTGTCGATTTACTGTACCACTTAAATAAAACGTTGCCTCGTCTGAAAATACTACACTATCAAGCAAATTTGGATTTTCTTCACAATGCCTCATGAAGATTTCACAAAATTTCAAACGTCTGTCCGGGTCATATTCAGAGAGTTCGTGAACAAGTTGAACTTTGTATGGGTGCAGTTTTTCTTTTTTTTTTAAACTTTACTACAAACGACTAACTAACATTTTGTTGTAAGGCAATTTCTGTTGTAGTTGCGTGAGGGTTGTCTTCTAATGACAGCAAAATATCTAACTTTGCATCGCCGCTTATTCCCGGTCTTCCAGATTTTGGAGCATCCGTTACGTTTCCCGTTTCATTAAATTTTGCAACAATTATGCTTACTGTGCTTCTAGCAATAACTTTCAAATGTGTTTAGTTAAATAAAGCACATGCTTCTTCATGACTTCGAAATCTATTTCCGTAATCTACCATGATTAGAATTTCTATCCTTTCTCTTTCCGTTAAAGGAGCCATCATAATCAAAATGGTATGACGCTAGTTGTATAAAACTGACACTGACAAACAGTTGTTTTATTAAAACAATTGAAAAAATTGATAAAAACAGATGTTCTTACTATTTACGTAACTTTAAGTTTTAATTCTTTTAATATTTAGTTTTTTTTCATAATTTCAAAATTAAGTTTATTTTGTTTTTTATTAATTCGCTCAGTTTTTTCTTATGTTGTTTCAATTATTTTTTTATAATGCAAAAAAACAAGCTTTATCAAATAATGTAAAAAAGACCTAGCTTCCTATTTAAAAAAAATATTGATGACGTCATAACTTTGACAAATTTGACGTTTTATTTTTTTGACTTATGTTAAAAGACGCGGAATAAAATAAACTGTTTGATATGTTTTTGTTTTTCTTTTTTCAAAAATTACTTTATCATTTTTTTATGGGTTATTACATACTTATTCACTCTTCTATTACTTAGCATTAGTTAGTATTTTATAAATGTTGTAGTATTGTATTGTATTCCTTTTTTTTTGCCAGGGGAAATGCATAATGCACGCCAAGTGCTTGGGTCAATCGCACATTGGTGTGTGGGACTCGCACCCACTAAAACCCCTCATATGCCCTCTGTAGTACCCGGAACTATTGGTGATATGGCGTCAGGTACTACCGGCAGGTCTATAGATTCCTATGATCTTGTACTTCTCCCTATCCTAGGTTGCAGCAGCAGTTACTGTTCTCTGTCTGGCTCGTTCATCGGTCTCTTTTCTCGACATTATATCCCTCGCCATGTTATGTATCGTTTCCCATTGAGTCCTACTTTCCAACATCAAGGGAATCATTGTCTCTGGTGTTATCCTGCAGCCCACTACGCCTTCTGCCCTCCCTCGACATAGATCCCATCGGTTACAGTCGAATACAGTATGCTCCACCGTGTCGACCTCTCCACAATAGAAGCACTCATCGCTACTGTCCTTGTTGATACGTTTGGCGAATGCGCGGTATGATCCATGTCAAGTCAGAACTTGTGTCAAGAAGTAGTCGACACGGCGGTGTCCACATGACAGCCATCCAGCGACATGACTAATCAGCCGCTTCGTCCATTGTGCCTTCTCATTCTCCTTTTGCCATTTCTTCTGCCAGTCATCTAGTGTTACCACCCTAGCTCGTTTTCTTACGATCTTGTAGTCTTCGTGTCTGTTTTCATAGACATACGCCCTTTCTTTGACCAGAAGTTCTATCGGGATCATTCCAGCGATCACCTGCAACGCCGCTAGGGAAACTGTTCTGTAGGAGGACGCCACGCGGAGAAGCATATTCCTTTGCGATCTTTCCAAGAGTTTTCGATACTTCTGTATGTCCACCACTTTACACCATATCGGGGATCCATATAGTAGCATGTTATGGACCGCACTACAAAGTACTGCCCTCTTTCCACTGCTAGGGCCTTTCACATTTGGCATCAGTCTGGTGAGCATGGCCATTTTCTTTTCGGCGTTGTTGGTTGTACACGTGTGCCCCAAACGACCCTCTTTCGTCCAGCACCACACCCAGGTAAGTCACTGTTTTTACAGGTTTAAACTTCACTCCGGCAAAGGTGAAGTTCACGTGGTCCCTTTTTCTCTTTCCCTTCAGCAATAATGCCTCCGTCTTGCTCAGTGCAAGCTCCAGCCGATGATCATTCATCCATGTCGCTATTAATCCCAGGCAAGTGTTCGTGTTTCGCATCAGTGTAAATTCATCTGTTGCCCCCACCACCAAAGCTAAATCATCAGCGAAAGCAACACACATGGCATCCGCCGTCAGGTCTAACTCCAATACCCCATCGTAGAGGACGTTCCAAAGCACTGGCCCCAATAATATCCAATGTGTATCTTCCTACCAGCAAGGTAGTTACATATAAAGCCAACTAGATACGTAGATATATTCTTCTTTAAATCCCTGATTATCAACCTATGGCAGGCGGTATTGAAGGCATTTCTGACGTCTATAGTGACTAGGACACACCACTTTCCTTTATATTCGTTGGCAGCTTGTATGACAGTTTCAATGGCCTGAATCGTAGACTTATTGGGTCGAAATCGAAACTGGTGTTTCGCTGCCAATTCGGTTAGCAGCCTGTTTCTAATCAATACCTCTAGGAACTTACTTAGTGTATTGAGTAGGCACAAGGGCCGATAAGAGCTCGATACTTCAGGCGGTTTACCGCTTTTCAGTATAAGGACTACTTTTGCCACCTTCCACTCATCGGAATCATTGTATTCCTATTAATGGTGAATAAATTATTATTAGGATACAGAAAGTGGAGTACCGTCTACAAAACTGCGTAAAAAAAGTTGACGATTATCTAGAAAAATAGAGCAAAGTTTCGCCTATGTACTTGTAAAATTGATGGGAACCTTATCTCTGAATAGACCCTCGTACCATTTGCTTTTACAGATTTTTTCCAAAAAGTTGCAGTTGCTTTCAGTTTCAGTCGCTGCAAACTCCTATTTATACCAAGCGTACTGGGTTTTTAGAAGCCTTCTTGTTTATTTATTACTTCATATTAGAAGTTAGATGGCGTTTGGAAACAGTTCCAGTAGATTTTAGCTAAGAAATGCCTTCAACTGCGAACTCCCTACATCTCCTTCTCATACATCTAGTATAAAAGATGCAATAATAACACTCGGTATATACATAGATTATAAACTTAAACAGGAAATCTCCAATTTCGACAAAACTAGCAGTTATTAAAAAATAAAAATGTAAATTGTGGAAATTGGTCTAAACTATTTATGATATAGATAAAAAGCCAAGGCCCCAGTAAAAATTTTTTTTACAAATTAATAAAAAAAAACACCTTGACTTTTATTTTACTACCTACCCTACTAATTGGCTTTAAATTAAAATAAAGGAAACAATAGCTATAAACTAAACCTGCCGATAGGAAGAACAAGTCCTTGATATTTAATTTGCTCAGATTGCTGACATTGCTTCTGATCTGTTCCCTTTTCCGTAAATAGGCAGTTCATTCATATTGAATATTTACATCTTAATTACAATTCTACATGATGGAAGGTTAGACAGTAACACTGACCTGCAAAAAAAAGGTGAAGCATGTTTATAAATATGTACACGTATACATACATCGAATTGTGTTTTATGTCGACTTGCGAAAAAGGAAATTGGCGTTCGTATTTTTAACCTCGAGCATCAATGTTTTATAATATACAGATCCAGATCTGGTTGTGAAATCAATTCTCGTTATTTTTAGTTTTACTTGAAAGCAATAAATCATATTACGTTAATATTAATTAAACGAGAATCACAAAACCACCTAATCAATATTGTATTGTAAGGAGGCAAATCTGGGACAAGTAAATGTAAAACCACAATGTACAACATATCGTTGCAACATCGAAGGGTAAACCACATTATTTCCTCTTATATAATGGACTAATAATCTATTGCGGAGATCGTATAACCGAAATGCATTCATTACAACATTCAATTTCTAATCCAGTCGAATTTCGCGCAAACCAGATTCGCGAATGAAATTCAATAAAATAAATTTAATATTTAATTAATAATAATGGTTAGTTAATACATCACGACATCAAAATTTACCGAATATCCGCGTTGAACTTGAAAATCAAGGTACTTCCCATTATTTACTAATTTCTCCGATTATCTACTTTACAAAGACGAATAATAAATAACAATGAAATAACCCGTTTATTATATTAAAGGCTTCATTTGTCTTTCACATCGTGACTTTGAACTTTGTAAAAAAAAGCAGATTTAAACCTTGTGCTAGTCCTAAATGTAAAGGTAAAACCGCGATAACTGTAAAATAAAATTTAATAAATGATGTTCCTACATAAATTTAAAAAAAAATGAGATGTTTATCTAAGTGGTATTTTCCCTTTAATAGGATGTTAGGCTTCACCAACAATTTAGTTACTTACCTTAACCGTTTTAAAATGGGAAGTTCGATAAATATCTAATCATAACTTATTGTGCATCCTTCTGATGTGCTCTATGATGGCTTGCTTAGGATACGTACACGTAATACATGTTTTTAATTTAAAATTACTGCATGCTGCTTGACATTTTCTGATTCGTTGAATTCGTTAGAGGATCTTGTAAGTTTCTTGTTGTAATTAGACACAATCGGAATCATTATGCATTACATCTAAACTAACAACTTAATTATTATTGTAATATGTTAAACGTTATCTTGTTTGTATCCTTTCTAATTTGCGGTTAATCAGAATAAGATTATTACAGATGGATGACGTTTTATAATAAATAGAAATTATTACATAAATGATAGTTTAAAATGGGTAATTGTTCAATTGTTATTATTATCTTGATTACATTCTTTAATATCTCCAGCTTTAATAAAGCTCTTTTTTTTAACGTTTTCAGAGGGTTCGTAGTAAATAAATTACAAACTACAGGTCGACCAGAATCCCATGGCAGTTACGCTTAAGTCAGAGAGGATGGGTAAAAGTATGACTTTGCAACACTCCTGGATCTTTTGCAAGTAGTCTATGGAGTCTTGCACTTTCAGATGTGATTTCTTTACCCTCACAGAACTTCCTCCATGACTTTCTTTTGACCATTCTTCTTCTTAAGGCCCTAATATACGCGATGAGTGAGTTCCGATAATCTCACCATTCAATTCCTCATGCCAAAAGCTAACTGCTCTGACAGACTTTCCTTTTGTCTGTCTCGAGGATAGCTTACTTCGTATAAGATTATTATGGGCTCCTGCAATTGTTCTGAGACCGCCTCAATGTCAAGGTCTTTTTTTATATCTGGTTTGGTCTGCTTGATGTGATTGCTTAGCTCCTCTTTGTACCTTGCCCAATTGGTTGTTCATGGGGTCCTGTACATCTCTACTATTTTATCGTTCTCCGCGATTTCCAGTGTGATGTACTTGTGATCCGAGTGAGAAGGTTCCTGAGACACTTACCACTTAGGGTCATATTTATAGTTCGGACTTGAGGTTGTGTCAAAATATGTCAAAATCGCGTGCTCAAGCATTGGCACAACCTCAAGCACGAATCTAACAAACGTTATATTAATTACCTGTTGCCTTATCTGTGTTACAAAAGTTGGTTCACTACCCCCATTCAAAACTACCAGGTGGTTTTTGTACATTGTACGTGAGGTAAGTAGAAGCGAAAATGAGCTCCTTGCTGCACCCTCTGGTGCGGAACTTACCAGCAACCTTATGGCAGCTAAATCTCTGCAACAGAAGTTAAGCAGCGATAGTGGTTGTAGGTCTTTCTGAACATAAATGCAAAATCTTATTCTGCCAGTGTGTAAATTATATAATACATACATACTATGTTGAAGGTTTATCTCAATTACCTTTAACATCTTTAGCGTTTTCCTCCTTCCCAACTACCTTGAAGGTAAGCTGGTTCAGTCCAAAATAAGGTTTCAGGCCCATCCTATTAAGCACCTTCAAGAATCCCTCATAGATGTTTAGCACTAAGGTCTAAGTCTTTGGTTGTTATTCCTTCGTTTCGCGTTTCGAGGAGTAAGAAAACTACTTCCATCAATCCAAGCAACTCAGTTGGAACTATCTTTGTGGTTTTGACAATATCCCTTGCAACACCAGTCCTCAGGATTGAGCCTTCCCACAGTTGGAGTTTAGGAACAATCTCCATCAGCCATGTCTTCGATCGATCGTTTCCACAGGTGATGTACACCACTCTCTTCTCTGCATAACTTTTTTTAAACTGTAGTAGGGTTGGTGGCAGATTTTTAGATTGTTCTTCTGGTAATCTTTTCTCTGGATATTTCTCCAGTACCACAGCCATCTTAGTAGCGCTATCCGACTCCTGTATCTCTGTCTGTTGACTCTTTGTCGAAGATGGAGTGTTTCCCTCCTATCTCGTTGACAGCTCCAGCTCTTCTTCCTTCACATCTCGGCTTAACTGTTTCTTCCTGGGTGTGGCAGCTGCCCCAGCAGCAATCACAACTTGTCTATACCTTGACCGTTTCTGTACTCCGAAGAGTTTCACGTGATCGATTCATGCCCATAGTTAGCTGTTGCATCTCTACATCAGAATCTATTAGGTTTATGGTTTTAGCATATCTCTTTGAATCTTGCTGAGTTGCCTCTGGTTGAGCAGCAGTGTCTTGGCTAAATGAGCAGCCTTCATCTGCTCTTGTTGTTTTAGGTTTTTCCCTGTCTGAAAGTTCCCTTGTTGTAATTGCTTTGGATTCAATGTCGATTTCTTCCATGTTGTTCCTATGAGTATGGGGGAGAGGGTGGTTGACACCCACACAGACGCAAGGCTAATATTCAGGAAGGACTGATCTTCTAGGCAGCTACGAATCCCGTCAGCCTGCCCACCTGCCTTAGGAATTAGGTTTTTATTTAGTTTGTTTATTATTGATGCTCTAGATTCTACATAGATGATCTGAAAGTTGAGGCAGAGGCATCGCTAGAAAGTGGCATTAAGATAGCTGTTAATTCAATGGGTGAACGTTCTTGAAACAATGCAAAGAAACTGAAAAGCAAATGCGGCTCAGTTTTTGTTTGAATTCAAAGCATTTTGAACTTCTGCGGCAATTTGATTTTTCGATCACCTAAATCTGTTCAATTTCGGTTTTGGTTTTATTTTTAAATGTATTTTCCATATTCATATAAAAGCCTGAATTACAAAGTTTCTATTGTTCTACTAGAAATGAAAACTCTCTTTTTTTTTAGTAGCTATTGGACTTTTAATAAATGGAAGACGATCTGATGCGTTTTATCAGTTTTTCAGTTACCCAAATTGACCAGGAAATGAAATGCCTAATATTTTTGGATGTCTAAAATCTTAATATAGTACTAATATAGAATAACGGTCGATGGCCGTAGTGGTTAGGCGGCTGACTATCGTTGTGAGAGGACGATAGGCGCCGGGGTTCAGCTCTCTGGAGGGACGGTGACATTTCTTCAGAGAGTTTAAACCCGGATCGACTTGCCATTCGCTGTTGGGAGCAAAGTGATTAACAGCGCGGCATCATAAAAGGCGATATGATGCTGTCACAAAGCCAATTGAACACAACGTACACACACAAAAACTACACCGCGAGAGTTGCAGTGATAGCCAGATAAGCGATACAGTTTACGGAGTCACTGCAACTAAGCACCCACCACATTAATAAAAAAATAATAATAATAATGACCTGTCCTGCTAATTCAGGATTGATAGTCGTCCCGATATCTCCTCGATAGACACATAAACGATATAAGCTGTGTGTAAAAGAGGAGATGTTGTAAGAATAGATCGAATTGTAGTCGGAACGAAAACGGGAGGATGGGAGGGAGGAAAAAATGAAATATTGGGATGTTGAACACCGAGGGATTTGATAAGAATTTTGTTTCTTTCTGTTTGACAATAACACTGTTGATACATTTTTGGGATCCTTTTGGGGTATCTAAAAATAAGGAACTTTGACCTTCTTTTAAATAATTTTGATAACCGTTTAGGGCTACTTTTCCTTTTTATTCTTACGCGCCAATTACTCTGGTCCAGAAATAAAAACCATTTTGGGATGTCGAAAACCAAGAGATTTTTTTAAGCTTTTTCGGTTGTTTTTCAATGATTTATATTTGGGACAATTTCAAAAGCTCCAAACATTGTTTTTGGATTGTAGCAAGTTGTTCTGAACATTCTGCCAACCTTTTAACCTTTTACTATGGAATCTTTATGAAATAATTGAGAGAAACAAAAGAAAACGATTCTACCTCCATCTGCTTGCTAAAATGTTGTCAGTTCCAGTCTTTTTTTGGAACTTGTTCTAATTGTTCTGGATATTGGTTCAATTTTTTTAATTTCTATCATTGATGGTCCAGAAATGAAAAGCTATATTCGGGTGATTAAAAAGTAAGAGAATATTGAAAGTTTCTGGTTGTTTTTAAAGTAATTATATTCAGCCACATTTTTGGTGTGCCTAATTTGTGGTGGTTTATAAACATGTGCATAAAAATTAGTGATTTATGAAGAATTTTAGCTCTTTCTCGGTTGTTTCATATCCCTTTTTGATAGTATTTTATTGATTTTTGCATGTGCCAACATGCATAGTCTGTACTATGCATGTAACATTTTATCTACTACTTACCTCCTTAGTTTGTTTTTCAAAATATTTTTGTTATTAAATTTATTTTTATACGAAGAAATCATAGTAATACTTATTATTTAAGTATTTTCTAATGCTAGAGCAATAATTATGTTTCAAGATTTATGATTATAGATATCATAATCAAGAAAAGTATACACACTGTAAATTAATCTTGTTATCTTTATACAAATATTTTGTCTTTATTAATATAAATATTTGCTATGTACAGATACACGGTAAATGTATGAAAGGACATTTCTGTTATTAAATTAAATAAATACGTGTGTACCTTCATCGTTGTTTATAAATTCTATGCGATCGACAAGATGGAGTACACGTAAAAGTATTAATCCGCATAACAGGCGCACTATTTTTGTGGCTGTTCATTTTAAATCTGCAAGTTAAATAGAGTGATTAAATTAAACCAGAATTTCATAATAGTTACTGGGTTAAACCATATATAGAGTTAATTATGAATATGTTATTTATACACCAAGAACTTTCGATTTTGGAAATACTGGCAATGTGATATTACTTTATTCGAATATGCATGATTATTTGATTTAGATTTAATTAAGGGTGATATTGCACTGCGACTTATTGATGTATTGTGTCCTCTTGCAAGCTGCTGGGGTTTACCGCGCTCTGAAAGATCCCCATCCAGTCTAAGAACTTGAATGAACTGCAATAGTTGTGATGGTTTCAGAGAAGGTATTTCTTCTTCCCATATGACGTCGTACTAGACAATATTGAAGCTGCATTATCATATTTTGTGAAAAAGATAAAACAGATCCGAAAAGAGTTGATCCTCTCATCAATATATAGGCTACAGAATTTTGCAAAATATTAGTAAAAACTAGTAAAAACGTCTTTAGTTCAGACTCTCTTTTTTATTTTTTAAAAGGTTCAAACATTGTTTTAAGATTGTACCAAGATGTTCTGAACATTCTGCCAACGTTTTAACCGTCTACTATGGATACTTTATGAAATAATTCAGAGAAACAAAACAAAAACGCTTCCACCCCCATCTGCTTGCTAAAATGTTGCCAATTTCGTTGTCTCCTCCTTGCCCCGCGCTCCTTTTTCTGAAGATTTTGTGTGTTCAGAGTTGTTTGCGTTTGTTCTGAACCTTCTACCATGGATACTTCGTGAAATAATTGAACATCCATGCTTCTCTTCTCTCTCTCTTTAGCCGGCTTGTTCTGTACATCTATTCAAAATTGTAGCTTTCTAGCACGGATAATTCATAATATAACTAAAATAAACATAATTTCATTGCTGCTTACTAACATTTTGTCAGCTCCTCTCTTTCTTTTTTTTTGAAAACTGAAATTCTACGCATTGTTCAGGTTTGATTTCATTGTTTTGAGCGGCATCCAAAATCTTAGCCTTTTAGTAAGTATAGATAATGTTGAAAGCAAAAGAAGTAGACAGAAAGTATTGTGGTCTCTAAACCTGGCTTTATTTATAAATGTCATTATCAGTATCAATGTCAAATTAAGCCGCTGTCCCCTTCGCCTTACTAAAATTATGCCATTTTGCGCTTTTTTTTTGAAAAACTGAAATTCTGAAGTTTTTTGGTTTTAATTGGACGTTGATCCAAAGTTTACACTTTTCGTTGTCCCTCTTCCCTTCTTTTTCTAACAATTTTGGATTTCAAAGTTATTCTGAACCTTTTACCATGAATAATTGCTGTTTGCTAACATTTTATCAGCTTCTGCCTTTCTTTGTTTGAAAACTGAAATTCTGAGTATTGTTCATGTTTGTTCTAATTGTTTTGAGCAGTGATCCAAAATCTTAGTCTTTTAGCATAGATAATGTTGATAGAAAAAGAAATAGGCAGAAAATGACCTGCTTTCTAAACCTGGCTTTCTTTATAAATGTCATTGTCAATGTCAATGTCAAATTTTGCTGCTGCCTCCTTCGACTTACTAAAGTTATGTCATTTTCCGCTTTTTTTTTTTACTAACTAAAATTGTAAATCTCAGTCCTAATTATTTCAATCCTCCTGGATGTTGATTAAAAAATGTAGACTTGACCAGTCTACCATGAATATTTCATGCAATAATTGAGAAAAATGAAATTTCATCGCACTTTTCAAAGGTGTTTCAGATTATTTTAAACATTGTGCTAATCTTCTACCATGGATATTCATGGTCTCTCATAAGCAAAAAGAAGTAGACTCGTCATCGGTGTTATTGTTGGAGGCAATAAGTGGTGTATTATTTAATAGTGATGTGTAAAACTGCTATTTTTCATTATCAGCTACAAACTGCTACTGCTACTTTTCGTTAGCAGTTTAAAAAAACTGCTACTTTTTGTAGCAGTTTCGTATTATCGGTTTTATACTGTTTCTCTGCTATAACGGGATAGAACATATGATGTCTATTTATAGAGCTGCTACGTCAGAAATATTTACATCGGAAAACTGCTACAAAAAGTAGCAGTTTCTTTTAATATTCGTTAGCTGTTTCAAAATAGCAGTTTGCTTCGTAGCAACCCATCACTATTATATAATCAAAAGTTTTTTTTGGATACTCATTATTTATGAAAATGCTGTTTAATTGAGACAAGTTTTTTTCTTTAAATGAGGGATAAATTCTAACGTCAATAGCTGCAATCCCATTAACTTCCCTTTTACACCTAACGTGTACAGCTAAGTACCTACTTCTTTTCAAGATCTATAATTTATGATCTATATTTTTTTCCAAAAGAAAATATCTACAACCCAAGCCAAGTCAAGTTTTTCGAAATGAACGCTTTTATGGAATAATAATTTTCACCTTGCCAAAATTTTGCCAACCCCCGGATGTTGCAATTCTTGAAAACCTTGCTCCTGATTGTTTTAATTAGGATGAATATTACTGATCCAAAATTTTAGCCTTTTGCCATGAAATAAGTGAGAAAACGAAATTTCGCTGCCTCGTCCCCCGATTTCGAAATTCTAGCATAATAACCAAGAAGTACTTTTAAAATATCGAATTTCGAAAAAGGGGAGACTGAGCTAAAAAGAAAAATTTGTTTCAATTAATATTTATAACATTTTTTGTAAAAATCTTTCAGAATTTGATGTCGAAACCATAAGGTACATGGAACATTGTCCAACAAATTTGAAATTAAAACAAAATTTGAATCAAATCATCATCCAAATCCACATACCACATTTACAGAGTTCTGTAAATGTAAAACTGTCATTATCCTTCTTGAATCGCTACCACTAATGTTCATAAGTAGAAGTTAATCTGACGTTTACGGTAATCCGTTTACTTGTTACCTGTATCTGCTATCATATTTACGTTAACTGAGTCAAGCTCGTATCAGAAAGGTGGCGCTAGTTACCACTCATATATAAATTGATCTATTTAAATGAAAAAAAAATATATATAATTATTAATTGATTAATGTATGGAATTTCAACGGAAATATTTAGAGAAAAAAAATTACTTTATCTTTACTTAATTATCAAACGATTTTTTTTTAATATGTACCTAAATACGTTTTATTATCATTACATTCTACATACATACGTTTTAGAAAGTAATAGGTAAGTATAGAGCCGCGACATTGTGGTAAAGTAGGAATTACCTTGAAATTGGCCTGATTCTTAGAAATCTAAAGCCATTGAAAATGTGAAACCTGTATATATAATAGACTCGTTTTAGCAAATTTGGTTTCAATTGAAGTTCCTTTTATAGTTCGCGTTTACACTAATTAACTGTGAAAAATATTATTTTAATCGCTTCCAAATTAGGTATTCCGGCAACAATAGTAAATAAGATGTCAAAATCATCAGTTTAGTAAACGTAGGGGGCACCTCAACAATGTCCATTTGAGGTGCAAACGCCCAACATACTACCCATAAAAGATTAGAGCTACAATATATATTTTTTTAATATCGTTTCAAAAATGATTGACACGTCTATAATTTGAATGCGTGTAGAAACTATTCATTATTTCAGAACTAGTCTAAAACAAGTTAACCAATCTATATGCATACATATATAGCAAAAAAATTGAAATGTTGCGTTGTATAGGAGACATTGACCATCAAGATTTAAACTTATACAGTCGTGCACTTTCACTCTTTAAAAAACCATTCTCATATACATACTCCTTTTATATTACCGCATCTGGTGAAGAATATATAATCTAAAACAATAGCTGGCCACCTTCCACAGGCAAATACCGCCTATATCATTAATCCAAACGCGTCCGAACAAGTTTACCGAATTTCTCGCACTTGATACGAGTACAGGATGAATTATTTATAGGTAGAATGTTCTTACGACATTTAAGCTGGCTCTGCACGTATTACTAGATGTGAAAGAAATAATTGGAAATCGTTCGAATATGTTGGTTCTAGTTCTTTCTTTTTATTATATAGCTTTTGATTAGAAGTTTCGATATTTCGACAGATAAACCGTAAAAATCATTTATGGTGAACTTGAATTTAAGGTGTCGTTAACCTTATTATTATAAAAATACATGAAAAGGGAGAAATCTAAATATATACACCTAGATCGTTACTTTTTATTCAATCTTTATATTGTAAACAAATTTTAATAAATAAAATTTAATGACTAATTTAGTGACAATTCGTTTGTTTTTAGTTGTACTTTGAAGCAATAGTTTGGTGGCATTGCATTAATTTAAATTCTGGATCAGCTCAATGGGTACCAATACCGCAATTTTGTGACGTTCAGAAACTGACCACATTTCCTCTGAGATGATTAATTGATTGATTAATTAATTTCAAGGTAGTGTAGTCTTTGGTTATCCCCATCACTGCAGCCCGCTGGGCCTATTGAGTTATTCCTGCCTTGATTTCGTTTTACTCAAACAGGTTAGTTTCCTCGATCAGGTTTAGGAGATTCGCCAAATTTTTCTCCAATGATAAATCAAATGCTACATATTTGAGGATAATATGAGAGGTTCTTTATTACGGAGTCTTTATAAGGGTTTCATCTTTATAGATCCTCATCTTGTGCAGGTGACCTCTGAGACAGCACTAAGCTGAGTCCTGTTTAATGCAAAAAATCATCCTCTTAGATTCTCCAAACCGTTTCAACAAGGAAGAACAGGCATTTTTTGGGAACGCATTATGTGATGAAACATGGATCCATTATCATACCGCTGAGCCTAAGTAGTAAAGGATGTAATGCTAACTAACATTTGGATTCACCACCCTCTCACGCCGATAAATTTCGCTATGTAATTTGAAAAAAAAAAACACAAAAATAGTAATCCTTCAATAAGACAATGCCAGCTAAGATTACAATGAAGATTTTTGAATAAATTGGATTGGAAAACTACTTAAAACTCCAACTTATGGTACTTCTCTTATTAGATTTTTTGGTCATGATTCCCAGTATGAAAACAAAAAAGAAAATTATCACATCTAGACCTCCATCTGGGGCATTCAATCTGCTGGTGCTGTCTGGATGGGATGTCCCAAAATTTCATTTTTGCTTACAGCTTGTCAGAAATGGGAAAAATGTGAGACCACACTCTCCCCTTGATTGAGGAACATGTCTGGACACAGATGCTTTAAAGTAGCTACTAGTTTCAAACATTCATGGCAAAAGATATAAAACTTAGTCATAGACTTTTAATCTGGAATACCAAGATTCGTCTGAAACTTTTATTTACAGTTTTGTTTGATTTCTCCCAAATTGGTAGTAGTGGAGTATTGTTAACACAGAAAATACTTCGTGAAATAATTGAGCATCTATGCTTCTCTTCTTGATATTGAAATTTAGTCAGCTTTCACCGGCTTGCTCCTGCTTGTTCTGGACACCCATTCAAAATTGTAGGTTTCTGCCATGGATAATTCATAAAATAATCAAAAGAAACATAATTTCGTTGGTACTTGCTAACATTGTGCCAGCTCCCATCTTTCTGTTTTTGAATACTGAAATTTTAAGGATTATTCATATTTGTTCTAATTGTTCTAGGCAGTGATCCAAAATCTTAGCCTTTTAGTATGGATAATGTCGAAAGCAAAGGAAGTAGATAGAAAATGTCGTGCTTTCTAAACGTGGCTTTATTTATAAATGCCATTGTCAGATTTTGCTGCTGCCTTAAGTGGTTAACTTTAAAAAAAATATCACATCTAGACCTTCGTCATGCATCTGGGGTATCCAATCTGCTGCTGCTGCCGGGATCGGATATCCCAAGATTTAATTTTTGCTTATAGCATGTCAGAAATGGAGAAAATGTGAGATCACACCCCCACTTGCTTGAGAAAAATGTCTGGATACAGATGCTAGTTTCAAACACACATGGCAAAAGATACAAAACGCAGTCATGGATTTTTAATCTGGAATACCAAGATGCCCCTAAAACTTTTATTTAGAGTTTTGTTTAATTTCTCTTAAATTGGTAGTAGGTAGTGGAGTATTGTTAATACAGAATTTTTGATCTCTCTAGTCTGTGACATAAATATTAACAAGGAAGCAGATAGCCTGGCGAAAGCGAAGTTCTTCCTATTGGACTTAAAAAGTCACAGCTACGATAACTCAAGCAGTCCTGGGTATAAGAGGATACACAACTTGACAAGGGGAATTGATAAAAAGAAGCTGCAAACCGACGGCTAGATAAACCCTGATTCGCTAAGACAAGCTACAAATGAAAGGAATTTGGGACCACTTTATATGCAGATCCAGGTTCGTCCATGCATAGCCTTAATTTAAGGGACAATCCAAATTGAGACTCCGGCGATTTAGAAGACACTCGTCGTGTTTCTTTTTTTGATGTCATCACAAGAAATTGAACTTCAACAAGAACTCAGAAATAATGGTATATTTCCACTATATAACATTTGTAGTTTATTAGCTAAGGAGGATGGAAAGATCAATAAAATGTTGCCCCATCAAAATTCTGTACCTACTTAGCCAGCTTGGTAGCGCATAACAGTAACACCTAGTAGTGATTGTTGATTGTTGATTACTATCAAGGCAGGGCAGTCTCTAATTATCCCTAACACTGCGGCCCACTTAGCCTATTGTGTTATTCCTGCCTTGATTCCGTTTTACTCAAACAGGTTAGTTCCCTCGATCAGGTTTAGAAGCCTATTTGGTAAATCTTTCTCCACTGGTAGATCAAATGCGCTTTGCAAAGTAACCCTACGTTGACTTAGTGCCACGCATTCGAAGATGATATGAAAGGCTGTTTCCTCCTCCTCATTGCAGAGTCTGCATAGGGGTTTATCTTTATAGATCCCCATCTTGTGCAGATGACCTCTTAGACAGCCGTGTCCTGTTAATAGACATGTCACTGCCCTAAGCTGAGTCCTGTTTAATGCAAGTAAGTCAGCAGTTAGTCGTTGTGACGGTCGTTCCATCATCCGTTTGCTGTGTCTTTGTCCAGCTACATGGTTCCAATTTAGTTGGTGTTGTTTTATAATCCACTCATTAATTGCACCACGCACTGCACTCTTTGTGATTCCCAGACCTGGCTCCGGCCCGGTGAATTTAATTTGGGAATCTTCCCTCGCTAGCTGGTCTGCGGTTTCATTGCCTGCTATACCCCTGTGTCCCGGCACCCACACCAAGGTGACCTTGTTGTCTCTGGCCAGGACAGTTAGGTTTTGCAGACACTCCCATACTAGTTTGGAGGCTATGTAATAAGATGCTAGAGCCTTTAAGGCTGCCTGACTGAGAGAATACAGATCGCCTGCCCTCGCGGTTGGCGGCGTAGACTCTCCAACGCACAGGTTTGTATAGCATATATTTCTGTTTGAAATACCGTTGTGTATCGCCCGAGTGGTTCACATACCTTGTAACCCTTATTTTCCTCGTATACACCAACGCTAGAATTAGTGCCCGCCCTTGACCCATCTGTATACCAGTTTTGGGCGTGCGGTTTTCTCCCCTCACCATTTTTCCATTCATCCCAATTCAAGAAAATCTTGAAGGGTTTGTCATAGGAAATCCTGGTGATTGATATGTCGTTCCCCATATCAAAGATTGGGTTTTGTACTATTGCTTCTATTCTGGTGTGCCCCAACCCATAGTGGGGTCTCCAGTTGCTAGTATTCCTTAGTCTGTATGCTCCCATTCTAGCCTCTCCCATGATAAAGATATCGAGGGGAGGCAAGTTTAACATGGTTTCCATAGCAGCCGTCGGAATACTCTTGATAGCCCCAGTTAGTAGTAGTGATTGTTAGTCACCTGTAGTCCTTTAGGCACCTAGTAGCCTATGAAGCTTTTGTATGAGCTAGTGCTTTGTTGTATTGTTTCCTTGCCAGACGTTAAGTCTTTAGAAACACTTGTGAATAAATTAAAAGGGAACATTTTACATTGGAGATATGGAATTATTTTCTAGATAGGCTTAACCACCCAATCTCCAATCAATCGCATATGATTGAATGGCATCAACCGGGTCACACTGCCACCAACTAGGAAGAAGAAGAAAGAATTTTTGAATGACATATGAGTTAGTTTCGAAAACTTCTCCATTAAATACTAAAAAAAATAATAAACACAAGTTGAAAGGATATTACATTATCTGGTTACAGTATTGTTACTGGGTAGACTTCCACAAGAACTTCAAAATAACTTTAAGGGTGCAGTAAGGTCTAATCAAAAAGATTTAAAGACTCATTTTAAAAGCCTTTCGTTCAAAATAATCTTCGCAGACATATATAAACACGTGTTGAATAGCTTTTGAATTAAACAATAGAGGAAGTACGGATATTATGGCACACTGGCTATTGTACTATTTATCACTACTTATGCAAGCAACAATACAGATGTGTGTTGTGCTTGAGTAGTGTGATATGATATCTTCATTGGTGATTATGAGTGTGTTTCCATTTCCTAGTCTGAGGAGGATATGAATCAAGGAATCAAATGTTCTGGTTTAAGGAAATGGTATAGTTATTGACTTCCAAAACATTTATTGTTCCAAACAGTAGTCTAAGGCAAAACACAGAAGACGAAAATAAAGTATCTAGTTTTTTTGTTCGGATTAATGTATTCTGATTTAAGGACACTTTTTTATGACTGCATAGCACTGGATTCATGTTTTTTTTTTGTTTTTGAAAGAACCACCTATCAATTAATGAGTGAAATGAAATCAGGTAATATCAGGAACAATTGTACTGACCCATGGGTTGAAATTAAGCTCTGGGGTGTACTCGAAAATTAATGTTGTTGATTTACATTTTTGTGGTAATAAAAAAACTAACTTCGTATTTCTTCAGGGTTTTATGAACTCTTACGATAAATTGATTGTGTAGAGTGTTTAGATAATAATTAGAAATCAGTTAATATAGAAATTACTTCTTATATCATCAAATCATCGTATTTCCATCACGTAAAAATTGAGTACATACTTATTATCATCGACCTCTTCACCTTTAAAAAACCGCCGGTTACGACTTCTTATTTCATGCTTTCGTGTCGCATGCATAATAACGCGATTTTTCCATATTACCGATCGAAGCAGGCATTTAAACCAACTCGACGCTGTAGGTACGAAAAATTATTCATGTAACACCTCTATGTAGATGCCCGATATAATGACAAGTCGTTTGTTGTTGGATGCCGGCTTAGCGCTCACCAAGGGTGAAAGTTACGCGTTGCTGGCTCTGGCTCATGGTGGACGCTATATCTGGGCTTGGATGGAATGCACAGTGGGGTGTGGCGACTATATAATAACAATTATTGCACACTGATACAGTTTAGTCGGTGTGTGATGTAAGCGTGTCACCGTACAAGAGGAAATTCGAATTTTAAATAAATAATAAAAGGACTATTTCAGCTCTAGTATACCAGTCAATGTTAACGATGAGGTGTAGCTTGTGTTTTGCGCTTTTTACTCTTGCGGTGAGTTTAGATTTGTAGTTCAAGAAAGGTGGTGGTATTTTGTTATGATTAAATTGAATTTATTTATATTATATGGAAGTAATTAGTAAAATTTTAGCCGGTTGCATAAATATCAAATTTGCAGTTTAATGAAAAAAATGATTCTATTTACACTAACATTTATTGAAAATATTTTTCTCATGGTGGTCATCTTTGTTAGTGAAAACATCCCCTGTAGCTGGACACTTGTTAATAATAAACATCAGTTATCTCAATATATACAACAATACCAATAATAATTTATTTTTTGTATTATTAATATATTCAAAGCAAAGATACCAATTTATTTGAGAACATTATTTGAATTTAAAAAACCGTAACTTTCTATTAAATTAAGCATTTTTTTGCAATTTTTTATTCATATGTCATTTTCCATTGAATATTTAATAAAGTTGGTATTAAAGTGTGATACCGCTTCCTATTAAGACTTCAATAAACGTAGATATGCTGTAATTCCTGTGGTTCAACTGTTTGTGAGTCGATGGCGCATCAAACATAAACGTCAATATGAACTGATGCTCAAACAAAGTTGATGGAAGATGTTGTTTTTTGGAACGCTTCTTCTTTATCTTTTCTACTTGTTTATCTATCTCTCTATTATAGTTTCTTAGTAGTTACCTTTAATTGCCTCTTTTAACATCTCTTTTTTGAAGTTAGGGGTAAATGTTACTTGGTTGAACTATTTTCTTTATTCTTTTTTTCTTTTTAGGTGTTTAGTTTTTTCGTTTCTTGTCCTCCCTATTGTTTTGGCCTCCTGGACTGCTTCCAAATCTATTTCCTTCTTTTTTTCCGAACAATATTTTCTGGTGACTTTATAACAGTTGGCACTGTTGGTGATTGATTTTTTGTTAAGTATTTCAGCTTGTGCCACATAACATTTGACTTGCTCAGATTTAATATGCTTTGACGATGGTAGATGTCAACCTTTGTCTCTTGTTCAGTCGTGTCTTTCCTTATTTATGTAGGTAGGCAAAACTAGGTATTATAGCTCTTCGATCCAGAGGTGTAATCCCCAGCTACTTTAAACTTGAGGTACATAAGTTTAAAGCACTTTCGTTTACGTTGGCTGATTTTGATCAGATGAGGAAGATAAATTTCCAAACTGCAATCTCGTTGAAATTCAAAAGATTTCGAAAAAAGGAATCATCTAGTGATGGGGAGAGAGGGTGATGGGTGACTCGTCAAAATAATTGTTCTTTTCTGCATACTCCAACATTTCCACTGAACTGGAATGCGATGTGTGGCCATCAAGACGCAACAAAACCTTAGAACTTTGGTAACATCAACAACTGCAGATCTAAGCTGCAATCCGCCCCCATACTCTAATGTTTTGTTCTTCCATTGGAGCATACCAAAATTCAAACTGAACTCTTCTCTCTCTTCTTCGCACCTTAACTAACTGCAGTTACATTTCTTGAACTTCTTAGAGCAACATCTGAAGGCTTACTATGCATGTTGCATAAAAATCTTTCTCGTCTTGTTAACACTTGGTTTTCTACACCTTTTGTAGAAAATTTTCTGATGAAGCCAAAAATGTTGGCGAAAGCTTAGATGTTGTAATCTTATTATTCAGCTATCACCTAGAGCTCTTCAATATGCAATACGATTTTTGCCTCATTTTTTTCGCCAAAATGTACCTCTTCAGCGTAAACTTTTGTAACCGTAGTCCATCTCATCCATTTGCAAAAGAGAGCTGGACTACTATTTAACCATATATCTACTGATGTTTAAAAAGTATTTGAGTTTAGAAAAACTAAATCTTCTTCTACGAATTTTGATTAGTACTTTCAGCAACACACAACAACAGTAAAAGATTAAAATAATATTAAGTTTAAAATCATTTCTCAACTCATATACCCAAAAATCATAAATAATGAATTGGTATGTTTCTCCAGGTGGTCCATTCTCTAGTGGTTTGTAATGAAATTGATTTTGGAATATTTATTATTTTGAAACTGTAATACTGGAACAAAGGCAATGGTACAAAAATTTAGTCTTGGCCAAAAGGAATGTATTACATAAATGAAATATCGCTCTAACTGTATTTGATAATATTCCATTATGTTTAAATTCTTTGTCCAAAATATTCTTACATTTGGTCCATGATAGTTCACATAATTTTGAACCAGAAGGAAAGACTTTCCTCTCTGGCTCTCTGCTACAACCTTCGTAAATTGGTTTTTGTTCGGGATCCCATCCCATCCCATGGATAGTGTCTAAAGTTACCTTCCTCAGTGCACAATAATACATAATCGGTCGTAGAATGATAGTAGTTGAGAGAGTTGGGCGAGAGAGAGAGAGAGATGTTTATTTATTTATTTTATTTTAATAATGATTTATTCCTTTAATACAATTTTTACTTCACGCATTTGTGCGGGAAAGTCAATTTCCCTCGCATAAATGGAAACGGGAAAGATGTTTTGATAAGCGAGTACAAAAATTTATATATCTACTTAAGCTTGAAGTTTTAAACATCAAATTTACGTGTTTCAAACTATTGCCTTGGCAATTATGATGATGACTTTGTCAGATTTCGAAGTGCATATTCATTTACATGATAAAATAGCGTCTCTAATTTTATATGGAACCGTGAAAGATTACATTTTTCATTCAATTTCAAATTATGTTTAAAGATGACTAAGACACTGCTTATTACCATATTGTTAGAACAACAACGTTTTATTTTATCAGGATTCAATTCCTGTCAATCCAGGAATTAATTACTATTAGTGTGTGCACATTTAAAAGCAATTTATTTTCTATTAATAAAATGCAAGTTTAATTTAAAAAATCTATCTTTATCTGTGCATTACTATACATACATACAAGGACGTTAGGGTGACCTCATACTAATTTTTGCCGTACATTTTTGATACTTATCTTACATTATAGACTTTCACTTAATAGTACAGTTCAAGTTCAGCGTCTAATGCATGATTTACAATTCGTTTCAGGATGTTAAAACATGCTATTAACAATGAATATTGTAAAGTTCAATATAATATTATGAAAGATTTTAATTCTATCGATGAGAAAGTATGAAGTTGACTTGTTTAAGATGAAATATTTAAAAACATGTTTATCAATATTAAACCTCTTTTTAAGTTCATAAAAGGATCTGTAGGATTTACCTGTAATGTCATTAAACTGTACAATCACTTTATCTTTGAATAATATTGAAGATAAACACTTCAATACCTCACGTTAGGTATTTTGTTGTTTCTTTATCTTGTTCAAATAGTTTTGTTTGTGAAGAAACTGCACTAAATGGTTGTCTCTTATAAATATTCTTGATTATACAGAGTGATTTTGTTATTTTGATTGTCTATAAACTTGAATAACGTAATAAAGGATTATTTTTGTTGGGAGAGAACTACAAGGACAGTAGTAACTCACAATAATATATCAATCACAAAGAAGTCAGTAGGTACTTCACTCTCTCACTTATTCTTTTCCATTGTGCCCTGTCCCTAACTTTGTCTTTCCACCTCACAATGCCTATTCTTCTCAAGTCCTCTTCCACCTCTTTCAGCCACCTGGATTCTTCTCTCTGGATTCTTCTCTTCTTCTTCTACCTCCTGGCTCCCACTGAGTCATTGCATGCGTCACCGCCTCTGGAGCCTGCCTCCATATTTAATTTCTGTTTCTTTATTCGTCTTACTATCTCTTCCCCCTGTAGTTCTTGCATTATTTCATGATTCATTTTCTGCCTGCACTCGTTCTCTCCAAATTTTGTTGGCGCCAATATTACTCTCATTATTTTTCTTTCAACTATTCTTACCTCCTCTTCTTCCCGCTTTGTCATTGACATAGTTTCCGCTGCATACATCATCAGTGGCATTATTACTGTTTTGTAAATGTTTAGTTTTGTCCTTTTTGTGAGTACTTTACTTTTTAATAATTTCTTATTCGCGTGGAATGTCCTATTTGTTGCAATTATCCTTTCATCGACCTCTGTTCTCCTTTCTCCCCTGCTTACAACCGTAATACCCAGGATACTTAAATTTATCTACCTCCTCGAATTCCTAGTCTCTAATCTTTATTATTCTATGTACACACTCTTTTCGATATCTCAATAATTTTTGTTTTATTTTGATTTATTTTTAGTCCTAACTTTTCGCTCTCCCCTGCCAATTCTACTAGCATTCCTTTCATTATTTTTCTTTTCTTTGTTATCAGACCTTATATTTCCTTTTTGGATTCCTCTCAATATGTATTCTAACGCCAAATTAAACAAGGTTGCTTGTACTCCTAGGTGCTTTAATGCTATCATAAGTTTATCTCTTTTAATCGAGTTGAAAGCTTGCTCAAAATCTATAAATAACATTTCTATGTCCATCTGTTGTTCGTTGGCTTTTTTTCATTATTTGCTTTATAATATGTATAGCATCTACTGTCGATTTTCCCTTAGTAAATCTAAATTGGAACTTTCCCATTATATATCTTGTTCCAATTGCCAATTTTCTTTGGATTAATGTTGACATTATTTTATATACAGCCCTTAGTAGTGTGACTCTTCTGTAATTTTTGCAGTCCTGCTGATTCCATTTCTTGTGAACTGTTACGATTTGCCCTACTTCTTCCATTCTTTAGGCATTTTTTCCTCCTTCCATATTTTTTATATAAGTTGATAACACTCTTTCATATAATTCGTCTCCACCGTATTTTATTAATTCCATATTTATGTTGTCATTCTCTGGAACTTTTCCATTCTTACTTCTCTTGATAATTTCTATTACTTCGTCCTTTGTTGGGGGACGGGGAATGTCAATTCCTGTTCATCCTTATCTCCTTCTTTCTGATCCATTTCACTTACTTCATTGATATTCTGGGATGTGTCGTTTAGTAGTTCCATAAAATGGTCGGTCCATACTTATGACTCTCACCCTGCCTTTAAATACTTTATTCTGTTATAAAATTCTCTTGTGTTTTTATTTAGCCCTTCGTGTTCTATTTCCTTTATTCCTCTGTAGACACACTCTCTTTTCGCCTTCTTTATTGCTTTACTACAAATTCTTCTTTTTTGTTGATATTCTTCCCTGCCCTCCTCATTATTTGTTCTTAACCATTTTAGTGTGGCTTCCACTTTTTTAAATATTACTGACCACAGTATAAAGGGTAGGTAAGGTATTTTTGAGAAAAGAAAAAAGTGCGGTGGCACATTAGGAGACGCTGATAAGGGCTGAATCTCAGAAGATCTTTTCATTCAAGATGGGGTGGAAGATCCGGATTTACTCATCATTGACATGTAGAATGATTGTGTCTATGATGATGATTAAACTCATTTGACGCTTAAGGCGTACAATTTTTGTAAAGCTAATGGAATCATTTTACTCAGTCTCTCCTACACATCTAAGAATTTGTAATGCACAAATGCAATTAAGAGATTTCCAGGTTACCAGTATTTGGGCCTACACAAATCCAGCTCAACTAGATGATCGATCAAATGAAACAAGAAAATGATCGGATTTGAAAGCCTTAATAATCTTTTATAATCAGTCAAATTGAGTGGCATCACGTCCTCTTAGAGGATTAAGAACTCTAAAGATCATCCACGGATATACCGTTTAGTAAACAGCGCAACAAAATACTCAAGCAAGAACAATCTACAAAGAGGGTTACACAGAGACTTATCAAAGAAAGTGTTAATGTTTGATTTATTTCCATTACAAAACGACACGTTCGAACACGTCAATAATCAATGTTAAGGTTTGAAATTCAATGGGCAGACAAGCGGAAAGATATAACAGGATTGATTTCAGTATTTGAACAACCTTTTGCAATTAATCCAGAAAAAATTCCAAACTGTGTCCTCTCAGAAGATCAATAATCCCAAATATCAACCTTGGAGATGCTTTCGTTGCACCAGACTCACCCGAAATTCAACCTCTACACAACAACATTTTCAAATTGTAACCACCCCCAATAAAATAATCTTAAAGAAAAAACACCACAACAAAATATTGAAACTAGAACGGTTAGTAAGGAAGGCTATAAGGAAACTCCTCAAGGAAAATATAGAGTAATTAGGAAAATAAAAGGCAGTATCCTAAAATGGACTAATTCGTGTTAATATTCGGTTCTGTATTAAACTAGGTGAAGAAGAAGAAAAGACGACTTCCAAATCCGGTTAATCCAAGATTGTTAGAAGCCCATCATCGACTAGTCTGCTGTAGCATCCTAAAACGTCAGTATCTCTACTGCAGGTCTCGACGAGTCAAAACTATACCTACAACACATTAACAAAACGCGTCTTCAGTTCAGAAAAGTCTTGGTAAAGTGAGTGTCCAAGTTGCTTTCTAATAAACAAAAAGAAGAAAAGAGTTGAAGATGCTCAATCGATTTTAAATGAGTATAGTGCCACCATTCCGAAATTCGGAATGGCAGCTTCCTGGTCAGCTACCGTCAGAAAAGATTACTCAGCTTTCAGCAATTTTCCTTTCTTCATTGCTTTTCGCTGTATTTTTATTTAAAAAAAAAATCTTTAAAAGCCTACATTCAGAGAAAATCGGGTGTTGAATTAATAAAATCAGTTTAGTTTTTTAAATTATGTTGTCACAATCATAATGTATAAAGCAATTAAATTTAAAATCATATTACCAAATCAGTTTGTTCTTAATTGATAAGAGACAGTTTCAAGTATACATGCATACGAGATTAAAAAAATAATAACATTAAACAGAACACCCGAATATAAGCTGCAAACCTCAATTTGTCCCGAATTTCTTAATGGATACCTTTTTTCCACATAGAGCAATATTGGCGTCTCGGAACACATCAAACATAATTTATTATTCTATCTTACATCTGTAGTTTATAAAATGAAACCATCTAAGACAGTAGACCTATTTTATGTTTATCAAATGTGTTAAAACAACAAAGTAGTTCGTTTAATACTTGCGATCAATGTAATTCCTTCAATTAATTTTTTTCTTTAATTTTGCAATAACATACTACATACTTACAATAACCTTGAATTTGTTGTAGAATGCAAAACCGTTATCTCGTCAAACATTCCTGCTAAACTAACATAATTGCGAATTATTAATTAAATTGAAGTACAAAGATGGAAAATGTGATCTAATACAATGAATTTTTTGTCATAACTCGGTAACAAAGCGGTATTGTTTGCGGTTGATATATACATCCTTTTGTTTCCATTGTTTTTGCGAAATTTAGGGTAATTGATGTTTTAAATGTTAATTCAATGGACGATCACGATATTCGATGATTCTTAACGATTAAGGATAGATACCTTGTAATAGAATTGATTCAATTTATTGTTAAGATTTCTTTAACTGCAAATTATGTCATAATATCTATGTAGTTAGTATCGACAAATTACACCTTAAAAACTAGTATGCTTCATGCAACGAGAACTAGATCACCTTGTACAATATTTTCTATAAATATCACCAGTTCTGTATTGCACCCGCAAAAGATCTGTTTTCATCAATTGCGATATTACGAAGTATAAGTATTGGTAACATTATTAATTGTTATTTATTATTATATTTCTTTGAGAAATTTTATTACATAAGTTTCTAATTTATTGTTTCAAGGTCCATAATTGCATTTTTTTCGGAAACTGTTTAAAAATTATATAATTATTAATTTCCTGCTATAATCAACTGCGGCTAATTATTAATTTTAAAAAGATGACCGATGTTTTCCAAAAATAAAACCTTTTACCCTGAAATTGCGTTTAAGCCCAAAAATTAGCCAGAAGAAGAAGAGTTAAAACTATCGTATGGGACGATGCACTGTCATGATGAAGCATAATTCTGTTTTCACACTTCAAGCAAACATTTTTCACCATCTACCAGTTAGCTGTAGCTATCTTTTATCCATCTAGCTTAATTACATTTACTAAGCCCATGCTTCATTTCCTCATCTTCGTGAATCCATACACAGCTGTCGCGACGAGTAGAAAGGACAAGGAAGTATAAGTTTCGTCCCTCTCTCACTATTTTATTAAAAAAATGGTGCCCGCCATTATATAAGAAATGAAGTTATTTAAGAAATGAAGTATTTTTTTAACAGCAGTAATGTTTTTAACATCGAAGTGTATTTAGTGGTGTCGAAGCCGCCCGGTGGCGCAACGGTGTTGCGGTAGGCCGCGATAACCATACCTGGTGGTTCGACTCCACCTCCGGACGACATATTTTTAAATAAAAATGCATTATATACAAGTATTGTTTTTTGTCAGTACCAGTCGTAGAAGAATGATACTCTTTTTTTAATGCTGAACAGAATTGTTTTCGGGTCCAAATTCTTTATACCATCGATAAATTGCAGCCAAGGACGGTGCTTGCTCACTAAAACCTGATTATAAACTCTGTTTGCGCTCATAAGCTCTAAACTTTTTTTAAAATCATACTATTCTTCTAATTCTTTTACTTTTAAAATTATTAGCTGAAGTAAACTACTCAAAAATGAATAGCGAATTAGATCTTTTTTTAACAGATCTAATGAATTCGATTAAATTTAACGTATGTTTTCAAACTATAGATAAGTTAGAAGGTCCACAGTCGTTTGCGGACATTTTATTTGGTAAATGTCTTTTCTGTGTGATAAAATATTGATGCTTGTATTTTAACCTTAAATTAATTTAGAATACAAAATTATAAAAATCGCATTTTTTGACAAATATTATTCATTTTAAACGTCATTTCACATTGTCACGATGCCAAGACGTCATTTAAATAAAGAAACTTTTGATTTAATTGCGTTATTCAGCGAAGGCAATCTGGAGCAAGAAATTACCCGCAATTTTTAATGTCTCCAAGTGTTGTTAGTAGGGCTCTAACACGATTTCAACAGACAGGATCTGCAAGGAGAAGACCCGGTAGTGGATCTGAGAGGAAAGCAAATCAGAGACAAGATCGCTACATACGAATTTAGACAAGGATGAATCCGTTTAGAAGTGCTGTATGGTTGCAAACACAGGTACGTGCCTCCACTGGAGTTAGAGTTTCGGATCAAACCATCAGAAACCGTCTGAGGGGGAAATGGATGCAAGCCTGTGAGACGCCCAAAATTAACTAATGCCAACAGAATGGCTAGAAGAGCTTGGGTTAACCAACGACTAGCAGAAAATTTTTAATGGGAGTATGGTTTATACATCGTGAATCAGATTCTGCTTATTTAGTGATAATCGCAGAGTAATGGTCTGGAGACCTCGAGGAAACCGTTATAGACCCGAGTTTACAAAAGCTGTGGTGCCTTTTGGCGGCGGTGGTATCATGGTGTGGGTGGGTATTAGTTTGAATGGACGTACGAACCTTCATCTCTTTGAAAACAATGTTAATGGACACATATACAGAGATGACATTGTTCAGCAATATGTGAGTCGACTTTCGTGAGGCTGTAGACGAAAACAGGGTTTTTATTGATGATAATGCACGACCTCATCGTGCACAAATTTGTAATGCAAGCAATAAATGACCTCCATATTAACCATCTACCTTTACCACCAACGTTGGGATAGACTTCAAGAACAGCTCAACGAACATAATCCACCCCAGTTGACGTGCAACACTTGCGGAAATTTTACCGCTCTGTTGGAGAATATTGTCACAAGAACACATTAATAATTGCATTATGAGTATGCCCGAAGATGTATAGCTGTGAGAGATGTCCGTGACCATTATGCACGATATTAGTATTAATTTTTACAGAAAAATGTTTATTTTAGCTATTGATAAAAAAGTTGCTTATTTCATAATTGATCATTTCTTAGTCTTCTAACGATTTTTTCTGAATAAATATACTAATTGTTGTGTACAATTATGTATCTAATATAATAGGTACACTACAAATATTTGTCATATTTTCTAAAAAATACGAAAAAGGAAAAAATGCCTTATTCATTTTTAGAGTAGTTTATAATAACCGTAATTTCAACAACTAAATGTCAAATGACAGATAAAGAGAAATAAAAAGGTCAATAAATTCAGTTTATGCCTTGTATATACAGGATGATTCTATAATATTGTGCGGGAAAATAATTGTCAGATTACTTGGATCAAAATATAAAAAGATTCTTGTGTTCTGAGGCACAGAGTGTTACATTTTCTTAAAAAAACGTTTTGTTACTACTAGAGGACGCCATTTATGGACGTAGAAATAAGACAAATATACAAATATATATCTATACCGGTTCCTTTGTGAAACAAATAAATTAGAAACAATGAACAACCGAACACAAGTAAAGAGACTGCATGTCCTTGACCACAATCAATTAAATGGTCCCCAAATATTGACGTTTGTAGGAGACGTCAAATTGATGTTCGGCAGAACGACGTCAGCAGTTGTCAAAAAATAAATCACACGATTATCACGATATTAATTAGTCATTTGACGTCTGCGACCAATGCTACCCCATTACAACGGTATTTCTTAAAGTTTTCATGCACATTTTGAAAGTAATTATAACATTAAATAATAAAAGGAAATTACAGTAACGTCTGCCACTTTGCCGTAAAAATATTGACAAACATTTACATTAAAAAATATCAAGCAGTACCGCAGAAAAAATCTAAGCTACGTCATCGATATCTATATCGAGGGAAGGAAAGGAGGTGGGGATAAATATTGCTATAAAACAGATTTAACCTGACGTATTGCGTTTCCCAAGCAGACGTAGCACAACGGTCTGTCTATTTTGCCAGAAACAAAATTCACTCGTTTGTCGTCAGTGAAACTAAGGTTCGTGCAACATGTAGTGTACTTATTCCGATAATTAATTTCTTGTTCTGATAACTAATAACTAATCTAATATGACAATGTACAATTATGCTTTAAATCCCACACTTGGTATGTAAATAATTGTTTTATAGCCCATGGACATCTTTGCAACTTGCAATATGGCTACTATTGTTCAACCACTACCAGTTGACTGCTGTAATTTGCTCGGGTTCAAAATTACGTCTCACGCCACTAAAGCCTTTTTACACATAAATCGTATTTAGCTTCTTCAAAAATGATTAAAAACAATAACAACTAGCCGCACAGACCTGTTGCGACAAGACGAAGTACCACGTGCAAAACGAAAGTTATGATAATATATTCTGTTGCCAAGCGTATTTTGTTATGTCTCATGTTAGCAAAGCTCAAGCAAAGGCCAGAGTGATGCTGGTCCAGAATTAGTTTTCTTACTTACCAGGATCATCAAATCGATCGACCTCAAAGTAACTCCGCCTTACCTGTCCACTGTGGAGCAGTCGGCAAGAAGATGGACTGGAGTTTCCTCTGCATTCCCAGTTTCTGTCAGGGGAGAGTTTACTATGCCCTTCAGCTTTGTCTCTACCTTACGCAGTCTTTTCTCATGCAGGCGAATCCCAGAGTTTACTGTGTTCCATGCCGACAAGTGCATTCTAGTTGCAGCAATGCCCTAGCAGCGAGTTAGGATCTGACAAAGGCTTTGATGCTGCCATAGGAATGGAGGTTCTGAACCCACGAGTGGCCGATTTCTGGCACCTCTAGCTAATTTGTCAGCCATTTCATTGCCTTTGAATCCAGGTGATTTGGTACCCATCTCAGCGTGGTGTTGTTATGTTCCGCCAGTTTTAGAGTCCTATGGCAGTGTAGTACTACCTCAGACAGAAAGGATTTCCACTACTCCATTAACCTGCGGGCGGCTTAAGATGCCTTCCGCGCAGGTCTGGATGGCGATTATTTTCGGCTTGGAAGATAGACTGGGAGCTCCCTAGGCTGAGACGGGGAGCTCGTTAGGCTGAAGGCTTCGCCCTCGGTTTCTCCATCCCTCCAAATTTCAATTCCCCTGCCGTTTGGCGTTTTAGAGGCGTCGAGAAACCAGCGGGATGATTCCCGTCTCGATTTGCGAATGAAGGCTTTTGCAGTCTCTCTATTGGAAATGTTTACATTATATCCCCCAATGAAGCTGAAGACGAGCGAAATCTTGTCCGCCCTCATGGACAGTGGTACTGTCTGCTCTATGTAGATGAAGATGTTGGTATGATCTCCCTTTTTACCGGAAAAAGCCCTGCACCCACTACATTTTGCTCTGTAGGCTCTTAGGACTGCCTCCGACCACAGGAAAAGTTGCAGCGGAGGATATGATGCCTTAATATTTTTTATAAATAAATTTAAGTTTTGCATATCATCATTTAGATCAAACGAAAATAGAAATGCGTACGATAATGAGTGAATTCTTCTCATAGACCACACACTCCGGTTTTACTTTGATTGCCCTGCAATTACGTCAGATACAGAGTGCTTTTTGACGTTAAGAAAATATCCTGTCGAGCAAAAGAAGTTTTCTCTTTTTATATATTTAAATGTTTATTTTGGAGAATTACTTAGCGTTTGCCCACATACGAACGGTAACTAAAACGGACAAACTATAAAAAAATTATCAAAAACAATCTTTAATTAATGTATTTTATATGACATGTGCAATATGCTGCAATAATATTTCACGTTACACAAACAAATTAGAATTTACAAATCAAATTTAACCGCTTTATTACGACACGCTTTTCAGAAATTCATGTATGTATATAACATATTCATACGCGTGCCTAAGACATATTTCAACTGTGTGTTCTAAATTTTGGAATGTAATTTATCGCAATAATAACATTCATATGCATATTTATCGCAATATCATACGCGTATACAGATTTTAGCTCTTGAAATTTAATGTTAACCATATCGCCTAATTTACTACAATGTAAAATAACGAGCCGGTTATATTAGCATATCAAATTCGAAAAATTTGTCACATTTATTTAAGCAGTCCGCGCGTTCGCCGCGTAATGAAAGTTGTCCAAGAAAGTTGTTTTCGGCATTACGAATTCTCGATGTAAAAATATAGTAATGACAGCACACAAGTCACAAACAAGATAACAACATTTTTTGTTATGCAAGTTACAGAGGCGTTCGGCTTTAATTATAAAAGAGAGTAATTTCACTTTTACTTAATCTTTTCAATTACATAAAGGTAATTATAAAGTAATTACTCGCTTACATTTTACAATAATTGAATAAATAAGGCGAAGGTAACTATAGAAATAGAATGGAGTGAGTTTTACATTTAAATTCAGAGATTATATACCATCTTAATTGAATAAATTATGTTTTTATGCCGAAATTAAGAACACGTCTAAAGCAACGAAAGTAAATTATCTAATGGGATTAAGAGGTAAGCAGATTTATAAATGCTTGACATACAAGCATTAATGATTGGCGAAAATCAGTTCTGTCTTTCACAGATTTTAACAGCTCTTGCATTGGAAAAAGGACGTAGAGAGTAGAAGATGTAGAGGGCGTATTAGAAGAAGAAAAAGGAAAGAATTTGAAGACCATCATTTACCTCTGTAGGTATTACACTAATAAATTTTTGGCCCACCATGTCTAAAAGTAACTCATTACGTCTCTAACATCGGGTAGAAAACGCTGGACGTCATTTCCACTCACATTTGATACGCAAGTGATGATCAATAACATTTTTTTATAAATACTGGGTGAGCAATTTTAAATAAAAAGGTTGACAAGATAAATTTTCAGTTTAGTCGACTTTATTGAGTGAATAGTAAACAAGCGTCAATTATAACATAACCTAACACCTTGTTGTCAAATAATTAAATAATAATAACTATACAGAATCTTAAAATGTTGACCAAACAATTGTTCCAAAACTGAAATTTTGGTGCAATCAAGCTCCCTCAGTTGAAATTGCTGGTAATTTGTGGTTTCTCGGTAGAATGTTGATGTTAGCCGGCCGCCATGTTTGCATAGTTTGACATTTGACATAGCATGCAGAAATGCTTTGGCTGCCTTTTGGATTTTGATATCTATTGCATTGCAAAAAGGCATTAGAAGCTATAGGGGGGGGTATTATCAAAAACAAGTCAAGATTTAAGAAACTTCGATACCTATGCTTCCAAAATTATTTGATAGCTAAGGCAGTTTTAGGAGACCGACTTAGTGACAGCTGCAAAAAAGGTTTCCAAGAAAAAAAAAACTTCTACATTTGTAAGGAATTTTCTTAAAGAGTAAAAAGAGGCGGACCATTGAGTCAGTGATTTTCACCTTTTCAGAGACAA